>OY292397.1:29973627-30296709 GCA_958496205.1 Idaea biselata | reverse complement strand
GATACCGGTCGCTCGTCACGTTTCGCTCGGTATCGCGCTGCCGTCACTCAGATGGGTCGCGGTCGAGGCATACATTAGCGCTCCTAATTGAGGACGTGGCTGCGCTATGTAAATGTCGCGGCGTGGGTGGGGCTCGTCTGTCGCTAGCCGTCCGTCCGTCCGTCCGTCAATATCGTGAGCTCCCCGCGGCCAAACAGAACAAAACCTTAACGGGGCCCGTTGTAATTGGATCTGATTTCCAGAAAACGCGCGCTCACCTTCCTTTTTGAGCGACAACGATCTCTCCCGAGCGAGGAATTAACCTATCTTTCGCGCACCGATCTCGACTCAAAACGCCAATTAATGAGAGGCTCAACTTCATTCTGCTGGCCCTGTGAAGATCATTATATGGGCACGACAGAGCGATGGACGCGACGATTGGTGCGGGCGAGGGTACTGCGCGAGCGACAGACATCTCGCGGTAACGAATACCGCTCGCATCGGATCAGGTCACGCTATCCTAGTGTGCGACCGTTCCGATTGGTCATTACGATTGTCCGGTGACGTGCGATTGGCTCGCTAATGCGGCTTCTATCTCAGCTTAATGTTAGCGTCATAGTGAACGCGCGGTTATCGCAGTTCGTTAGTCGCGTTCGAGCTTCTGTTTTTGCTAAATAAGTTATAAGCGGTGGTGATCAAGTCCGGCGACGCTTGCTTCCATCTGATACATGCCGTGACTTGAGCTCGTTTCGCCACTCAACCGAGACCTACCGATTCAAACTGAACGTCGATTCGTTAAATGATATGCATCTCAGCTTTGTCTTTATAAACATGTCAATGAGCTTACACAAGATGGTAACATGCTTATACGAACAACTCGTAGGTAATACAAAGCTAGCCCGCATAGTTTGTACTCGTACTAGAAACTTGTTAAACAGTTTGTTAGGTACCTGGTGCATTATTTTAACCTTTGACTCCAAAGTGGTCGCTGCGATATGTAAATTGTAAATACGACGGGAACGCTGTATGCCTGAGTGATTTGAACGTTTAATTCAACAAGGTAAAACACGTGTTGTCTCAACGAAACCGGCCACCATATTCTGCGGGTTATCTGAAATCGGGACCCAATTAAAATAGTCGTGCATCGCTCGCGTCACAATCTCTTAGATAGAGATCTGGTGTCACGTGTGTGAGTGATCACCTAGGACCCGGGGCTTTGTAGCCTCGACCAACGAGTACCAGTCGCTAGGTAGGTACCTACTACGTATCGAGAGGCGATCGTCAACAAAAAATCAATCTAAAATACAGATAACAAACATTAAGACAAAGTCCGGGCGTTCGAGATGGAATTACGATAGGGTACTCTTGTTAATGCTTTAAAATAAACTGACAACGACTAAACTTAGGCAGATATATTAGCTAAATCTGTTTCTATACTAATATTATGATTGTGAAAGTAATTCTGTCTGTCTGTTACGTTTTCGCCTAAACCGCGGAGGAGGTGTGTTGCTAAATTTTCATTTTCGTAAAACCTTGTCAAAATGTAGTACTTACCTACTTAAATTGTTTAATTTTGGGGGGCATAATAATCAATTTAATTTCGTGAAAGTGTACAAGTGTAATGAATTTGAAATCCAGTACAAGGACTTTAGCGTTGTTTCCAGATCTCGTGAAAAAGTCATTGTAAATGGCCCCCATTTACAATGATTCCCTCGACTTGACTATTACACATCGACTTGACCGTTTTTGTATCTGTAAATAACTTGTAAATATTATACTTGACACTGGCTACTTTCCAAATGGCCATAAACCTTAAAAAAATAACTCTTCACGAACCGTTTCGACCAGCAATTTGCTACATCCAAGACAAAACCACTTGCCCATTTATAAAACTGTACTAAGATAGGTAGGTTTTCAATATTGGTCGATGTAGTCGACGTGTGAAAACGAAACGCAACGAGATAAACCGTTGATGGGTAGTGATGGGATCGGGTTGCGAACGTCGTGCGTCACGATCGGACGCACATTTACATATCCGATGCGATATGCGGGACGTGGGCGCGATGCGTGCGCCTTACACGCCGCCAATCTTTTTACACATCAACTTTTGGCATTTTGTAGGTGTTTTTGCTTACGTTAATATCTATACTCTGTTTCGGAATCTTAGATCAAAAATGTAAACAAAAAACTCATACATTTATTTGAAAGCGACAGTTTTTTTTTCCTTTGATATTTTTTATTTCTTGTTTTCTTTTGTGTGTTTTTTATATGATGGAGGCATCCGATAAGAATAGTCTTCCGTAATTTCCACAGGATCGGGACATACGCAAGTGAAACTGCGGGACACAGCTAGTCTTTACTAATATTATAAAGAGGTGACGTGTATGTATGTAAGTATATTGGGGGTAATCTCCGAAACCACTGGACCGTTTTCAAAAATTCTTTTACCAATACAAAGCTACATTATCAGGGAGTTACACAGGCTACTTTTGATCCCGATATACCCATGGGATCGGGACTTACACGGTGAGACCGTGGGACACAGGTAGTCTCTAATACATTTTATAGTATGATAAATACAATTTTGTTTTTATTTTGATGTAAGTTTAGTAGGTAACTTCCATCAAGCAAGTCATCAAGCCAGTCGGTCAGTTTTTGCCATCCAACCCTACAGTTATCCGGCGTTTATCAGTCGTTCCATGCAGCCATCGCTAGCGTATGTTAACACCGTTATCGCGGCAGGGGACATCAAGATTTATTCCCGCTGTGCCAAGGAAACGTTTATCTACAAGCTTTTTGTTAGCTGGACACTTTTTCTAGATTAAATTACAAGTCTAGAATAATATAAGTGCTGTTTTTAAGCTAGATTAGGAGTTAATGCTATCTGATAATATTTATTAGATTTGAAAAAATATGTTGGGGAAAAATTTAATGATCCATCCATTGGGTGGTCGTAAGTTATCATTTTATTTAACTAACCTAATCTTGTTTTAAATCGTTTCAGTGTCAGAATATGATAGGAAAATCAAGAACAATAAATTTGGTATTTTTTGGGCCAATTAATTTGGAAAAACCAATTCAAACACTGGTGGGAATTCGTAGATTAAGAAAAAAAAAACAATTCAAAAAATCTAATCGTTTTGAATAAAAAAAATAACCCTGAAAAAGAGACCTATAAAGTGTAAAGGTCTCAAAACGTTGGGCATTAAAAAAAACCCCGACTATAATTCTTTACTTGGTAGTTAGTTCAATGAAAATAAAATTATAGCACGACGTATTATGTTACCACCAAACCTGTTAATTAAAAAAACAAAACCTACTAAGTTACTTGAATCTCCAGTTGACAAAACGACTCACTTTAGAACTAGGTTACACAAAAACAAGTAAAAACGAATTAACCAACCACTGTTATAATTAACCCAGTTTAACAACTGGCAACCCCTTCGCAAAGTGAAGTGGTTAATCTCAGGAATCGCCCTTGATTGATGCCGATTTCATATGCATAAACCTTATGTGGTAACTGAGGATTGACCCAGTACATATTAATAATTAGGGGTGAATATGAATTATTTATATTAGGGTAAGTACCTAGGTACTTACTAATGTTTTTGGAAATTGCTAATATCAGGTTGTTTTTTAAATCTACTTATTCGACGACGACCACTGAGACGCGTCAGGCGAATGCCCGTCTGCAATGCAGAAGGTTGCGGATTCGATTTCCGCCCAGGACAAATAATTATGCTGACCATAAGTGTCTGTTTCTGATTCTGGGTGTAATATGTATTTACAAAAAAAAGTAGTAATGTACCTGGGTCCATATTGGTTCACATAAAATTCTAAGTCATATTCTTTGTCTTACTATCGATTTGTGTTCATAATAATCACTCTTCATAATTTTACTTTTCATACTTTTTTTATTCATTTCAGACATTTTTATTACTAACATCGGAGCTCATAACAGTTAGTGATCATAATTTTTTTATTCATACTGTTACTACCAAGAACATTTTAAAATCATAATTTTATTTTTCAGATTTTTTTTTCTTCATAACATTCATGATCTATAATTCATAATGTGTTACTAAGATTATTTATATTAATAAAGGCAACTGTAACAAAACTTTTTATGAACTACCCCATTATCAAACTCTAACGGAAATTTCGATTGTTTTTGACTTGTGTTCTGTCGATCTTCATAAAAATACTTATGATTAAGATACATCACGCTTTTTTATGTATAGTATTAGGCGCTGCGTGTAATCATGTTCTAACATAAACCTAACCTATCCGAGTCGGTGTGCTCCGTGTATTTTTTTTCAAGTTCGAGTACAACATGCGTTAAGATAACAATAGTAGGCGAAACAAATGTATGAATTTAGACATTATAATTTTCAATAATTATGGATAAAAAACTTATGATTAAGAAATTTATTAAAACAAATTTTAGTAAAAACGAAATTCATAATAGTGATATTATGAATTTCAATGATTATGTATTTTAAATTTTATGTTTTAAAAAAATTATGAAGAATGATCATTATGATTTAAAATGGTATGTGAAACATTTTCGGACCTCCGATGTTAGGAGTTAAAAATTTATGTAAGACGACCCGCCCTCAATGTACCTATGTAGTATATCCGTTGTCTAGTACCCATAGTACAAGCCTGATTGGTTAGTTGGTTAGGCTAGATTACGCTGTGTGCAACGTCCCGCAATATTTATTTATTTTAGTGTCTTTCTGAAGTTGCAGTGGATTATAAACTTAATAATGACAACTAAGAAATTTTACGATGGGGACCACTTTTGAACCCGTTCTGTAAGTACCTACCTACATATTATATTTGGTCATAAACTGGTACATATTTTACTTTATTTTTCCTATTTACATTCTGATTAGCGCCATCTATCGAGCTATAATAGAAGTACCCTAGCTGTCTAGTTTCCCATTAAGACCAATTACTTCAAAAACAAAACAATGCCTAAGTAAAAGACATCAACGGGCGCTCACAGATAAAATAAGATAATAATTATTTTATTTTCTGGTTATTACGCACTTTGGAAAGTTATCAAATTTGCTTTGTTGATTCATTATTGCACCTTTAGCACTACACAGAAACAACTTTAAAATTAACGTTTTTCGTTTTCAGCACTATAAAATGTAACTAAGTATGAACAAATCATTCATACCCTCCCTAACACAAGATTTTCGTGATTTTCAGTTAGCATTAAAATTCATCTGCTTTTGTGCAGAATTTTCAGGTCGCCTTAAGGCCTCTAATTTAACCTATATTTTTCTTAAAAACTAAGAATGAAAACTGGAATACCTAGTAATATTATATTGGCTTGTATTTTAGCTATAAAATAGGTACTTTGCCATACCAAACTTCAATCCGCCGCCATTCGTGAACTCAACAATTTCATATTTCATCCACCTACGTCTTCACAACATGCAACACAATAGCAGAAACAAAACGCAATCGCCACAGAAAAAAAAAATAACGTTCTCTAAAAAAAAAGTCTAATTCTGATAGGCGCGGGGGTCTATTACGAAGGCACGCCGTAACTCAGAACAAGTAAACACGGCAGCGGGGACATTTGCATAACTATCGAGTTTTTAAATCTATGCAAAACGCGACGATACGTAGCGCGGGCTCACGAGTCTACCCCCTCAGAGGGGGGCACCTTCGGAAAAACACATGCGATTTCATAATACACCCTCATATGTACGACGCGTGATTAATAACATAGGATTAGAAGGACCCGATTAAAATGTAATTTGAATATCGCTTACGAGTTTTTAATTACAACGTATGCCAACTACAATCATTACGCTACTACTATTATGAAAAAAGGAAACACAAAGAAAACCCTTTGGTTTGTAGAAATCGTTAAGTTTACGTGAAGTACCTATACTTAATTTGATTTGCTAGCATTGATATCAACCTTAACAGTAGATAGGTATAGGTACCTACCTATGGCATTAGAATGATGGATGATAGTTGAAACAATCCACTGAAGTAACGCTACTTCAAATTCAATGATACTTTTGACATTTTAAGCGTCATTTATCGACTTTATCTTAGCACCTGCAGCGATTTTCATTTTATTTTAACGATAGACGTAACAATATTATTATCAGCGCTGCAGCGGCGTTTGAGACATCACCTCTAAGTTTTTAATTTCAGACTATTTTTTGACATTTCGGCTCTTTGTATTTGTCATTTTTTCTTCAGGGAGATGTGTCAATTCATAGTCTATTATATAAAAAAGCGAAGTAAAGTACATAATACCTAAGTACTTGCTAGAGGTTATAGGCCGAGTCAAGATGGCAGTTCTCGTTACAGCCATCGGAATCGATAAAGTGATAAAAACGCAATAAATAAACAGTATAAAAGTTGCGTATACGCATCGCTGGAGGCGTCAAAAGTGGGCGGTACTTTGATGAATAACGTGACGGAATCCGGCGTCCAATCGCATCGATCTCGATTTTAATTATACGAATCGAGAACATCGAACGTCTATAGATCGAATATTAATATGTCGATTGCAAATGCATCGATAAAAGTTTGTCGGTTTGTTCTTTAGACTGCTACGTTTGAATTTGTTATGCGTAATTCGCGACGTTCTGCGAAATTGGCGATTGTGACCAAGTTATGCGCCTTCCGCAAAAGATCGTCGCTAGACAATGAAGAGTTGAACAATTTTATTTGACTTTCAATAATTACTTTTCGAACTTCCCGCGGGTGAAACCGCGGGAGATACCTACGGTATTTAAAGTGAGTTTATGTTTCTAAAAAAAATATTTCAAAATTACCACGAAGTCGAGACTTAGGTACTCGGATGAAATCGTGGGACTCAGTTAGTATCTGAAGCTGCCAACTTGTCCCTAAATATCCGCATTCCCAAAACAAAAACTAACCGACCACAACAAACAATCGAAACAAAGAAACAATTACAATAAAAATGATCGATAGTTCAAAACGTAATATCACGATATAGGTACGATGGTATCGCTCCAAACGGCCAATACGCCTCCGACACGAAGATAATTAACTAGATCCGTCGTCAAACATCATGTTTTACATCTGCTACTCCCATAACGATTACTACCGACAATCGAGTTACAAAAACAGGTACAACACTAGACAAGACGAGATTGGCTGGCAACACTGACAAGCGAATAAAAAAAAACTTGCTGTGGCCTCGGACAGACGCGCGGATGTGTTAACAAGCCTTTGATGGATCGGACCACAAGTGCGTGCCAGATAAGTCTGCGCGTGGTCACAATTGGAACTAATTGCTGCCGCTATAATTTTGTTGGAGTTAGCTACAAAGTTTTAGTCAGTGGCGCCACCAGTCGACTGTACAGTTATCTGGCGGGCGACCTAACATCGTGTCGTCGATGTAAACTTCATTCATTACTAAGTAAGGGCTATTGGTTTTTACTATCCGCTTTATAACACTTGCGACTGTTCAGTACTAGATCAGAAAGATCAGCTACACTTCAGGGGGCTGTTTGTACGTGAATGTCGATACAAAAAGAGAAAGCTTTACCACCCCTTAATATTAACTAATATTGAAAAAAAATGTGGGTTTCACAAAGAACTATGCCTAAACTTTATTTTTCCTTTTTTATTGTAGATATAAAAAACAATTTAAAAAAAACTGGAAATAAAGAAAAAATAAGCATTTTAAGTTCTAAGAGCATTTTACACAAAAAAACAGAATTTGATAATGTTAAGAGGTATAACAGAGTTACCTACTTCTTTTTATTTTAGCCTGGTTGTATGGAGCGATACGCATTCAGTCCTCTTAAAAAGCGCAGAAAAACTAGGTATCTTTCTTTCTGGGGACGAGAATTTTTATAATCTGTAGATTGAATGTTACCGTGTCATGTCCCGCCGTCCCGCGAAGGTCGGCCCCAGTATAGGCTTCACAGGTCTGTTGTGGAACCACTTTCCGGTATGTAAGTCCAGCGATTAAAAGAAACCAATTGAATTTATGAATAAATCGCATAAACTTGTCCAACTCAGTTATCATCGCGACATTAATTTTTTTTACAGTTCAAGCCATAAAGCGGTCGCGGGAAAGCTCATACGGCCGGTGGTATTTATTTTTAATAAATTCGCATTCAATCTGTATCCGCTATCTTCGAAATTGGTGGCGTGGGCCGGGAGATCGGCGCGATACGGCCTCCTCCACAATGTAAATTATATAATTAAAGAAAACTACCGATTGCGATCGAATGCTTGATCGATTTTAATCGAGTAACGTGACTTTTATCGATTCGTACGTCAAATTAGTTTTATAATTGCATGTTGGCGATAGTGTTGTGCATGTGCAGAATTGTTCGGTGCAATCGGATTGCTGGTCGGAATAAAAAGGTGTGTTTCGGATTCGGAACGAACGGGCAGAGTTCGAGATTTGAAAATTAGCATTTTTGTCGAATAATTCTAGGACGTTGTCGCGCTGAGCACCCGATACCGACGAGTTGCTACCAATCTGAGAGTTTTTTCGTTTTGTACGATAGAACTTAAAAATATTTTATGACCAATGCAAAAAATATTAACATTGATTTAAACAATATTTTGGGGGACTTTGTCTCGCGTGTGACTAGGTACCTTCTAGTTCAGCGTGCTTCATCTTAGACTTCTTCTACACTTACCATCAGGTGTGTTAGTGGTCAAACGCTCTATATTTTGTTTGAACAATCTATCTATATCTATAAAATGCCTGACTAACTGACTGATGGATCAACACACAGCCTAAACCGCTGATGGTAGGGGGCTGAAAGGATAGTGTGTTCTTTATGATCGAGACTTATGCAGGTAAAACCACGTGCTACACACTAGTTAATATATACTTGAAGTAGTATTAGATAACATTAATTATTCAACAAAGTGTAAATCAAATTATAAACAACCAAAATTCCATAACGAACAGTAGTTATCTAAAATGAACAGTAGACTGACCACTTTAAAAGTATAAAGTAGCACAAATTACACACACAATTTAGTACCAGAACACCACTTAAGTGAAGATTTGATAACACTTATTTCTAAAGAGTACCAACGTATCAGAAATTAATTACGCATCATAAAGAATATAGTCCAATAGCATGACGTAGACGCGACAAAATGTCCGCGTCTCAAAAAACTAATCGGGTCTGTAAAAATCTGTGACCCTTTATCTTACCTGAGCCAGCTCGCGTCTCGCTCATTGGGGATCGGAGCCGAATTTATGTCGCCGAGTAATCCGGACCCATTTGTATAGATAATTTTTATTATTGCCATCTCTTCGAGCCGCAGCCGGCCGCCCCCGATAACAGCCGAACGAAAGAGTTCGTAATGACGATTTAAATAAGGAAGATGTATTCCTTTCGGCGTTCGATAACTTTATATTTGAATTTCGAAAGTATTTGTAAGTGGAATTCCAAAGTTATGAGATTAGAGATGTGCTCAGTTTGATTCATGTTTGATTCGATTGCTAAGTACCTTAATGTAATTTTGATTTGCTCGTTTGTTAAGGTTAAAATAGAATTTTATAGTAAAGGAATTTTACAGTTTAACAGATATCTGATGTAGTTCGTATAATTTAACAAATTGATACAAGCTCTAACATGGTCTATATCTATCGATAAAGATAAACATTCTAATTTTATTACAGTTGTAAAATAGTTAGTTTTGCGATTAGAGCACTCAATTCTGTACATTAATTAAGATATATAGGTACATACTATCATAGAGTAAATTAACTATAGTCTTCTATTTAGAACGAGAGTATTCAATAAACTCAGACAAACTATGCGTGTAAACTATTTTTAACATGGCCACACTGGGCTTATCCGCTCCCGTACTTATGTCCGAGTTATCAAGCGCGATGCATTAGCCTCCGATAATATGACGATAAAAACATATCGGTCGGCGCCATAGCCGATTTCTCGATTCTCAAACAAAAAAAAAATCGATTCCTCGAGATAAAGTTGTTGTGTTTGGTACTCTTAATTGTAAATTCCTACATGAGTGTAGGTAAGCAATAAATATGTTGTTTAAAAACGTTGTTAATGCATCTTGTATACATTATTTCGACTTGTATTTGTAATCTGGGTGTAATCTATGGATATGTTTGGTTAACATTAACTTATATCTCCAAGTTTGGTTTGGAGGAATTTTACTTTATTGTTGTCCGACTCTATTATACAGTCTGTGGTGTTCAGATTATTCAAATCGTTTATATTTAGATGTACAAACTTTTTAAACTTACATAGCCTTATTAATAAACGCGGAGTAAGGACGGAGTAGTGAGAACATGCTTTGTCTTTTTTCGTGAGAAGAGCTTTCAAAGTTAACAGACAGAAACAAAAAGTGGTGAAATTATTCAGACCTTACTCCACGTTTATTAATAAGGCTAACAAGATTTCTGTCAGTATCACGGGGCTATGGAGCCCCGGGCCTTTCGAAGGCGTGTGTGGAGCCGAAGCCAACACGTAGAGGCCCTTTTCAATAACTATTTCACTCGCAAACTATGAACTGGACAACAAGCTGGCTACTATCCCTGTATGCACTATAAAATGCAATAAACACCAGTGATTACCTCAAAGGAGCAATGTACTGCATGGTGCCTATCAAACTGAGTTATCAACTACACAGATGATACCTACGGGCACTGTTTTGAAATTATTAACTTTATGAACACAGATTTTCTTGTGTTTCCTCGATGTTGGATTGAAATTAAACTCATTTTTCCAGATTTAGTCGCGTTGCTTGTATTATATCAAACATTTTATCAATTTCATAGGATTCGAGATTCTTACTTTCTTTCGTAAACTTTCAACCCCTCTTTCTTCCCCTGCTCTATACTGTAAAGATCTCAAAACGTAGATCATTGATAAAATGCTTATAATTACAATAAAATCAACGCGATTAAAACCGAAAAAAAACACGTTTCATTTCAACTTTGGAAACATTACAGATCAAAGGAATATTAACAGTTAGTTTTGAGTCTCATTTTGTATTTAATAGTTTACTCTTGTGTTGCCATTCACAAAACAAATGTCACGTGATTCAACATATTACAGGTCACTTCACCCACCGCTCACTCCCGCCCGACAGAAATGGACGCCTAATTTCCCTCCAAAATTAATAACCCGCATCGCACGTCGTTTTTCATCAAGCTCATTTATAGTGGGGTTTATTATTTATCGTGTTTTCGTGAAAACATCGTTTACGTGGCTTTATTAACGCGAACGCACGTTTGAAAGACTGAAAATTTTGTCTATTTGGCGGAATAGTGCGGTATCTCTTGCTAATGACGGCGTCATTAGGTACCTCCATTTAGCCGTGGCGAGGCGGTGGTGTTGCCCGTTTTGGGTCTGACGTTTGTTTGTTTACTAGGTGCTATGAAAAGGTTTCGGAATCAAGGAACTAAACTGTTTTTTTTTGTAAATAGTCAAAAGTATCCCTCGTCGTTTGTAAGTAATAGGTAAATCTATATAATATCTATATGAATATTGTAATGTAGTATTTAGCCACCTATCATATCTACCTTGTTCTCTGAATTATCTGTCCTATTTGTTCAATTTTGTTTAGTAGGTATTACATACCACCTTACCCTTACCTTACTCATCCCCTTCCTTATCATCATCATATTTGAAAACAATGCCCTAAGGTGGTCTATTGCAAAATAGCAGTATTTACATTTCGTTGTTCATCTTGGAAAAACTAAAGAAAGTTAAAATGTCACGCCCAAGTACCCACTTTATCATCTCATCTCATCATCGCTCACGATGTTCCCGGTTGCACCCCTTTGGGTGCCCGGGGTCCGCTTTCCTGCTCTTACATCTCCACTTCTCACGATCTTCAGCGTCGACCTACTTGGATTCGACCTTAATTGACGCCAAAATCTTTATTAGTTACTACCTCATAACAGATAGACCCAATTTATGATCCACAGAAACTCCCTGTATTAAATACAATGCTCATTCCGAATACACAAAATAAAAGTTAACAACGTACAAGCATTGGCTTAGGTCGAATGCCGAAAGCTGAATACAATCCTCCGCACAGTGGGCCGAAGCGATCCAGATCAGGCTATCGGGATCTCAGTTTGTTCTCACATCATTACCCGCGCCGACGGCTACAAATTTACATCCAACACAATGGCTATCCAACATCGAGACATCATTAAGGTGATGCCGATAGCGCCACTAACAATGCAGAATGAATGCCCTATGCCGCTGTTCGCGCGCAACCTAATACCGACCTTGGATTTGGAGATATAAAGCTGAATTTCCAACGTTTGACAATGGCGTTTGTGCGCGAAAAGCCAATGGAGCGTAATGACAAAACGTCATATAAGTTACAAACTAGCGGGCGATTATGGACGCAAAAAAACGATAAGCAAAGTTCAAATTGTGTTTGTGAGTGGAAACGCAGGTTTCAGGGGTGGTTTAGGAAGGATCAAGTCGAGTCGATGCCTAGGGCCCTAGGGCTATCTCGGCTTTGCAATGAATGGGGCTATACAACGATGGGCAATTGAGGAAAAATATTATCCGGATAAATGTTATGACTGGTGCATCCACTAAGCGTGGCTTTTGCGGACCTTATTTCAAAAAGAAGTCTCCGTGTAAATCTTGGATTTTAAGCAGACCTGATGATAAACCCATGGTTTATATTACAACTTTGTTTTGTAATAACGTGTAGATCATCTTGATCTTTTAGTTGAGCGTGCTACAGCATAGACCATCATCTCTTACCAACAATGTGTGCGGCAGAAACATTATCTCGAGCCTTATCCATGCTTCGGCGCGCACGAGAAGCAGTTGATCCCGGATAGTCCTGGTTGTTATCTCTGATAGCAGTTGTTAGGTCTAGCTAGAGGCCTTATGTCCAGCAGAGAACTCTAACACTAGGTGAGCCACATCCAACGAAAAGTAGTCGAAAACTTAACAGCTGGTGAGGTAGTGTACAAAAAATCCAAACTATTAATATTCCATTAGCTTCCTTATCAAATTAATGAAGTTGTAAATTGGTGCTCAGAACTACATTATATTAATATTTGCTCTATAATAAAATCACCATTTCGCTGCAATATTTTTGGATTCAAATGTATTCACCGGACATTATTATCGAATGTGGAATTGGTATCTGGTTTAGGGCGGCCGCGGACGGGGCGACTGTTTGCATACAATGCTCGACTCGTTACGTCGCGCGATTGACGTGCGATTTGTGACGCCGCGGTGACACGGCCCTATCTCCCATCTACATTATTCGTAACATCTACTACATCGTCTAACTAATTTGCTTGGGACTTAAGCAACACCTGGTCTTATGCTTTGTTTTGACGGTCATCTGTCCTGTTCGGAAAGTTTAATTTTCATGGGTACCTAATATAACCGGGTGGAAAATCGCTGTTCCACCCTAGGGTGGAAAGTATTTTTTTTCTTCAATTTTTTTGTTTGCTCATGGAGACGATGATAATTGAGTTATATCATAATGCCACGATAGCAACACTTTTTTTTCACGTTTCGGCCAGGCTGCCTATATGCACTTCTCGTGAGGAACTTGATTACCTACATTGTATGTAACCAATAGATTATGTTTTACAAAACTTTTCTAATTTTGACAGACATTTCACCCTTGGCTAACAATCTACTATTTCGTTATTTCCTACTTTGGGTCTACGGAACGAAAATTGTATGATTTAAAAGTCTTAGAGGAAAATATCAATTTGGATTTGAAGTTAGTGGTCTGATCCGAAAATGAATTATAGTTTGATCATAGTAGACTTAATGTTAAATTAGTTTTTTTTTAATTTTGCAAACCTAGAAAAATATCGAGAACCTAAAACAAATAGATAACAATTTAAAAGAGACATGCCATTAAGGTGTGAAGACTTTTTATACAAATCTTTACTATTTATTTAGACTCATTATAATAAATAATTATAATTTAGATAGCCATCAACACATCATAAGAAGGTCAGCGCTCAAATAAAAATCTAAATTTTCAATTTCAATTCCTAGGAATCAAAATGACTCGTCTAGACGAAACATTTTGAAATACAGTTTCGTAATATAAATATAACAAAAAAAAACCGGCCAATTGCGAGTCAGACTCGTGCGCGAAGGGTTCCGTACCACTTTTCAATTGGGTACAGAACCCTAAAATAAACACCAGACCAACCAAAATGGGAATAAACTTTTTAAATTCACACGTATTGTTCCCCCGCGACCAAATACCATTGGAACTAGGGCATGAATCCCGGGATCCCGGGATATCGTAATCCCGGGATCTCGGACGCAAAAAATCGATATTATAATCCCGGGATTGAGTGATCCGATATCGAGATTTGACCAATTTACTATTTGGGTTCATATTAAGGGTTTTAGCTATATTTTGCCTCATGGAAAGATTGAATAGAACTATTAAAATTAAACCCAAATTAGTCTACCCCTGAGATTTAGATTTAGAAGCGTAGGGAATTGGTAAAATGTTTAAAACAATAAAAGTAACGTGATTCATTGCAATTTTTAAGACAAGTATTTTTTATACAAGCTCGCATGCTAAATTTTACTGCTAACATCATTTTAGTGGTGCGCCTAGAATTTGGCGCGAAAGTTTAGATACTTTCGGGTTTAGGCTAATTGCCCGCCATATTTCCAAAATGATGGGGTGGACGGCCCTCGGGGTAACTTATTTACGTAATGAAACCACTAGAGTCTTAAATATATTAAATATTTTAGATTTTACATATTTTTATTGTATTAAATTCGCCTTTTTAACGATATCTAAAACCCCAGTATCAATCCCGGGATCCCGGGATTGAGCTCTTAATATCGATATCATCTCGAGATTGAAAACCTTGCGATATTGCATGCCCTAATTGGAACATGGTAAGCACGTCGAGGTAAGAAAATTAATAATAATACGCGACCCAGGTAAATGTATGTAAAAATAGGAACACAGAAATTGGCAACTGTAAAACTTCACGTCTACAGATCAGATCCAACGATAAAACTCGAATAATTACACCCACGACTACTAAACCAACAATCTAGTACTAACAAACAATGAAAGAGTTTAAAAAACAATCAAAATTATTATTCGGCGTACAGATCACTATCGGTGCACAAAACAATAATGATATGACGAAATCTGCTTAGGGAACAATCGCCCTACGGGACGAGATAAGTGAAAAATGGCTACCGCGCAAAATAACTGAGATAACTAGATAAGTAGGTACTTAAAGCTGTCTCTACATATTGGCCGAACACCCAAGTTGGCCAAAACACTGCAATACATATTGGCCAAACATCCTCGGCCAGCAAGTTGGTCAAAAGACTGCAACCAGTCCGCGGCAGCGGTCGCCAAAGCTTACTATAAACAAATATTAGGTAGTTATTAGGTAATATAAACTGGTGATACCGCCGAGGGAAACTATATACTAATCACAATAAAATAAGAGTTGGTCGGTACACCAAAATCAAGCCAATCAGAGTTAAGCAGAAGAGTTTTTTTTTTGTGAAATTCCTTGGATTTTCGCAAAAAAACTGTTTATTAAATAATCCTACGTCATATACAAATACAGATCATTTTGACATGTCAACTTATGACAATGATTTTAGTGTGGTTTTCCCTTTTCCCATTTTATTATTACATATTTTAAATTCACGCACTTCGTCGTAGATTAAACACGAAGTTTTTATCGCGACAACGCTACACGAATCTTCGCGACACAAGTAGCCACAGCATTAGAATAGTCTATCCTATGTTCTGAGATTCGGTCGGTCGGCCAATATCGTTGGCATCTATCAAAATAACCTCGCCAAGTAGGGCTGTAGTACGTACATGTTGGCCTTTATTGGCCGGCTTGTTCGGCCAATAAGTATAGCCGGTTTAAGTATTCGATGAGATCTGTAAACAATGGACATTCGCGCTCTCATTAACCGGCCTTGTCTCGTCGAACAAGCGGTTGTACAATTCCGCGAGAGTCGGATCATTGTGGAATCGATCCCATCGATTTGTATTCCGATCTTATTGTTGCTTGTTTTTCTTCGATTCTGATCTTTGCTGAATATCGGTGTAAACACTGGTGTTCTTTGTTTAGTTTTCAATTAGTCAACGATAAGTCAGATTTGGCAATATTTTTACGGCCGGTCACCTGCCTGATATCAATCCTTCTAGGGACCAAGCAGTTTACCCGCCACCGCGCGGAGAGAACTTAAAGTTTGCTAGACTTCCTCAGATCCCCAGATCGTCGCTGCCAGGGCTACACGACATATTCCTAAACTCACCCTACTAATATTATGAATGAGAAAGTTGGATGTAAATAAATAAGTAGATACATACCTAAAAAGTTTGTTTGTAACTCCTTCATGCAATAACACTGAACCGATTGCGAAAAAACTTACTATGCAGATAAATAGCTCAAAAGCTGGATTAACACATAGGCAACTTTCTATCCCGATATTCCCGCGGGATCAGGACTTATGCCGGGGCTACACGGCATCTTACTAACACTAGCATAAATGTAAACAACAACAGGTTACAAAGAGCTAACAAATACAGCAAGTACGGCTGCAATAAATATCTTAACACGCCCGTACAACATTATAAATCTCCACATAACGACTGTAAATTGTTACAAGACGCATTGCGTACGAATCACCTTTATTTCCAACGCAATAGAGCTTGAAATGACCAGGTTTTTTTGAATTAAAAGTGAGAGCTTTGTTGTATGCCAATGATATTTCGACGGGCAATTAGGACCGGGTCGAGTTTGATTTAGTAAAGAATTGATATCTAAGGATAGATCCGTCTCGCGGTTTCGCCTGTAGGTTGGGATTCCGTGGAAATATCGGGATCAAAAGTAGCCTATGTTACTCCTCGATAATATAGCTTTTTAATGGTGAAAGAATTTTTGAAATCGGTCTATTAGTTTTGGAGCCTATCCGTTGTAAATAAACCTCTTCTTCCTGTTTATAATATTATAAGTATTGATAGAGTAGATATACTCGTAGATATATCAAGTCGCCATTGTTATGTACCACCCACCGCGTCTTCGTTCTAACAAAATAAATACAATGGCGAAATTATAATTAATAGATTATATCTAATCAAAATAGATTAGGAAAATTATGTTATTTATTATCTTAGACTTATTAGATCCGCGCTTTAATCTATCATGCTGTCTCTATATTTGTTATTTCACCCGCGTAAGTCCCGATCCCGTGGGAATATCGGGATCAAAAGTAGCCTATGTTACTCAGGGTGAATGTAGCTTTCTAATGGTGAAAGAATTTTTGAAATCGGTGATTACCCCCAATATACATACATACATGTTACCAACGTTACCTCTTTATAATATTAGTATAGACTAGTGGCGTCCTACAGTTTTACCCACGTATTGCTTTTGACCAGTGATGTGCTTTTGACGTTTAATCGTCATTCATCTACTTCACCTTACGTATTCTTACTTATTTTAAAAGGAAGGGACATGGAATATGTTTTAGAACATCACCTCTAGTACCTACATTACTATCTCAATGAGAAAACCAATAACTTTTTGTCATTGCATAGATAAGTCAGACAAAAAAATCATCTTCTGCTGACAACCGCATGCGACCCTAAAACTAATTCAAAAGACGCAAGCAAAATGCTTCTACCAAACTTTCTACCGTTTAAATTTCGAACGCGACAGTTCACCTTAAAACGTCTCGCAGTCTCCAACCAGTCTATTCTATACAATTTTGACAGATGCTATCACGAGTGTCCACTGTGAGCTTCGATCGCCGCGAATTCTAGATGGCGGTATGCGATAGCGCGACGAATGACAACGTACAGACAGCCGCGCGATCCTCACCGCGATATCTGCCCGTGTGTGGCCACCCTTAACTTTTTATACGATGGAAGATTGTATTGTGTTAGGTTATGAATCGATATTTATTTCGAATTGTCTTTTAGTTTTGAATGGATTTCGAAAGACGAGTTGTTTGAAATGTCAAGTTGGGTCGGTGAGGTAAAATTTTGTATAGGGCAGACGTCTCGGGTTGAAGCTCAGAATCGGTAGAAAATGCATGGCGAGGGGGTAGTTCAGGTATATTTGTTAAATAAAAATTAAAACTTAAAGTAATTTTGAAGATTCCTAGTGAACGTTTTCTTTTTTTTAAAGTATTAAATGAACTCCTACTTACGAAATTTAATGCACTTTTTTACGGGTTTTTCTTCATAACCTAGGTAATTACCTAGGTTTGATAACTACCTGACGAAAAGATAAATGACAAATAGACTACGATTTAGCACGATCATTTAGGATAGTAAGAGGTCTCCGTAAGCCACTATTATCTTCTTTTTCAAGATAATAATAAAACAGGAGACCGCTTGACGATACGTCTTAGCCGAAAGGAGTGGTGACAAGACAAGCCACTTCCAGAATGGCGTGTCGTCTCAATACGTAAGCAATAGCAACTCTAGTGAGTTTTGGTATTTTAAGCAGATATTTGGGTAGGTAAGTTTAAATGCCGTAATGTCCCTGCATTAGTCCATCGTGGGTGAATTTAAAATGCATTTGTTATCCATTACCAGTCGAGTGCCGTTGTCCATTACTGTCCGTTGCTATTTGCGCGATGTCTACTTGCATTGCTTTCTTTCGATGTTACTTACCTGAAAAAAATAAAAAACACGTGAGTTATCTATGTTACGGAAAGAAAAAGATAATTGTGGATTTTTCTTTTTTTTCATGATGCTTAGGAATATGATATTAAACTCATTTTTCGCGATGTTTTTATTGTAATTTTCGTAATCTAGGCAATATTACAAAATAGTAAGTACATACATACATAATAATGCACGACGTTACACACAGCGCAATCTAGCCCCAAACTAAGCACTAGGCTTGTACTATGGGTACTAGACAACGAATATACTACATATTATACTTTTTTTTTGTAAATACATACATATGATAATGTTTAATAAAATAATACATTAAAAATTTGTGTTAGTTAACATGTTAGTATTTATATAATTTAACAGTCATATTGGACTACTAGGTAATTTTAATAAAAATCATTTTTTATCTTTTTTTTGTGATAATGGTCCGGAACCTTTCCTGTGCGAGTCCGAGTCGCACTTGGTCGGTTTTTAACAGCTATTAACACGCAGCGCCATCTAGCCTCAAACTAACTTCTAGGCTTATAATAAAGAGCCACAATAACATATTAAACAGCTACACTAAAATTAAAGACATTTTTCGGTTTGAATCGCGTGGTGTTTATTACTTTTAGCATTGCTACAACGCTCAACGTTTCGAGACCTCTCAATCCTGAAGAAGGGACCTGGAAAGGTCTCGAAATGTCTTTAATTTCAATACAACATCGCGAAAACGCATACCAACTTTGTACATGTAGGTGTGTATTAGGCAGTAAGTGGATTCAGGAACGCGGAGTCACGGAAGCCGTGATCGTTATCACGGAGCTGCGTACGTTTGTCAAATACTACCAGTTTTTGTCAACACGCTCTATTTTACTAAGTTTACGGCTTATTCCGTGATATTTAGTAGGTTTTATTTGTGTTTGGACAAGTTTTTTATTTAGGTAGTTATGTAGATACTCTAGTTAATGGTAAATCTTCTTTAGTGTACTAATCTATACTATAATATATAATCTATCTATATTAATATTATAAAGAGGTAGCGTTGGTTTGTATGTATGTATGTATATTAGGGGTAATCTCCGAAACTACTGAACCAATTCCAAAAATTGTTTCACCAATAGAAAGCTACATTATCCAGGAGTAACATATCCCTTAATCCCGATATCGGGACTTACGAGAGTGAAACCTGGGGACGCAGCTAGTAATACAAATAAATACATTTTGTGAACAACACACAGCGCCATCTAGCCCCATGGTAAAGCTACTAAGCTTGTATTACGGTGACAAGCATTTATTTATGACATGATCAGTGTAAATAAATAAATGAAATTATCACCGGTGAAAGTTGAAGGTACCTACATCAACTTTCACTATATATCATAATATCATTGACCCATTTTTGCGCGAAAACTAGGTAGATAAAACTATCTAAAGGCTGCGGTAGTCGCGTGCCGTCCTTGTCGCGTGTCGTCACGCATTATCACACGTGTCACGCATGTAGACGCACCTTTACCTACTAGCGTGTGGATATTGCATAAAATATTGAGTTTGATAATAGAGATAGCGATGCGTTTGTCGAGTTTGTTTTGAATATATCGGAGCTTAACCATCATTATTATTAGAAACACGGTTCTAGATCTGGTATAGATAATCATTGTTATTAATTATTTTGACGTTTCGGCAAACAGGTCACACCGGCCGTGATCGCAAATGTCGCAATAAGACACCACGGCCCGTCTTCTCGCGACCATGGCCGGTGCGTGTCTCTTGTAATCTTTATAGTTTGAAAAACTATAAAGCTAAACTAACTTAGTTTAGTAGGCGGTGGACGTTCGGCTTAAGAGGAAAGTCTACTATTTCTTCATACAGACGTAGTCGACTGTTTCCTCCCTGGATTAGAGCAAATATGTTATGCCATAAATCCTATATCTGCCATGACCATGCTCCTACGTTTTGTTTTTTTTCTTTTTCTAATAAGAATGAAATAAAATTTAGAAAAAATTGAATATGAAAAAAAAAACAAAACGTAGGGGCATGGTCATGGCAGATATAAAGTTTTATTACATAAACATATTTTCTCCAATGTCTTTATCCAAGAAGAAAACAGTCGATTACGTTTGTATGGCGAAAGAGTATATAGGTAGACTTTCCTCTTAAATGTGGGTCGAGAATACTCGAGAATGTTCCGCTACCATTACCCATTATTTTCAACACTTTTACAACTTTTAATATAATATTACATCGCCATTAGAAGAAATTCCATCTTCTAATGGCGATGTATCGTCACCTACCACATAGGAGGTGGTGTAAGTTATACTTTTTCTACCAAATGGACAAAAAAGCCAATATAAAATTATTGCGTATAATATTATGTAAATGGTAATGACGTTACCAAATTCTTCATTAGTAGATAAGCACTAGTGGGCGCGCCTGCCTCGCCTCGCCTCTATGTATCGTGTGATGGCTGCTTGATAAAATAGGCAACTACCTAGTGTACAGAATAAATTAATTTTAAAAGCATATGATATGATGACATACTTTCATAAAATAACTAGGAGTCAGTACCTATTCGGTGGTTTTCCGCGTAAGTTCCGAATTTCAATAATATTCCGCGCAAGTGACTTTCTGCGTAAAGAAAGACCCTTTTTAATCACTTTTCGTTAAAGCTTTCGGTGGAGAATTATCGTTTTGCATAAGTACATTTTTGAGCCAATAAAGTCCTTCAGTGCCAAAATGTTGAATTCCCAAAATGTTGAATTACCCAAAAAAATTTAATTCCCAATAATAGTATAAAAAGAATCCCTGCAATACACCATCATAATTCACTAAATTAATTAAAATTAAAAATCCAAATACGAGTCGATAAGTTTTGTATCCAAAAGGCTGGCTGCATTGCCTCTTTGGATAGCATACCACAATACCTATTCTATATCAATACCACGTTAGTTACCTAAACCTATATACCTAGGTACGTCACCGAGAGGGGTCCTAGGCCAACAATGCCTAGATCTATATCGGCGCCCACGCGACACAACGCTGTCTGACTCCCTCTGTCTGTCTAGCTAGATAGATTCTGTTGATGAATAGCTTCTTAGAAGTATTGAAAATATGAATCTAAAGTTCTATGTTCTTGGGTTTTGAACCTACGACCTTCGAATCTCAAGCCCACACCGCACTAGGTTGAAATTAGGAGTCTAGGACCTCCATATGATGATGAGATCCTAGACGTGTATAGATTTTTAATGTATGCCTAACGCCTAACAAAAGAAATATATTTGGCTTGGCGGGCGCAGCATTAGGGCGTTTTATAGTTTCATAGCGCCCTAATGATGTTTCATGGCGCCCTAAAGGCTAATTTGCTTATAAAGAAATATCTAATATGGTATTCCAATCAACATCATAGCAGTCAATCTTTAATTTTAAAATTGACGTTTGTCAAATAACATTTGACATAATTCCGATAGAATTTATTTTTCCACTAACCTCCATGGTACAAGTGTATAGTTTCATTTCAGTGCATAGTTTCATTTCAGTGTATAGTTTCATTTCAGTGCAGGCCAGTTGCAAGTTTTACTTTCATTTTGAGCTATTGTATTGTATTTTAAAATGAAATATTGGTTAATTTTAACACGGGAACCAAAGAAAGTAGGCAAACGCCTGCATAGGTACTAAAATTTCATAAAAATACCAATTACAGTAGTCAATTAAATACCTACCTACAACCATAGATACACGAAATCCCTAATTGCAGAACTAATAGCACAATTTAAAAACCCAATCCTGCGAAATTAGCGGTATCTTATACAAGCGGGTAGTAAATTAAGACACAGAGAGATACCCTCCATAAATCTGTGCTATCGTTCAATAGCCGATCAGGATCTACCCCCCAGAGCCTCCACAAGGGGTGGGGTGGTGCAGCGAGCCGGGATGTCCGCTGACGCAGTTTCTGGGGGTCTCGTGTTGCATCTTTATTAAAACGACTAGCAGGGCCCCACGGTTTCACCCGCGTTATTCCCGATCCCGCGATGGATGGATGAAAAGTAGCCTAATATGTTACTCCCAGATAATATAGTTTTTATTAGTAAAAGTATTTTTGAAATTGGTCCAGTTGTTTCAGAGATTACCCCCAATTTACATACGTACATGTTACCAACGTTACCTCTTTATAACGTTAGTATAGATCTATGTTAAATTGATGGAATAAAGGCTAAGTGGGAGTCGGACTCGTGAACGAAGGGTTCCGTATCATTATCACAAAAAATCACGTTTTTTTTGTATGGGAGCCCCTCTTGAATATTTGTTTTATTCTGTTTTTAGTATTTGTTATTGTAGCGGCATCAGAAACACATCATCTGTGAAAGTTTTTAAGTTAGAAATGTCACGGTGACTTGAAAACTAGAACCACTTTACGGAAAGAAAAATTTTGCTGTATAAATTATCTCCTGTTTTCTACAAAAACTCGATATTCCCACGGAATCAGCCCTTACGAGTAAAACAACGGGACGTAGACGAACACAAAGGCAAGAACAATGTAAATCACATCATGCAGCCTTCAACATTTCATATTCTCCAATCGCCGTCCTATCAACCGTTGTCAACACTCTGTCCTGCGCGTGGGCACACATATCGGCGACATCGCGAGCCGAAGTCCCCCGAAGCGACCCGACTATCTCCGGTCACGCGCCCGTGGGTGGTCAATCTTAGACTTAGACCTGTCAGTGGAGGAATTGTGGCTTTCTATGAGATTGGTTTTGATGAGAACTTATAATAAGAATGTCTACAATGTAATACCCATTGAGATAATACGTACCTAACTAGTACCTACAGTGGTACCTACTAGATATGATGTCTAAAATGGTCTTGACGCAGAAAGTCACTTTCGCAAAAATATCAGCATTTAACATTATGCGAAAGTGACTGCGTCGGCCACTGCTTGTCCTACAGATTAGGAGCCTGTAGTTGGAAATCTTACCTCATCGAGTACCAAGTGGTGACTTATATGGTGGAAAGAGTAGTAAAAGTTATGCCTAAAAAACTCGGTCGGCCGCTATTCAGCCTGGGCCCGTCTGAAGTCAGCCCGTTTTTAGGGGAGCAATCGGGGGTGGAACCTTACCTCATCGAGTACCAAGTTGGGACTAATATGGTGGAAAGAGTAGTAAAAGTTATGCTAAAAAAAGTCGGTCAGCCAAGAGTCAGCCTGGGCCCGTCTGAACTCAGCCCGTTTTTAGGGGAGCAATCGGGGGTGGAACCTTACCTCATCGAGTAGCAAGTTGGGACTAATATGGTGGAAAGAGTAGTAAAAGTTATGCTAAAAAAAGTCGGTCAGCCTCGAGTCAGCCTGGGCCCGTCTGAACTCAGCCCGTTTTTAGGGGAGCAATCGGGGGTGGAACCTTACCTCATCGAGTACCAAGTTGGGACTAATATGGTAGAAAGTAGATTTAGTCTACTTTCTACCATATTAGTCCCCCCAACTTGGTTATGCTTAAAAAACTTTATTTTATTTTTTATTTATTTAATGTTATAAATGTAATGTTTGTAAGTAAACAACTATTACTCGTAGATAATTAAGTTTATTAGATACTTCACGCAAAAACTATTGAACCGATTGCGATGAAATTTAGTATACCTACATATAGCTAGAGACCTGGATCAACACATGAACTATTTACCGCGAGATCGGGACTTACGCGAGCGAAACCGCGGTACACAGCTGAGAATCCCAATAAAAACAAAAAACAACAAATAAAAACAATCAGTAAAACATCTCTTAGTTATCTTCAAAGTTTACGATGACGAAACGTTCCTACCTTTAAGAATAAATCCCACCAAGGCCAGCTCTCCGCTTATCGGCTCGTCTATTTTTGATGCGATTTCAGTCCCGAGATAGTATCCAGACGGGGTTTTATTTGTAGACAAACAGAGATATCGACGGTCGGTCTAATCGATCCGCAGCCGGCCTTATCTGGGATGTTTTTAAACTGCTCGCTGTTATCTTTGGGTGCGTTTTCGTTGGACCACGATTCAAAATTCAAAGTACTTTTATTCATTCGGATATTAACAATATATCTCTTTGAATAGTCTAACAAATTGGATCTTGTTGTCTGAATAAATGAATTTGATTTGATTTGATTTGAATAGTCAATTATATAATGTAATCTACTGTGTCTTCGGAACGCGACCTCCAATGAGAAGAAGACACAAGAAACTCATGAGGTGTCTTACCGATTCGGTTGGTTAGATCCGATTATTTTCGTTCGAAATTTCTGGATACGTACCTGTCTAGCATTGATCTCAACCTTAACAGTTGATATGACATCAGAAGGAAGTCAGTAAATAGTAACTACACTATTTATAATAACTCAAAAACGGCTGAACCGATTTGGCTGAATTGGTGGGGAGGTAGCTTAGAACCAGGAGACTTAACGTTACCACAAACTGAATGAAGCTTTTGACATTTTGATAGTCATTCGTCGACTTCATGTTACCGTTACTTTTAGCCCTTTTTACCACGTACAAGTATAGGTACTAAACTTAATTTTTAAATCATAAATATTGGTCGGTTCCTGGCCCCTGATTACGTAACTATGTTGCTTACAAATTTCGATTGAAACAATGGAAATTTTCGATTTTACGTCATTTTTCATGTCACTCAGTCGACAACAAATTGTCATTGCAATAAAATCAAATCAAATCAAATATGTTTATTCTTTAAGAACGATGTATACGTTACATGAACGTTTAGAAATGTCCAGAGAAGAGAAGAAAACAAATTGTATATCGGGAAACGCATAAATTAACAATTTCAATTGTTTCGACCTCGTAACGAAGATGACGGTGATTATAGCGTATTTAATGTCAAGAAAAGATACTAAAAATAAGTTCTCAATACCTACAAGGGACACGCACACACATCTATAGTTTCGTCAAAACAGACGAAACCCGCTCGCTACACCCATACCTATCTCAAGATATTTATTGGCTAATTACAGGCGAAATATTATTTATTTATCGCAACACCGATCCGCTCTTATTGGCCAGATAAAGTACCTTTTAATGCTAATGGAGACGCGACTCTTTTATACGAGGAAGATTTTATAATAAGATTGCGTTGTTTTTATTTTTAAAGTGTTTCCTACACTTGGGAAATTACATTATATCTACATGTACCTATGCTACCTCCCAAGTCTTCTCTCACAATCATGTCTCAATAGAGTGCCGCGTCGGTAGAATAGATAGTAATTGTCATATTTGACGTGTATTTGACTACATTTGTCTACCAACTTTGTCAAATACACGTCAAATATGACAATTACTATTCTTTTGACACTTTGCCGTGACACGATTGTGAGAGTAGATTTGACACATTTGTTTATCAAATTGGTTTAAATACCTACATTAAGTCGAACCGGAGAACCCCAAAACTGTCTTTTTCGGAGAACCGAAAAAAAAACCCATGAGTTTCGTGTGTCTTCTTATCATTAAAGGTCGCTTTCTGAAGACACATTAGATGACTGACGAATCAAAGTGTTATGTGAATATCCAAATGAAACAACATATTTTGCGTTTGAGTTTGAACACAGCTAGCGTCCATATAATTTGCGCCTCGGACGCAACTTTTCAGCGCGCGTAAACACCCTATGAATTCAAAACACTGATGTTCACATAGTTCCGTAAGGTATTGCCCTCAATAAACCCGGGTAAGACCGCGGGGTGTAACTAGTTCCCACACGTATTGGTCCGTTATCAGCAGTGAGCACACACCTCTATAACTTGAGATATTACGCTAGTTCGATAGGTGTCCACACTACACTGACACTGCACAGGAATTTACTATCTGCAGGTGTGTTGCACATGATATAAATAATAATTATATAAATATTGTACGACGTAACATGTTATTGCACGACGTTAGACCCAAACTAAGCACTAGGCTTGTGCTATGGATACTAGAGTACAGATATACTACATACATACTAATACATTTTTGTACATACATTATATGATACATAGAAAACACCCAGACCAGAAACAAGTATTTATTTTTAAGTATATAATACTTGCAACTGGCGGGTATCGAACAATGCGAACCCGCCACCTTCTGCATTAAAGTCGGGCCATCGTCCGACGTCCAACAGAGTCGAACATGATACTGTAATGTGGAGCCACTTACTTATATTTAAGACTAGCTGCGCCCCACAGTTTCACCTGTGTAAGTCCCGATCCCATGGGAATACCGGGATTAGTTCTCCAGCTCCTCTCATACTAAATTTCATAGCAATCGTTTCGGTAGTTTTTGCGTGAATGAGTAAAACGAAACGTAGGTACTCGTTGATTTACTTTTGACAAACGTGAAAAATTACGTGCAATAAACAATTTTTAATCCATTTATTGAGGATGGCTATAGGCTATATTAAATCAAAATTAATTTATTCACAAAGAGCAATGCAATACAATTACATATTTTTTTAAATACATATACTTAAAAATAAAAACTAAAAAACCCAAATTAAAACCTAATTACAATTAAACTTAAAAACTACAAATTTTTAATTGTTTCAATCGAGATTTGTTAGCAACATACTTAAGTAATCAGGGGCCAAGTGCCGCGGACTCGAGCACATCGAAATAGGACTCTAAATCTATGGCCAAACGTTTCGGCCATCCCACAGACTCTAACAAGAACAAAAAAAAACAAGAACCCATAGACTACAGACCTACCTCTCCCCAAAACAGCCCAGTAACCAACCTTATTGACACAACCTTTACCGTTAAAAGAGTTTAAACAGTCCATAGGATAGGTAGCCTGTGAAATAAAAGGCTGTCGCCTGGTCGGGTGCCTCGCGGCGATAACGGGGCCTCCCACACCCCTGGCCCCGGGCCCCGACTAGCGGCTGCGAACCTGCGTGATGGATGCACCGTCCTGATAACGCCCTTTCGACTTAACCACGCGGGAAGGTAAACAAAGATGAACTCATATTAGTTAAGTTGTGAGTTGTTCAAACTTTTTTGTTTACTGCTTGGGTTCTGTGTCGTTTATTAGGTGTCGTTGAGGTTGAGGAACACATAGAGATTATATGTAGTTATTAGTAGCTGAGCGTGCGGTTTTACCCGCGTAAGTCTCGATCCCGTGGGAATATTGGGATTAAAAATAGCCTATGGTACTCTTCGATAATGCTTAGCTTAGCTTGCAGTTGGCTCTGTGTGCAATTTTATGCAATATTCATTTATTTTACGTTGCTAATTCCTTTAATATACCACAGATTAGGCCACAGTCAAAGGATTGGTTGCCTGCCACAATAGATCTGTCGAGCAAAAAGCACGGGCGTAGTTACTACTTATTAACTCAATGGGCGTACCATCCTTTTCTTGAACCAGTTTAGGCCTATAAATTCGTTGTAAATAAATCTAGAAACCTGTATTTTCTGTAATTTAAGTTTTTCTTTGTAATTCCTACTTGTAATTTGTATATTGCTTAATTTCACAGACGTTTAAGATCAGTTATTCAAGTAGTTGTTCAAATAATTCTCCCATGTCATAACAAGTTAATCATAGAGCCAATATTAATTTAATGTCATCCGCTTACAACAGCTATATTAAATTATTATGTACCTACGTGTGTCTTAATCGATCTGTCGACCAATATACCTATATTACAAGGTAAGCTTGTGTGTAGTTAGGTACCTATTATGCGGGTAAAACCGCGGGGTGCATCCAGTAATTAATAGAAAAAAAAATCTCTAGTAGGAATAAACTCGATATAAAATAAGTATTAGCATTAAAGAGCTATTATTTATCGCATACTAAGTTAATAACAATATTTAGAGGAGCTTTAAACCACAAACTTTAAATCGGCCAACAGCTAGCCGATAGTTGAATGTAGCGGAGTGTAATCATACAAACGTCATTTTCTAAGCGTTCTAACAAAAAGATTTCACTTAAAATAACATAAGTAGGTACTCTTGCTTCCAGGTCCCTCACTTTTTGTAGCCATGAAAAATCAAAGAAGGCGCAACTGAATTTTATATGACACATCACTCATTTAATGAGATATCCTATTTTGAATTACAATATAATTCATAGGAGGAAAGGAAAATCAAAACGTAATGGCATGGTTTTATGGCATAAACATATTTTCTCTAATGTCTTTATCCAGGGAGAAATCAGTTTCCCCTTTACTTTGAAATTGCAACTGCATACGTGCAGTTTTACTTACGTAGGTGCTGTATATAAATTCCTTCGACGACTTCGAAAACGATCCATAAACGGCAAGAGAGAAGAAAAATTGGGGAAACACTAAGGTCTATTAATATATGGTATAAATTTCAACTAGCTAGCTCTACTCATTCTTGAAAAAAATCGGTTTTAACACACGGACAGACAGAACAACTTATAGTGAGTATCTTTTGAGTGTCCTTTTTTCCTTTTGAAGTATGGAACCTTAAAAGACTTCTTCCATTTTAATTCCTGGGCCTCTATCGGTCGATCAATAAATCTTCGATCTACCTTCGTTTTTTGAAATAACTCAATAAATAAAAAATATTTACTTACCTACCTACGCTACGTAATAAAATATGACAACGTTAAAGAAGTATAAAAAATCATAATCTATTCAAATCCGTCTTATCAAATATTATGATCAAGAGATACATATCTAATTAGTTTTATGATTTACCATTTTATTATTTAAGTATTTTTTTTATTTTCAAAACTAGTAGAGTTCCTCGGTTTCACCCGCGTAGATCCCGATCCCGTAGAATTTTCCGAAATCTCTTTCTTAGTGGATTTATACACATCACAAAGCACACACTTTGCAAATTTAATTTCTCTAGGACCAGAGGTTTAGGCTCTGCGTTGAAATATAGGTCAGTCAGGACATTGAATTTTATACCTATACTAGCTGTATCCCGCGGTTTAACCCGCTTATGGCCCCATCACGTGGGAATTTTTAAATATCCTTTCTTATCGGATGCCTACATCACATAAAGAACACACTTATCAAATTCCAGCTTTCTACAATCTGCTGTTTAGGCTGTGCGTTGATAGATCAATCGTTAAGTACTCAGGACAATATACCAAAAAATATATAGATACAGACAGAATTATGTAATTAATTTATTACTACTAGCAGTGCCCGCGACTTCGTATGCCTTATATTTAAAAAAATAGAATATAGCCTATAGCCTTCCTCAATAAATGGACTATCCAACACTGAAAGAATTTTTTAAATTGGACTAGCGTTTCCTGAGATGAGCGCGTTCAAACAAACAAACAAACTTCAGCTTTATAATATTAAGTATAGATATTTCAAATATTAGTAGGTGGAACAGTAGGAATGTATTTAATTTACTGGTATCATTGTTCACTGGCGAGGTTATGGGAGATTATTTATTATTTAATATGGCAATTCGAACATTTACGACAATATTTTATTGTAAGTGGAGATCGAATGTCAGCGTATTAATTTACTTTGATTAGATATAACTTTGTGTATTAGAGGTTAGGCACGTATTCTATTATTAAAAGCTCTCAGTAATGCTTCGGCATTGTTAGATTTTTCTCGAAAACAGATCAACAATTTATGGAAAGTCTCGCTAAAGATTTTGAAGTGTAAGCATAGTGTAAGTGATTTCTTGCAATTCAATTCCTGAATTATCTCTATACCTATCTATAAAATACTTTGTCCTGACTGACTGACTGATCAACGCACAGCCTAAACCGCTGATAGTAGAGAGCTGAAATTTGGAGAGTGTGTTCGTTATTTTATTAAGGCATTCGATAAAAAAGGGGTTTTCAAAATTCGGTACCCATCCAAGTGACGACCGCGCCAGGCGTTGCCTAACCCGCACGATTATATAGCAAGCTAGGCCAATGAGCTCGTCTAACAAAAATTGCATTAGAAAATCTATACCAATATTATAAAGAGGTAACGTTGGTAACAATTATGTAAGTATGTATTTTCCGGGTAATCTCCGAAACTAATAAACCGATTCTAAATATTCTTTCACCAATAGAAAGCTACATTATCAAGGAGTAACATAGGCTACTTTTGATCCCAATATTCCCACGGGATCGGGACTTACACGGGTGAAACCGCGGGAATCTGCTTGTAGATAATAACAGTTAATGATGATAATGGTGCAACCTCTGTTATCCATACTATAGCGAGGCTAAGTATCAGAAACTCAAACAAATTAAGAGGTAATATAACTGGTGAAACTGCACGGACTCACGGACCGACTCGTAGATCGTAAAATGTAATTGTAATGATGACAAAGTTGTTACGTAAGCAGATGACTTCAGATCAGATACTTTACATTCTACTTCCTTTCCTTTTTAGGGTTCCGAATCCAAAGGGTAAAAACGAGACCTCGCTGTCTGTCTGTCTTTCTGTCTATCTGTCTATCTGTCACCAGGCTGTATCTCATGAACCGTAATAGATAGACGGTTGATTCCTATTCATAATATACCTACACGCGAATGTTTGCAAGTATGAATGTTATGTAGATATGTATGTGACTTTGTTACTCCTTCACGCAAAAACTACTGAACCGATTGCAATGAAACTTGGAATATATATAGCTGAAAACCTGGAATAACACATAGCTTAAGTTTCATCCCGATATTCTAACGGTAACGGGACTTACGCGGGTAAAATCACGGAGCGTTGCTTGTAATATAAGTAAACGAGTGTGTTTCTTACTCCTCCAAGCAAAATCTACTTTACCGATTGCGATGAAACTTGGTGTGGAGGGAGATAGATAGAGACCTGGATTAATACTTAAACTGTTCATTTTACTTTTTATCCCGATATTCCTGCGGGATCGGGACTTACAAACAGCATGCGTATCAGTACTTCGTAATCTAGGAATTATCGGTCGTTTGACCGAACATTATCTTGGACAGTTCCAATTTTTTTTCAAATCTCAGTATGAGTGACCTCTAAGATTGGCAAGATTTATTCTTAAGTGCGAATACACTATGCGACTAAATGATCAGCAGATCGAAAGTCCCTCGTTTGAGAGGCGACAAGTGTGCCGCGTATGTTGAAACGAATGTCAGGCGTTTGGTCCCGCGTGATAACACCGCCCCGCGCCCGACGGCCGATGTTTGATAACATAACCCTAGCGTTACCAAGCCTAGCTTAGACCACGTGGCGAGAAGGACAATGTTTATAAGGTTCCGTAGCCTACATCTAAGATCACATCATCATTTAACTACACTTATTCCGAAAATAACTGTTTATCTAAGAATTTCTGCCCTGTTTTGACACCCCACAATAATGAAGTAGGTATAGGAATTTTAAAAATCCAAATATGGTCATCAAGATGCCGACTATTACAAGGCTTTTTTTATAAACTACTCCACTATCAAACTCTTTGTGATATTCTCAATGATTTTTGACTGCGTGTTCGGTCGATCTTCTTTTTGAAAAGGAGTTGTCTAAAATTGCGAAGATTATGGTGTGTACGTGAATTGTTATTTTATCCGATTTTATTGTAATTTGTGAATAAATAGCGTGGTAAAGCCTAATTTGGTTTTGATTGTAGCATTTCTGAGTTGAAGCTTTAGGTACATTTTATAGGTATGTAACAATCATTATCATTCCAACATAATATCATTAACACGCTCTTATCTAGTATCCTCAACCACAGAACCCAAGTTTTTACAAACCCTAAAACGTATCTACACCTAAATTGTTAATATATTCAAAACCCTACATTGTTTTCGCATCACCGTTTACTCCTTCACGAGACGAGCGCGAGATAAATAACACGAGTGACGTCAGACCGCGTGGCTTCGTGCGATAAGGCTATAGCGCCCGCCCAACGCCGATGGGCGAGATAACCGCCCGCCCTACTGCGCTAGGGCGGGCGGGTGGACGGTCATACACGATTGATTTAAAAACACCTATTTGATTGGTTTTGTTAGTTTCTTTCTGTTTTTTGAATTTTGTTTTTTTTTGTTTCTTATCGATTGTGGCTGTTTGGGAAGAAGCCAGTGTCATGTATTTTTATTTGCATTTTTTTTTTTTTGCAAATTCATAAACAGAAGTGCAGTGGTTAGCGCACTCGTCCGGCAAGCGAGGGGTATAGGTTCGCACCCTGTCATAGGAGAATTTTTGATGATGCATTTCTCCTTGTATAATATTTTTTAATAAAAATGTCTTGAGCAATAAAAACTAAGATATATTACCAAAACTGTCAAGTTGTCGTAGTTATAATTAAAGTCGAGGGAATCATTGTAATTAAAGGGTATTTACATTAACTTTTTACAGGAGGTTTGAAAACAACCTTTCTATGGACCAAGCAGCCTAGTTTACCCGCCACCGCGCGGAGAGATATTCTATTCTATTCTATGTCAGGGCTACATGGTCTACTCCTACACGAATCTACTACAATATACCTACCTACTATTTCTTTCTATGGATGTTTTCTCAACCTCATCTCACTCCGAACAAAAACAACAAGTGAGAAAGCAGTCTAAAACCGATCGTATTTACCCCACAAAAACCAGAATTCACTATCATAAAATCCACTTCTTTATAAAGTGGTGTTCTGACATTTACTTGCAGATAAGACATATCTCAGATCGCAATTTTAAATCATACTCCGATTTTCGTCCGTACACGAAGGCCCTTATCTGCAAAAGCACTTTTCGTATCGGGTTCTGAGTGGGTATATAATATGTACTATTAGCAACAAAAATGGGTAGGTAGGTATTCAGTTAGCAGAAAGATTCATTTGAACCTTGCGCCGAGCGTGGAAAAAGCATATTATTATTATTATACACACATTGATATATAATAGGTATATCTATAAATATCAAATGAGTCACAATAATTATTGTGTATCTAAATTTCAACTCCATGCGTAAGTGTCTGGTTAGTACAGCATTTCATTTCATATCATTTATTTGCTTTTATGGGTACCTACAATAGATGTTACATAGGCATATTTGTTCACATATGAGCCCTGCCAGGCATTGCAATTTCGTGGTGGTAAACCGAGGCTCTTTTTATTTCGAATAGGTATTGTTATACAAGGTCTGTTAAGTAAACAAATAAATTCGTCTGGTTAATCAGATGTAGAACGGTCTTATTGCATTGATTTTTTAATAAAAAGCAATCCGTACCGAGGTTCGATCCTTGCGTAATTAGACCTTACGGTGTATACCCGCTTTCGTCGTTGGTAGAACGTAGGTTTGTTAGGGTACTTGTGTATTAGTTAGGTAGGTACATAATTATGTAATACACGCCCTTAGGAAATTTGAATTTAGTTGAGTGACAATTGAGTTTACTTCGATTAAGAGTATATTTTGTGGTGGTATAGTGGGTTCTAAACGTTTCTATTAAAATTAAGGATTGCATTTTGCCCTAGCGCCTGTCTATACTAATATTATAAAGAGATAACGTTGAAAACAATTATGTATGTATGTATTTTCCGGGTAATATCGGAGACTTCTGGAACGATTTCAAAAATTCTTTCACCAATAGAAATCTGCATTATCGAGGAGTAACAGGCTACATTTGGTCTCGATATTCCCACGGGATCAGGACTTACGCGACTGAAACGTGGGAATCTGCTTGTATGGGGATTATTGTGTTGACTATTGTGAAATGTATGGGGTAGGCATAATATTATGTTCTTCTTTTTCGTGTATGTTAGTAGTAGATGCGGCTCACCTAGCTAGTATTAGAGTTCTCGGGCCTCTAACTTGACCTAACGACTGCTATCGGAGATAACAACCAACTGCTTGACGTGCTTCTGAATCACGAAGGAGCTCGAGAAAATGATATGTTATATGACTGCGCCAGGCGTTGCTTAACTTTGCTTGATATTATGTATTAGGTCAGCAAGATCAGTGAGACTCTCTGATGTCTAGTTTGTAACATTTAGGTGACACAAGTGCCTATTATAATCTTTATAGAATCTCGAGACATAAATGTCGGAATGGGTAGACATTGTAAGCCACTTATCCATAGATACCTACCACATTGTTTCAGTTCAAATAATATTCAAAACAATAAAGATTTTTTTACTTTAATAACACCAAAACGTAGCAAACAATGCCACCTACCAGACATAACAAAAAAACACAACAATTCAACACATTTTTGAGTACCCATTTGATTTAGCATTAAAAAACAGAACCAATATCTTTATTTTATCACCACACAGAACACATAAACTAAAAAACTAACTATAAAACAGGTTAATTACAAACAACTGGCAACACCTAATGGACGGTAATCAAGGGATAGTCCGTGGAACATTAATTCGGACCCCCATCGTATCGCGCGATAACACTGGGATAGGTGAGACGAATGAATCACTCGCTGTTATGGCGCGGCATACTTAGACAAGAAGATATGGACTGAGAAGGCTTTTGGACTCTACAGACTAGGTTGTGCTAGCAACTGTCTGCGGTTTCACCCGCATAAGTCCCGATCCCGTGGAAATTTCGAAAATCCTTTCTTAATTTGATTGGATACCTAATACCTACACGTACACACCGCACATGATATTTTTTCATATTAGTTAGTATTTATATAATTTAACAGTCATATTGTTCTACAAATTGCGTGGTACGTTATCCCGGTCCTACGCTCAAAAGTAGTAGTACAGATCCTACCTCTGTTATCTACCACAATCGAGAGTTTCGTATAAGAAATTGTTGGGCGTCTCATCAAAATGAAGCTACTTACGGAAAACTAGCTTGATAGTAATCAATTTGAAAAAATGTACTAGGGATCCTGGACTATATGCAAATTTGACATTTTAAGAGGGTGGTTACTGTTACCATTTCCATACAAACATTATTACTACTTACTTTTTATTGGGAATAATATAAAAGAAACTAGTAATTTACGTAAACTAGTAATTTACGCTGGAAAAGTGAAAAAAATGTTTCTCCGTTTTATTTAATTTCGAATGAATATTTTGGAAAACCTTGTGGGGAAACCCTATAAAAATAAAAGCTTAATCCGAATAATATCGATATTAAGGTAGAAAACTAAATTTTTCATAATTTTATTTTGGTATTATGTTTGTATGGAAATGGTAACAGTACCCACGTTCTTAACAACCTAGTAATAAAAAAATAACCACACCACACTCCCTTAGCTCACGTAGTCGGGTAAAAAGCTTGCAACAATCGACTGAACCCATAAGAAAGCTTATTACTTTCCATTGCAGACTGAACAAAGAAAACCAATTATCACAATACCTAATACAAGAATAGATATTAAACACAAATTACCCCGATTTCCTTAGGAGAAACACCGTTATCTCACGTACGACACATTTGTGCAACGTTCGCGCAACATTGCGGCAACATTGGAGCGACACTCGCGAAACATTAGGCGCGAAACTCACATAACAGTTTAATTAGAAGTGCATCTAAAACGTATTAGTTGCAATAGCTGTCTTGGAGAGGTTTGTGGGTCAAGTTTTGAAGAAACAGCGATTTAGATGTAACTAGCGAAAGGATTTTTGTGTTTATTTTCTGAGTTTAGTTGACCGGGACGTTGCCATTAGGGTTCTAATGGTCTCATAATACGCCTCGGTGAGCTCAAGATCCTGGTCAGGACAGATGAGACCTCCGATTTTTCTACTTATTTCGTGTAGTGGTGTGGCTCACCTAGTGATATACATTTCGGGTTGCCCTAAGGCCTTTAATTTGACCTAATTACTGCTATCAGAGATAATGAACGACACTACTTGCTTCATTTTTAAGTAAACAAAACCTCAAATTCTTGGAAAAAGTTTAAATTTCTAAAAGTCGTAGATAAAAAGTAGTTTGCGTAGACCCTTCAGTGAAAAAGTGTTGAACTTCTTAAAATGTTGAATTTCAAAATATTGTTTCCGAAAGTGTTAAATTGACGTGTACAACAACCCCTTAAATGTGTGAACAACGAATGTCAATTTTTAATAACACTGTATGAAGAGTCAAAATGAGTCAATCACTACGTACGTAGGTATAAAACACAGACGCTAGTGCTACTAGATGTCTGTCTGTCCCTATGTTTGCTTAGATCTTTAAAACTACGCAACGGATTTTGATGCGGTTTTTAAGCTATTGCATAGCTTTTATCGCTTGCTTTGAGCGCGGTGACTGAATCAAGAAATTCCGTAACGAGAATAAAACCTAACACCTAACCCCTCCACTCCGCCTACCATGTAGCCTAAGAAAAATAAAAATGCTATGCAATAGCCTTACCGTGGCAGTCCCCGAGTGCCACACGTTTTTTTTTTAATAAATAGAGTGATTTAAGAGGAAGGTTTATATCTATGAAACATTACTATAAAAAACAAAAAAGTTTGTAAAAGATAACACGCCTCAGCTTACACCCTGTTACCTCAGAAGCGTTGGTCTAAGTTTCGGTCGGTATTGGATCTTGCGAAGTTCGCGCTATCTACCGGCGTATCGCGCCATGTCTTTGAACAGAGTAGGTACTGCCGGGCCCGATACTTGTACCACATAGGACACCTAAGGCACGTACGGTCTATTATTTATAGGTCTCTTTGTTGGTTAGGTACGGTAGGGTTATACGAAAATGATACTAAGGCCGGCCACATTTTGGATACGTTTTCGTTCGAATTTCAATCGTGCGCTAACGTAAGAAGACGTACGAATAATCCCATCCTTCTAAGTGCTATGGAAGCGTGCAGATTGTATACGAATTAGTATACGTACGACTAATTCGTATGCAGACTGCGCGCTTTCGTAGTATAAAATCTTTTATTAGCTTAAAACACACGACACATTAGAAGACAAAAATAAGACAGGATAATGAATAGCATAAAAAACATGAAAGTCGCAATCTAAGGAGCCGTGTGTTGCCAAAAAGGATACGATTATACTTATTTTTTTTCTTTAAAAAACATCTAAAGTTATTTATACATACCGACATAACAACATAGTGTAGTTGTAACATTCTGTCGCCAGCGGCGCTACCGTCGTCGCCCCGGTATCGCCCGATAGCAGCGGGCGATCGGTCAAATTTACGATCTTTACACTTTACACGTGGGGCATTTTACAAAGTTCCTCGTTCACAATAGCGGAGGAAGCGACCGCCTCTAACGGCGTCGTTACAGCCCGTTAACGGCCGTTAAACGCACGTTATCAGCGATACAGGGTCGGCGGAAAGCCACCTGGTCCTGTGGTTAGGACACCCGCCCTCCCCCCCTCCGTTAATGCATCCGCACTTATTTATTCAGTTGTTAAGCGGCCGATATGTTTCCTGATCGCTATCTACAGGGAAAGTAAAGGGTCATGATTTCTGTTCGGTGTTGGAGCAGATTCAATTGTCCTGTCTTTTATTTTAAAGATTTTCGTTTTGCAGTTGGTTTTAATTGTTAATGGTGGGGTGGGGGGAAGTTGTTGGTTTTTATGGGGTTTTTTTTGTGTTTGTATGGTTTTTTTTTGGGGTTTGTGTACTTTGGTAGGTGAAGATGGAACTCTTTTAAGATTACTCGCTTGTCCGTCTGTCTGTTTTTTAATGTATTGACATGTTTCAATTTATGATCTTTTTCTCAAAGACGCGTCGAAGGTAGAAACAGTAATATTGTCACTGAAAAATATAAAGGTATCTAGGTAGGTAGGTATATTATATTTTTCAGTGATAATATTAATGTTTCTACCTTCGACGCGTCTTTGAGAAAATGAACAAAAATTTAAACATGTCAATACATTAAAAAACAGACAGATTAATAACCCATACAACTTCTTAGGTAACTTATATTTAAATCAATTGAAATTTTATTTTATTTTATTTTACCCAACCAAAATTGTAACCTTATGATGACCAAACAAGACTACAACTCAGTAGTAGAGGTAGCCCTTAGATGAAAAAAAAACAGCAGATACGTTACCTAGTCTCAGAAAATGAGACGATTAAACTGCGTCTAGCTGACGCACTAGCCTCACTCTGTCACACTGTGATTATCTTTTTGAAATCCATAAGAATGCCTTTTGCTCATTTTTCAAATGCCTGAATCATTCTTAAAGACAAATGTTTTTATATTACAATAATGTTATGAAAATGCATATAGGTGTTTCTAGCTCTTTTTCGAATACGCAATGTTAGAATATACTGTATCTACTATTTTTGTTTCATCTAGGTAACCTAAATTCCGTAAGTAAAGTTCCCCACTAACACAAAATCGGAGCCCAAACCGCTGGACCTAGGGAGACCATGTCCTTTGTAGTAAGTAGGCATCCAGTAAGGTGTTTTCGAAATCCCACTAGATCGGGACTTACCCAGGCACTAGTACCTTACCAAAACAGTAACCTTAAGACCAAACAAGACTACAACTCAGGCAGTAGTACAGACTAAAGGTAGCCCACCTAAATTCTGTTACTAAAGTTCCCCACTATCACAGGATCGCGATATCTCTCCCAACGCCGTCCCGAGACGCAGCGCGGGCGCGGGCGGTGGACCAAACTAAAAGTTTAACGAACTGCATCCGAGATACGAAGAGATCGGACGTTGCGAATAACGTATAAACTTATTTGATGGGAGATAGAAAACACTAGGTACCTAAGAAAAGTTTTAGAATCTAGTACAGTAGGTACCTAGTTTGTATGGAGAAAAGAGTAGGTAGACTGTCCCCTTAAGAGGGTGGGTACTGTTACCATTTCCATACAAACAATACCAAAATAAATTATGAAAAATTTAGTTTTCTACCTTAATATCGATATTAATCGGATTAAGATTTTATTTTTATAGGGCCCCCACCACAAGGTTTTCCAAAATATTCATTCGAAATAAAATAAAACGGAGAAACATTTTTTTCATTTTTACAGCGTAAATTACTAGTTTACATCTCATTTACATCTCATTTGTTTTATATTATTCCAAATAAAAAGTAATTTACGCTGTAAAAATTAAAAAAATGTTTCTCCGTTTTATTTTATTTCGAATGAATATTTTGGAAAACCTTGTGGTGGTGAATAATATTGATATTAAGGTAGAAAACTAAATTTATCATAATTTATTTTGGTATTATGTTTGTATGGAAATGGTAACAGTACCCACCCTCTTAAGGTCTCGTCCAGCCTAGTACCTAGTTCGACCTTTTAAAACACTAAAATGTCCTGTAACCAGTACATTAAAAGTGAACGAGGTTGTAACGTATCTTCGTTCCCGTGATAATATCGCCGCCCGCCCTCACCCGCCCGCCCCCGTCTAATTGAATACAGACAGAGGTGCCCACTAATGATACTAGATAAATGTTTTTGGGGCTTTTTCTTGTAGTTACACAGTGTATTTTAGTATGAATTTGTGTTTAATGTTTTTAGCCGACTTTGTTAAAGTAGGAATTTTTAATTTTGTTGAGATTTTTGGATTGTTTGGGAAACTACTCACACACCTTTAAAACATGATGGATCAAAATTCGAATGTCGTTGTTAGAGTATTTATTAGAGCGGTGTTGGTCTAGTGGTAGATACCCCGACTTTTATTCCGAGAGTCGTGGGTTCGAATCCAGGCCGACCACGCACTAATGTCTTTTTCTTTAAGAAAAAGGTATGTGCGCTAATAACATCGCTCTTACGGTGAAGGAAAACATCGTGAGGAAACCAACATGTCCTAGGACTCACCACGGTCCGAAGACATGGGATATTCAGTGTTTTCTATGTATCAAATGTATGTATTTATAAAAAAAAAAGTATAATATGTAGTATATCCGTTGTCTAGTACCCATAGCACAAGCCTAGTGCTTAGTTTGGGACTAGATTGCGCTGTGTGTAACGTCGTGCAATATTTTTATTTTTATTTTTTATTTATTTATGTTTGTTTCTGGTCTAAAAAGAAAATGTACTTATGTATCGTATGTATGTATTGGCAAAAAATGAATAATATGTAACATACGTTGTCTAGTACTACCCATAGTACAAGCCTAGTGCTTAGTTTGGGGCTAGATTGTGCTGTGTGTTACGTCGTACAATATTTATTTATTTATCACTGTGCGACATCCCCAAGGTTTTATTAGGGTGTTCAATGGTCTAGAATCTAGATTAGAAAGTGGTGTGTTAACTGATATCTGGCAACTAACCGATTAGTTTCTTTTATTCTAAGTTAAATTGTGTTTTTAATAAACATACTTTAACCTATTTTTTGATTCATTGAAAATGTTATTTTTTGTTTTATGTTTATTTCAATATTATGTGCACACCTCACATAGCTCCAAAGGCTGCACCAACCTGCGTATCGGATTACGGACGAAACCGCTTCGCAACACGACATAAAAGCCCATGGATGACGTCTTATTATTTTTTGTATCTACTTCACATGACTATAACTTGAATTAACTTAACCCAATAGAATTGAAAATCTCTTGTAACTCGATACAACAATCACGAAGAGGATGGCTGTTCATCTGTTACACAACTTTACAAAGGAAATATTGAGTTACAATCACATAAATAAACTTCTTAAGTAGGTATGTTCGTATGCATATTTTATGCATACTTGGGTAGGTATGTATATTATACGTAGGTATGTACACCTACATACATCCAGCGGTTCCGGAGATTAGCGCGTTCAAATTCAAACAAACAAACAAACTCTTCAGCTTTATAATATTAGTATAGATATTTATATTTAGAATCAAATATTAAACATAACTAGGTCACATTTCAGTTAAAATAATGCTATTTCGCAAACACAGACGCCATTTCTAGTCCATACTCTCGATGTTAAAGGACGATGCCCATAAAATGATTAACCTCAAAACCCCTAAACAATAGTTGATAAACGGGGCGGTTCCAGCCGTTATCGCGCGATAAAAACTGGCAACTAGGTGTTGATGTGTGTCGGAGGCTGTACAAACGTCGTTACTCCGTTACTGGCGTTACTAAATAAATCGTTAGAGCCGCGCGAGTGCGGTCGAGATACGGCACGTTGCGACTCAGAGGTTGGGTGCCTAGATGTGGCAGTATCCTTTGCTTTTAGGGAAAACTTGGTATGATGATACAAAAAAGAAATACCCGTGGCGTAGTGGCTTTCGCGGTGGAACGGCATACCAGTAGTCGCGGGTTCGAGTCGCGCCAAGTAATACATTTTTTTAAAGCATTTTTTTTATAAAAAACTGTTTTTCTTATGTGTGGTAAACACTAAGAAATAAAAAAAAAATATTATAAACTATGGGTGGTGTAGGTAATGGGTAAACCTACTCCAGCAAATCATGTTTATGAATTATGGTTGCGATGTTGATTTGAAATTAAAGACATTTTTCGGTTTTAATCGCGTGGTGTTGTTTATAATCCACCAAGAAAGGGTTTTTGGAAAATCACGCGAGATCGGGACTTACGCAAGATAAACCACTGATGATATTATTCTAATAACTTAGAACAAAGATGACTCTGCTTAAAATGCTATAAAACATAACGGTTATATGGTTAAATTTTCCCGGGTCTTAATCGCGTGTTAATTATTTTCTTACCTCGGCGTTTCAGCCATGTTACAATGGTGGGTCCAACCATTTCGCAAGACCATTCGAGGTCGAGGTATGAAAATAAATAATAATACGCGATTAAGACCCGGGAAAATGTATCTATGTTAACAAATCGTGTGAATTTAAAAAGTTTAAAACGTTTATAATCCAAGGCACATCCAGTAATTCTCTAGATGCGTGTCACCAAAACCGTCTCGGCTGGACAAACAAACTAAAACACGGAATTATTAGTGTTTTTCGTATTGTACAGATTTGTGTTTTGTCGGTGCGGGTTTTACGAACATATCTGCACTTTGTGCACGGATGATAACGAATTTAAACGTAGTAGGTAGGTATTAACTAGACTTTTCTTCTGTAACTTCTGTTTTCGCGATGTTGGATTGAAATTAGACTCTAGGGTCTGCCCTGAGGAAGAAATCTGTAAAGATCTCGAAATGAAGGGCATTGATAAAATGCAAAACAAAACAAACTCGTTTCAAACCGGAAAAATGAGTTTAATTTCAGGTACCTACCACTTATTTTTGACAGCTGGAATTAAACCCACGACCTTCGAAGTTGGGGCTTCCTACTACTAGCCCCGGGATATCTTTTTTTTTTATCTATACATAGGTACTTACTTATACCGACCTCTGTGGCGCGTCGTGCGAAAGCGCGACTGCAATGCAGAAGGTTCCGGGTTCGATTCCTGCCGGGTGTAAGTATTTATGCCTAAATAATAAATATTTGTGTCTGGTCTGGGTGTCCCTCTATGTATAATATGTAGTTGTCTAGTCACCGTAACACAAGCTTAGTCGCTTACCACGGGGCTAGATTTATTTATTATTTATTTATACCAATATTATAAACCAACATTGTGTTAGTTCCAAATACAGTCACGTAAAAACGGCTAGACCGATTTTTATGCTGTTTGATTACTTATATCAGTATCTATCGGGAATAGGATTAAATTACATTCACATCAACGTTAGTTGGTAGGTAAGGTAAGAAGAAGAAAACCTATTTTTTTAATTTAAATCTTAGTAAATCAGTTTTTTTCTTCTTCAGTAGGTATTTATCGGTGGCACTGCAGTTGTAATAGTACCGCCAGTGTCAAGTTAACTTTTTTTTTTCGTAATGACTAAAAGCAAATACGAAGTGCGCCGGATCATCCAGTACCTAACTAACGTATTAAAATACCTTTCCACATGACTAACACAACAGACAGCCTCTCGCAAACTCGTGAAATGATTATTAAACAAAATCATCTTTCACATCTCAATTGCAGTACAATGTTATCTCCAGTATTGAAACTACGATCTTTAACCACGCAAATACCTACCATAATTTCACAGGCATAAAGTTTAATTTTCCCTGTAAAGAAAACTGCAAGCGATCCAATGAGAAATCATAAGCGTTTACCTGCCAATCGAAAAGGAGCTTTAAGTGGGGGGGTTATGGTTGAGAATTGAGTGGCGATGGTCCATGTTTATCAAGAAAGGGTATAAGATGAACGCCTATGGATTGAAAGCATTGAATGTGGGAGATAGCATCGATATTTTAACTAAATACGTGCAAAGTTGTTTGTAAGGGCCTGGGGGTGATGGGTGGGTTTTGTTTTTATTTATCTCAGACTGAGCGAAGTCTAATCTCTAACAAAGACCAAGGTATGGGTTCTTTGTGTGTTTGACGACCTTCGTGGCGCGACAGGCTAATGTCCGACTGTTATGCGGAAGGTTGCGGGTTCGATTCCCGCCGGGTGCAAGTATTTATGCTTAAATATAAATATTTGTTACTGGTCTGGGTGTCTCTCTATGTATACCTAATATGTATTTCCAAAAAAAAATATCATAAGTAGTATATCCGTTGACTTGTACCCAAAGTTCAAGCCTAGTGCCTAGTTTAAGGCGCTGTTTGTTAGTTCGTGCAATTATTATTATTTTAAGTTTTAAAATACTACTAACACGTCGCGTTTTCACCTGCGTAAGTGCCGATCCCGTGTGAATATCAGAAACACATTTATTGTTAATAAAATATCTGCATCCGGCAAGAATCGAACCCGCAACCTTCTGCATTGGACTTGGGCCTTCGCCCAACGCGCCAAAGAGGCTGTCACTTGATATTTGAAACACTATTTACAATAATAATATAGAATAAATATAATAATAAAGTACGGCAATAAGCATCGCGCACATAAATCTGGTTGCACACGTTATAAAATGGAGCGTCTCGTCTGGGGCGGGCTGATAACGCGATACCGGCTGGGCGGGCGGGATAGCAGCCGCTGCATCTCGCACGCTAGGGCGGGAACGTCCAAGACTGGTCCTTTAGTCCAGAAGGACTAAAGGACCAGTCTTGGCGGGCTGATAACGCGCACGAACAACAGAGGGGAGGGGGAGGGGTAATTTCAATGAATACCAAATATACACTAATATTGGAAAGATTTATATTTTAGTGTGTATGTGTGTCAGTATGTTTATAATGAATAAACTCAAAAACTACTGTGCCGATTTCATAAATTCTTTCACTAATTCATTCAATCCTGATCTCGTGGGAATATTTTGATCAAAAGAAGCCTATGTTACTCAGGGTGAATGAGTTTTCTAATGGTGAAAGATTTTTTGAAATTGGTTGTTTTTGAGTTTATTCATTACAAACATACGACACACACACACACACGCAAAAATACAAATTATACCTCTTTATAATATTAGTGTAGATGTAGATTAAACCAAGATAAACATTGCGAATTTTTTTGGGTATAAGAAGTAGGTACAACGTAAGAATATTTTAATGTGCTGATCTTTATCTTCTCATATTTTGAAGACAAAATATGAGAAGATAAAGATCAGACTACGAATTATGCCATTCGGTATCATCATGATATATCTCACAAACGTGATAATCAGAACATTATATCCTGGTCAAATTAAAACAGGCAGATCAAGGTCCCGATAAAAATCGAAGGTATCAAACCAAATGGTAGTAAACGTTATTTTATTATTAATTTATACAAATTCGTTGATAAACTAACTATTTCTATACATATGCCTAAAATAATTGTGTTATAATGTTTATTTTTTACATTGATAAAATGTAATACGATACCAAAAAACTTATTATTATTCTCAATTCTAATTTCCCTCAATATGATAGTTCTTTAATATAGGCAGATAGGTATCTTCAAATTTAATCTAGTTGTAACATCTAAAGTCATTAATTGCTGTTAGAATCATATATATTGATAATTTCGAGCCGTGAGGTAGTTGTGAAACTTCACGCGTAGATGGCGTTAGAAGTCAAACTCATAAATTAAATAAAAGATCTTGGGTTTTTAGGGTTTTTTAATGATATAAAACTCATTTCTTACGGTTCCTCACGATAAAGTATTAAGTAAAAATTCTAACACCAATACAAAGCTACCTACATTATCGTGGAGTAATATAAGTAGGCTACTTTTGATTGTGATATTCCCACGGGATATCGGACATTCAAAACAATAAAATGGATAATAATTATAGTTACCTACATTTTCCCGGGTCTTAATCGCGTATTATAATTTTTTTCTTACCTCAACGTTTCAACCATGTTACAATGGTCTATGCTATGCATAGCCATGCTCGAAGCTATGTTATCAAATCGTGTGAATTAAAAACAGTTTATTGTACAATAAATATCCCAAAAGTTTATCTAAACAAGACTGGCATTACCCCATCCCTAAAGCTGAGCGTCCGGGGACCGTTATCGTCCGCAAACAGGCGCTCTATCGCCTCGCGCCGTATCTCCCGGGGTTTGTGCACCTCACTAGATCCCGATCCCGGATGATTTCTATCGATAACCGCGGGACAGCTCTAGTTTGGTTACTTCGTACTTTGTTAGTTCGCAGTTTGACTTGCTGATGGAATCTTTACACCTCGAAGGACGTAAAAGCTAAATACGAAACTGTTATGAGAAATTATTCTCATAACGGTTTCGTATTTAGCTTTTACTGAAGTTTGATATTAATTAAACTTCAGTATAGGATACAGGACCTATATTGACAGCCCAGTAGGACAAAATAATGGATTTTCAAAATGTTGAATTAACCAGAAAGTTGAATCTCGAAATGTGACATTCCCATTATGTGGGAAAGCACTTACAACATTTTGCGTCATAAAAAGAGTGAAAAAACACAATGAGAAATTTGAAGTGACAAACAAAAGATGATCGAAACGAAAACAAAAGACGATCGACAGAAAAACAAAAGACCATCGAAATGGTTTAGTAGCAAAACGTCTCATGGCAAATGTAGGTAGAACAGTAAGAGAAAAAATTTAATTTAAAAATATTGTCTATGTCACGTTCTTAGACCAACAGCGCATTTTAAAGTTTACTCAAAGGAACATTACAAACAGGGTAAGGAGGTAATATTTTATCTATACACTTTAATAAATAATTTAATGAAATATGTGTGAAGTGAGCACTCTCCTTAGGAAATAAATCCGAGTATACACCCACCAACCAGCGTGTTCGGCGGTGATAACAGCCGAGTGCGATTCCCACAGATAAAATAGTCGTAAAACAAAATACTCGCAGCTCAGAGGAAATTGATATGAAACGGGATTTGCGAAACGGTGAAATAAATAGTATATAGGTACATAATATACGAGTATTTTAGACGAATCTTGTCAGTATGTACAGTCGGCAACATTACTGCCTGCCCACCGTGAGGTCTAATTTTGCTTGCAAGGTGATTGCTAGGCTACGACGTTATTGTTAATTGTTACCTACCTACTACCTATCGTCTGCTAGCATGCGACACAGAACTAAACGCTAGATTTGAATACTCGATATTTATAAATATATCTTCTTTCTAATATATAAAATGTCAATGTCACAATGTTAGTTACCGTACTCCTCCGAAACGGCGCGACCGATTTTTACCAAATTTTATATGCGTATTCAGTAGGTCTGAGAATCGGCTACTATTTATAATTTATAAGGCAAAACAACGTTTGCCGGGTCAGCTAGTATATTATATCAATGTGTGTATAATATGTATAGTCCGCGCTCGGCGCGAACGAATCTTTCCGCTAACTGGGTAGCGACTTTTGTTGTTGATAGTACCTACGTACTTTTTACTTTTATCTACCTACTGTGTGTTTCCGCAACTAGCCCTATAACTGGGCCTTTTTGCCTGACTAAGCCGTAGGTTTCCTCAAGATGTTTTCCTTCACCGTAAGAGCGATGTTAATAGCGCACTTAATATATTCTTAAAGAAAAAGTAATTGGTGCGCGGTCGGCCAGGATTCGAAACCACGACCTTCGGAATGAAAGTCGCGGTATCTACCACTAAACCAACACCATTTCTTATTTCAGTTAGATTTCATAGAGGAATAATAAAATGACCTTAGATTATCTAGATGATGGGTATTCTAACAACGACGTTCGAACTTTCATCCATCTCAGTCTCCATTCTCTTTCTCCATACAAACGTAGTCGACGTTTTCCTCCCTGGATAAAGACATTAGAGCAAATATATAAATATGTTTATGCCATAAAACCTATATCTGTCATGACTATGCATCTACCTTTTGATTTTTTTGATTTTCTGATTAGAATAAAAATAAAAAGTAAAAAAAAAGAAAATAAAAAAAATCGAAAGGTAGATGCATAGTCATGCATGACAGATATATAATAGGTTTTATGCGTTTTATGGCATAAACATATTTGCTCTAATGTCTTTATCCAGGGAGGAAAACGTCGACTACGTTTGTATGGAGAAAGAGAATGGAGACTGTCCTCTTTTAAAAGGTGTGTGAGTAATTTTCCGAACAGTTTGACTTTGGAAATGGTAAAGCTCGTAAAGTTTGAAAGTATCACTATCAAACAGTCTTTCTCTTTCTAGTTTCTAATAGAGACCTGGAGGGTTACTGCGGTTCGTTTCGATACGACATCGATACTGTCATACGATGATTCTACTGTCACATTCTGATAGTAGGGTGACAGTAGAACCATCGTTATGACAGTATCGTTGTCGTATCGAAACGAACCGAAGTAACCCTCCAGTTCTTTGAAAATGATCTAGTATGGGTTATTAATTTTGTTTGTTAATTCCATTAGGTAGGTATACCTACTTACATTTAGGTGTCATTCGGCCGAATACTGAATCGCTATTTCTACTGCTACTCCGAAAGATTCGCTTACGCCGAAGTGGACAAGTGTAAATAAAAAGCAGTGCCAAACATGGACTTTTCGGTTGCTTCCAAACCTCGTAAATAGTTGTTATAAAAGGCCGGCATTTTATAATGTATCCTTTAAGTTGACTTATATTATAACTTCGACGATTTTTCTCAAAACCGTTTGTTTGTTTGTTTGACCGCGCTAATCTCAGGAACCGCTGGTCCGATTTGAAAAAATATTTCAGTGTTGGATAGTCCATTTATTGAGGAAGTCTATAGTCTATATTTCACTTTCAAAAAATTAGGCGGACGAAGTCGCTGGCTCTGCTAGTTATAAATATTTACAAATTCCTTATCAGTTAATTTTATTTTGTATTTTGACATAATTTAACCCAAACTTGATGTTTATCGATCTTTTAATTACTTATTATATTAAAAAAATATTTAGGAATGTTACGCCGATTATAAGGTCACCGTATGCGTAGTGATCAACTGTCGCCGTTTGACAGTATTACTTATCATTGTCCGCCTACACAGAAATTAATGCAATGCCGAGATATTTATCTGGATTTATCTATTCTGATCTATAGGATTAAATACCGGGCAAGTGCGAGTCGGACCCGTGCAAGGGTTCCGTACCATTATCACAAATAATAATTTTATTCATAATATTTATTTTGCGAAACATGGGTAGTGCAAAGATACAATTACATTACATAAGATCAAGCCAAATTTTTACATTATAGGTACAATAAAATATTAAAATTGCTCATTACGTTTGTCACTTTGTTGTACATATGGAAGTCCCACTAAAATGTTTGTCTATTCCGTTTTCTATATACTATATAAATAAAAGTATTATAAAGAGAAAGATTTGTATTTTTGTGTGTGTGCGTCTGTATGTTTGTTATGAATAAACTCAAAAACTACTGAACCGATTTCAAAAATTCTTTCACCATAAGAAAGCTACATTCACCTTGAGTAACATAGGCTACTTTTGATCCCGATATTCTCACGGGATCGGGCCTTACGTGGGTGAAATCGCGGGACGCAGCTAGTTAGTTATATTCTTCTGTTAGTTACTTCTGTACTTCTGTATAACGCGGCTGTACAGAAGTGCATCATCTGTGAAAATATGATCTGTCTAGCTATCACGGTTCATGAGATGGTAATGATGACAGACACCCAGACATCTGACATTGGAGTCTTATTAAAAGAGTCCCATTATTTCCTTTAGGTACGGAACCCTAATGAAACACCGTTAAGAACCAAGCCGAAGTTTCATTTTTTTACATTTAAAGTTATGCAAAATTACCTACTAAAATCTTATTAATTGATCGATTAAAAATGTATTTGCATAACAGACAAAACAATATGAAAACAAGTCTCCTACGTCCGCCCAAACGTTTTTACGCGTAAACCGCTGAACCGATTTTGATGAATTTTGGTAAGTATAGAGATAGATGGGACCTTGAAGAAAAACATAGGCTACTTTTGATCCCGATAATCCCGCTGAATCGGGACGTACACGTTTGAAACTGGGAGCATCTAGTTATCGATAAAAAACCGCCCCAAATCTTTACTTTTCACGGACTCTGACGTGACACACAACACGTAGGTATACGGAACCCGTTACACTCCTCATTGACGCGAACCAATCATGTGTACATCCTCATAATTGAGGCAACACCTCGGGCCCAATGAGACGAGCTAGCTATCGGATGCACCGATATGGAACCACCTTTGTTCCACGAGCTAGCTTGCTAGTTACCAGCCCGTAATGAGCCTTGAGTTTTGGCGCGAGATTTTAGAGTGAAAATTGAGAAAAATCATGAAAGTGGCGCCAGATTTTAGAGTAAAAATTGGTACGAAGAATTGAGAAAAAAAAAAGAATTTAGCATCGGTTGGTTCGCAGTTTCGTTTGAATGACGAATTTTGAGAAATTATGATGATGGATGAATGAAATGGAAAGGGAAAAGAGAAGAAAAAATATTCCTACCTACCTCTTCTTCTCATCCGAAGAATGTTCCCGGTTGCATCCCTCTCGGGAGCACGAGGTCCGCTAAACCCCAAACAGATTTTTGCCTCCTTTGGGGTGTATTGGCCCAAATGTCAAAATGTCCAAGGTGTCTAGATGTCCAGATGCCATAAACACCGCAGGTCAATTTGGCCCGAGTATTAAAATGTTCAGGATGTCGTAATGTCCAGACGCCACAACGTCTACTTTTCAATTTGGCCTGAGATTTGAATTGTCCGGGACGTTTTAATGTCCAGATGTCATGAAGACCACTAGTAAATTTGGCCCGAGTGCTAAACTGTCCAAGATGTCGTAAGAACCAGAAGCCATAAAGACCACTGGTCAAATTGGCCCGAGAGTTAAAATTGTGTTAAAATCTCCTAGAAATCATAATGTCCAGTCCAGAAGCAATAAAAAAAGTTTATAAGACATCTAAATGCTCAGCGTTGTTTGATTAACGACGATAATGAATTACGTGTCCATTATGATCTCTTTAGGTATTTTAATCTTTTTAATTAAGGCCTTTTTAATTAATTAAATTATTTATGAATCAATAGTTTCCTAGATATTGACGTTTTCAGTTTGACGGCTATCATCCAATATGAAGATCTCGAAGAGCTCTATCATTTATGCTCAGAAAGTAGTGGTCTAGAGTCAATGGTTTTAGAGTTATCTTCAGTGTTAATTTGACAGGATTTCTATCTGTCTGTCATACTTGATACATATTTTGATCGTCTTTTATTTCTACTCCGATAGCCTTTTGTTTCTACTCCGATCGTCTTTTGTTTTTACTTCGATCGACTTGTTTCTACTCCGATCGTCTTTTGTTTTTTCACCCATTCCCCCTAAATTTTTCAACATCAAAATTTTATAAGTCAATTTGCAATTAAATCTTGTAAGTATTTTTAACATGTTTTTGGACATACTGCAACTAAACGCTTGAAAATTGGACGATTTGGCAATTGGGCGATTTGGCAACTGGAAGTAATATTTGCTAGACAATACGACAATTAGGCGATTCGGCAATTGGGAAATTTGTCAACTGGAGGTTATGTTCACTGGACATTTTGGCAACTGGCTATTGAATCCCTGGACGATTTGACATTGGGTAGTGCTAACATTTGGATATATTGACATTTGGGTCAATACACCCCGGAGGCAGATATTTTTGGGGTCGTCGCAGAGTCATTGACCATCCCTTAAAAAAGATTTGCTGGTATTTTTTTTCCTTAGGGTAAAAACGAGACTCTGTTACTGAGACTCCGCTGTCTGCCTGTGTGTCTGTCCGTCCGTCTGTCACCCGGCATTTTTTTTAAATTTCAAATGTTGGTTGCCGAGCTATCGCCCGATAAAAAAGTTAAAGTCTGTGCATCATGTTACCGTTTACCTACCAGTTTAGGTATTTAGTATTTACCGAGCTCCAGACAGTAAATAAGTCGTTAAGGTAGGGTTTTTGTTTTAAAAAGTCGTTATTTTCAGTTGGTTTAGACTTAGCTACTGAAAAATGTTATCTTGAATGGACCTAAAAGAAAAACAGCTTTTAACACAGTTTTTTAATACACGATAGATGAGGGTATGGTCTAAGATGTAGCATGCTCAACTAGAAGAAGGAACACGGCGCAGTTTTTGAACTTAGGTGTTGTTTAAAAGAAGGTTTTATACCTCCTAAAGTAGGTATTATAGCTAAGGGGACAGAAAAGTCCCTTAAATAAAAAAAAACACAATGCTGAGCGCGCAGAACCTATGTGGCAACCAACATTGGCAACGCATGACTACCTTCACCTACTTTACTACAGTCTTGTGCCAGGCTAAGTTTAAAAAAAATCTATTAATACAGTTGATTTGCTTACATTTTAGACACTTATGTCACATAAGTGTCTTAAATTAAGCAAATACAGCAGTATTAATGGATTTTTTCTTCTGTTTCAAATTACAGGGTTAAAAACTTTCTCCAGACTAGCGCAAGAGTGCCATAACAACACAAAATAAAACAGCAAACATCATACCGAGATCTGAGAACATGAGGGGCGGGCCATTCACGTCCCGATAACAAGGTAACCCACGACGCGACGCGACATCGGTCGTGTCACCCGCGAATATCGCGCGCGTCTAGCGACAATCGCGCGGCGAGATCGCGACGCGCGCCCACCCTGTCGCAATGTGATACCACGATACTACCTTGTATTTCCATGAATGGGTTTCGTTAACTTTTTTTTGACATTTAACCCTTTTTCTTATGAACGATGATTAACAGGTAATATTGCACGATAAATATTGCAAGACGTTACACACCGTCGCGTGGTGTTTTTTGAGTAACACCACGCGATTAAAACCGAAAATTGTCTTAAATTTCAAAGCTTTTTTTGCTAAATCGATAACCTCCTCCTATTTTGGAAGTCAATTAAAACTCTGCCTCGTCTAAGGGTTGTTCCTAATCTCCACTGAGTAGTTGCCAACATTCGGACAAAGAGATCTCACACCTGTTGCTGCTTACATTTTGTTTTGGCGTCCGTATTCTTTGACAGGAAAAACAAAACAAAGAATTATTAGGCTCAATGCGCAGTGAGCAGTTGTCGTTGTGCCCCAAATTCCTTAAAAAACCCTCTAAGAGGAAAGTCTACCTTACTCTTTCTCCGTACAAACGAAGTTAATGTTTCCTCCCTGGATAAGACATTAGAGAAAAATGTTTATGCTATAAAACCTATATTCCCAGGACCTCTATTTTTATTTTACCTCTATTTACATGTTTTGATTTTTATTATTTTCTCATTAAAATTGAAATAAAATTGAGAAAAACTAGAACCTATACCTACATGAACAAAATCAAAATGTAGGATCATGGCTGATATATATTGGCAAAAGCAGATTTTCTCTAATGTCCAGGGAAGAAACAAACGTTTGTAAAGTTTGTAAGAAGAAAAAATAAAAATCTGCAATAATATTTTCGAACCTACCTAATTTCTTAAACCTACCTACGTACGTATACCTACCTAGTTAGTAGATATACCTACCTAACTGCCAGAAGTGGTGCAATCTCTGCTCATTTACCTGGCCCGTAGTTGAATACATTTTACTCTTTTCTTATTTTCTCTACATTTTAGTGCAAAATGTAGAGACTTGCTTCATTAAATTACCACATCTTATAGGCAACCCGTATTAGCTATCTCGTTGATAACTGACTTTGAGAGGCACCATGCTGTACAATTTTTTTTTCTGTTTTCGCGATATTGTATTGAAATTTAAATTATTTTTAATCGCATTGCTTTTAATAGGTAAATTAAGGATTTTTTCATAACGTTTCGAGGTCTTTCCAGACCTCTTGTTATTACTGAGTTTGATAGGCACACTGCCTGCATTATAATGTTGTTTTGATGTAACCTTGTAATTAATAAAAAGATATAGATAAAAATTAGAGAAACAACCACCACGATTAATATTAAAATATTTATTTCACCAGCGATTGATTAACTCAAAGCACCAAATGTACCTACTGTGTAGTGCCTATGAAACTGAGTTATCAACTAGTTAGATAATATGGTTGCTGGATACTTTTGATCCCGGTAAACCCACGGGACACAGCTAGTCAGATATAGAAGTGGATGAATAAGTATGCAATAGTCGCGGGCCGACGACACAGCGAGAGTCGATTGCGCGATATCGCATGACGAACGAGCGAGATATGCCGACGAGACATACAGGGTGGCCAACTATCCAGCATCATATGTTATATAGGATGTTCAAAAAGTTATATTATTTGTTTTCTTTGCTTACTTTGGACGACGAGCGTTTGTACGCTATCCAATATAGCAAGCTCCCCTTGTAGTAGAAAGCAGCGTTAAGGTAGGGTCCCAAATACCGTGTTTTATCAGACCAGGCCGCGCCAGACCAGACATACAGGCCGCCGGCCGTGGAAACCGTAGCGTCCGATGAAACCTGCCGTCTGGTGAGACGCAATTAGCCGCACAGGCCACAACAGGCGTGGCCTGGATAAAACGGGCCGAGGGACCCCAGCTTTAGCTTTGGCTGCACCGTTACGGTTACGTTACCTACGTTACGGAAAACGAAAAAGGTAAACAGCTTTACCATTATAGGTGTAAGACTAGGATGTGATCGTCGGCAATCGTGTCTCCTCTGGTCCTAAAGAGACTATTATGGTAAAAGAGTAGACTAAAAGAGTTATGCTTAAAAAACTCAGCCGCGACTCAGCCTGAGCATATCAAGCCATTTCTATATGTATAAATCCCTATCATACATAATAGTAATTTATTGACAGAATCTACACTAAAAATGCATTAAAACGTGATATATTTTTAAATCTAGCCTATCCATTGTTCCAGTGATCAAACTTCCACGATTACAACAATATACCGCACAACCATCAATAAAACTGACCACCCTATAAACGCAAACAATGACGCTATAAAATATCGGCAATATATTAAAAATCTTTGTTTTTATGAATCGATAATTTGTTGTGTTTCGGCGCGACGTTTCGCGACCCTGGCGATCGTTATCGCGTTGTCACAACGCTTTGTTCCGATTCGGCCAACATCGGCCCATGTTTCGCTTGAAATGTGTTTCTTGCTAAAGTAGGTACCAATTGATACTATCGAAGATCCTTTACCAATTTATTTTTACGGTTCTTCTTAACCTTCTCGTTGGAATAGAGACTCTATCTCGTACGTGTAAGGTTTGGGGATATTTTTTGGAAGGACAGGATGTTCTGTGTTTATTGTATCTGTCGTTTTCATATGCATGCCAAGCGGTCTGTCTTCAGGTGTGTTCGATGGGCAATATTTGATACTTTCTTGCGGGAAAGACAGGAATGTCGGGCCCCTTCATTGTGCTGACTGGTATCGGTCGTCCGATTTGTTTTTGTCTCGGACAAGTGTAGTTTTATTAAGTGTTAATTTGATGAGAGATTTCTGGTGTGATTTCAACGAATCTTGTCCTGTTAATATTTTAAACATGTAAGTTTTTGAGGGTGAATTTTTGTTACTCTTTCTCGGAAAAAGTATTGAACCGATTGCGACGAAATTCTGTGTGTAGATAGCTGGAGACTTGGAATAACAAATAGGGTAGTTTTTTATCCCGTTATTCTGACTTATCCGGTATAATAACAAGCATATTACGATTTAAAATAACTCGTAGAGCTTTCTGAAAGCTTTGGAATTTTATTTTTGGTCAGAAATAATTAATAGCAAATAATTTTAATAGAAGAAACAGTTAAAAATTTTCGGATGGATGGATGACAGATTTTCTTCTGGAATTATTGTTTCGTTTTATCGTTCGTAAAAATTAAGTAGAGGCCCTGTACCTTAGTGTAAGTGAAGTCTGAAGCCGAGCCAATACAGCAGTAGGTACCTAATACATTGAAGTAATGGATTATTCTTCCAAATTAAGTGGTGTGCAGAGGAAGGCGTGGTTTTTCACCATTTTTATGTACCAGTTCTTGCCTTGTCATTACAATTCTAACGAGGTGTCACTTATCAAAAGCGGTTTAGCCGGTTAGACCCTGCGAGGTCACAAATGGTTACATAAATTTGTGACTTCGCAACAAAAAACCCTTTCAAAATCAAACGATAAAATAGTTTCATTATAAGATACAAGCTGTGTCCCGCGGTTTCACCCGCGTAAGTCTCGATCCCGTGGAAATATCGAGATCAAAAGTAGCCTATGTTACTCAGGGTGAATGTAGCTTTCTAATGGTGAAAGAATTGAAATCGGTCCAGTAGTTTTTGAGTTTATTCGTTACAAACATACAGACACACATACACACAAAAACACAAATCTTTCCTCTTTATAATATTAGTGTAAATGTAGATTTCGTAGGAAAATTTCAAATTAAATTCACACTTCTCCACTAATACCTACCATTAAAAAAGCCAATTTATAACGTAATTCTTAGTAGGTATTTACCCAAATGCTTCACAATAAAAAAGTTAATTTGTGATAGAATACATAGCTATCTTGATTAAGAAATGTGGCAGTCAAAATCATCTTATAGGTGACTGTGATGATAGCAATTATCATAGCAAACCTTTTCTTTATTTTAATTTTATTCCCGTTTGAAATTCTTTCTGTAATTTATCAGTTTATTTTATAGTAACTCTTCAGTGACATCCGTTTGAAAGCAATCGGACGCGGGATTTGATGTGAAGATTCTTAAATAAGTGGAATATAGATGAGAAGTAAGGTATCATATCACTAATTTCATGCATCACACTGCATACGACAGTGTCATTTGTGTGGGATATAGAGACGGTAGTGTGAAATTTATGGAGTTTTGGACAACTTAGAAAGATAAATACTTTATTTGATCAACATCAATAATACATTACAAAAATTAGAATAAATAAATGAATTTTAAAACTAAACAAATGTTGAATAAATAGGCGGCCTTATCGCTCAGAGCGATTTCTACCAGGCAACCTTGACTTGGAAAAGGGACTGTTTAGAACTTAACGTTTGAAGAGACAATCCTGTGTATCTGCAGTTGCAGCATTATTATTTCTTATTATACCAGTGTCTACAAAAAAAAATAGATTGCTTGACTACGCACTCTTGAGTCATTTTATTTAAGTCAACTTCCTAGGAGGAGCTCATTGGCCAGCTGCACCTGCCGACTTTGAATGGTCGTGCGGGCTTAGCAACGTTTGGCGTGGACATTACTTGGATGGGTGACCGATAATTTGTGTGTTAAAAATCACTTTCTCTAGCCCATCCGTGCTTCGGAAGCAGTTGGTACCTGTTGTTATCTCTGATAGCAGTTGTTAGGTCTAGTAAGAGGCTACAGGGCGTCAAAACTCTAAAACTAGGTGAGCCACACCACTACCTACACGAAAAGAAGAAGAAGAAGTAAATTGCTGACCTCTTACGATTTCTTCTGAAGAAGATTCAGCTATTATTTAGTATCCCAGATACGATACATTTTTAAGGCCTCTACTTTAATTCTACGAACGATAAAACGAAACGATAATTCCAGAAGAAAATCTGTCATCCATCCGTCTGAAAATTTAATTTTCTAACGGTTTTAAAGGACGAATGACAAATTTCCTTCGTAGAATTAAAGTACTCCTGCAGAGCTTTGATATTTAGACTTACACAAGGCGATTTAAATTCAGTACCTAGTGACATTTACTTACGAAAACCCATCAGCAAATGAAGCTACAATTCGAGTTTCGGACCAGAATCGCGTGGGCGTAAGTAAATATGATCTCCGGCGAATAAATAACTTGATATCGTAGTCTCTCAAGATAGGAAAGATGAAACCTATAGATTCGGTTTATTTATACCAAAATAGATAGTGAATATTATGCGGGGACCATAAATAAAAACCGAGACAGATGTTATCGGGTCGGAATACCGAAATTGGTCGGTGGCCGGACGCCCTACTAGGTTCTGCTTAATAAGATAGCTGGCGAAATATACTGATGTTGATTTCGTATACGGTAAACTTGGTATAAGCGTGAGAGTAGGTACCTATAGTATGTTTTAGGGTTCCGTAGCCAAAGGGAAAAACGGAACCCTTATAGATTCGTAACGTCAGTCTGTCCGTCTGTCTGTTTGTCTGTCCATACGTATGTCACTGCTACTTTTCTTCGAAACTATAAGAACTATACTGTTGAAACTTGGCAAGTAGATGCGGTCTGTGAACCGCATTAAGATTTTTTTTAATTTCAGACTATTATCTGACGTTTTGGTTCTTTGAGGCTGCTGTAGCTCTAACATTGCAACATGACATATAGAATAATTAAATGAACTGAATTGACATTATTTTTAAGTTATCTCTAATTTATTTAATTTTAAGTATTACTCTCTACTTATAAGGTTGTGTTTTCACTAACAATTATGTATGGGCCACGAAGTCTGAAATAAATGATGTTTTTTTTTTTTTTTTGTTGTAATTGTCAGTTTTTCTTCGGCAAAATGTGTCAAATAGTAGTCTACAATTAAAAAACGAATGTATTTTTTATAGGCTGGGCTTTTAAAGTGTGACTGGGTTGGCGAACATGGTTTGATTTAGCACACCTAAACCGTTTAGCCGATTTTTATGAATTTTGGTATAGAGATAGTTGAAAAAGGACATAGGCTGCCTTTTATGACGACCTTTGTGGCGCGTCGTGCGAAAGCGCGACTGCAATGCAGGAGGTTGCGGGTTCGATTCCCGCCGGGTGCAAGTATTTATGCTTACAGAATAAATATTTGTGTCTGGTCTGGGTGTCCCTCTATGTATAATATGTATACGATTTTCCCGCGGGAGCGGGACTTACGCGGATGAAGCCGAAGGACGTAGACAATTTGTGATTAAGCCTTATTTCTTAATTGATAGATTGAAGTGTGCGACAGTGACAGCGTAATATTTAGAGCGACAGAGACACTGATAGAGAGGTTAATGTACGAAATTATTCGTGCGAAGCGACCGATAATATACCTACCTAAGTTTAATAAAATTAAAAGCTTTTTTTTAATGAAGATCTGACTGATACGGGTGGCCTTTCAACGGATATTGTGTTTTATCAATAAATCATTAATAAATCTATTTTAAGCTTCACTGGTCACCCCGATAATATCCTACCATATTATAACACTTATTGTTATTGTGAAAGTTTGTGTAGGTATGTATGTTGATTAAATTTAGAAAAAAACTTTATTGTAGGTTATACCTACCAATGTTACAAAATACATTACATAAACAAAAACTTACAGCTAATATACAGCTTTATTATAATAAAGGTACAATGGGCGGTTTTATCGCTGAAAGCGATCGCTTCCAGGCGACCTTTGTTGCAGGGTTTTGCAGGGTTATTTGAACTTAGTAAGCATCCAGATAAGAGGTTGTTCTAGTCCTCTTGGTGAACAATTTTTGTTATATAGTACCTACTACTTTTAGAAATTCAAACCGTTTGTCCATCATTTTCAGGTTATGTTTACCTACTCAAAAAACGGCTGTTTTTTGAAGTAAGAGCTCATTAACCGTGAGAAATACATTTTTTATTTAGTTTTCTCCCAACTTAATCGCGTTTGCTTAAAGAAACTGCTGTATTTTTAAAGTTAAATAACCCCCAATATCAGAAACCGCAACTTTCTGCGAAACAGACGAGTATTTTCCCACCACGTCACAGAGATCCTATAACCAAATTAAGTTGACCTAACAAAAAACTAAATAAGTTACTCAAAAGACAAGACATCAAAACCATCCATTAAATATCTCTATAAAAAAAGTAAAAAGTCTCAGCAAAAAGGGTCCGTTTCCACCAACAAAGGTTAACTAACGTTTAAACGAAGATTAATGCCGTCCGATATATCATCCGCGACACACCGAGGTGCACAAACTTTCAACGATAAAGTTTTAAAGACTCTCGGTATAGCGGTTTATATCGCACTGAAAAATTGTGTCGCCAGTATCTGGGAGCGAGCCTGAGGCGGGGAGATAAAGCGAAAAAATCACAGTATTTGTTACAGGAGTAGATATTTGTCACTGGCAACTTTAGTAATTGCTCTCTGGGAAGTTCAGATTGACGAGCGAGGTTTTTATGGAGTTCTATGAGTTACGAACTCTGCTTTAAGTGTATAGAGATCTTTTTTATGGCGTTTTTTTTAATTTTAGGGCTGGACTAGGGTCTAAATAAAATGAAAAAACCGCCAAATAAATGTAACGATCTTTTTAAAAGAAATAGAACTTTCTATGGTTTTGGAACGAACTTCCTTATCGGGCTTTGCGAAAGGGGGCTAGACGGAAAAAAATAAGACCAAAAGTTGTAACGACAGGTATCTTTTATGTGTAGATTGGAAAGATCAGACTTAAATTTATTAGAGTTAGAATTTATTAGAGCAAAATTAGAGTAAAGTTAAGTAGGTAAATGATATTTACAAAAAAAACCTTTCTTTATGGGTTATTATTGCAAATATCCAAGCAAATCATCATCATCCTCACGATGTTCCCGGTTGCATCCCTCTCGGGAGCCGGGGTCCGCTTTCCTACTTTTACGTCTCCACTTCACACGATCTTCGGCATATCATATATTCGAATATAGAAGCAAATACTATTAGGTAATTAATTACCTGTAATAAAATTATAAGTAGTCATGGTCGCAAATGTGATGATTAAAGAAAAAAAAACAAACTTATAGCGACGCAGAATAAACAATATGCTATATCTCAAAAAACACTACTTTACAGGAGGCGAAAAAAACGTTTTATTTAATACAACGTAAAATTTTGAAATATTTTTATGCATTTATTTTATAATAAAGGAATTGGAAATAAGACTATATTATCAGATATGGTGAAATATTGCTGGTTTTGGAGATACGACTACATAGCAGGAATTGTTTCAATTTATTTTTTATTTTGATTAAAGTTTTATGAGATAGAAGGTTTTGCAACTAAATTAAAATACTGTATTTTCATAAATAATCAAATCACTGTTAGACAAGACATTAAATTTCATTAACAACATATCGAATGGACATCTAAGAAAACTATTACATTAGGTATGTGTGGAGCTCTTTGTTCATAATTAAACCTCGCCTGCAATCTGGTGCACCTGCTGAAGTACAGATGAGGCTCTGGCGCAGACTTTCCCTTTAGGAGTTGGAAAGTCAGACGCTGTTGCGAGCCCCGAATTTGCCCCGACTCCTTAATAAAATGAAAATTCGTTTTCCATCGTGCAATAATTGCCACGCTAATAGAACGCGCAACAGAGCTCTCTAGAGCGTTCAACTTTAAAGAAAGAAAAGTACGTTGGATAGCTATCCAACGTACTTTCCAGGTGGATGGTAGCCATGGCGTTCTAACCAGAGACTCGATGAAAAGGCAGCAGATCCTGGCTCATTAGAAAAGGCTACAAGCTGGTCTACACAGGATAGGGTGAAATGCATTAGCGATCGACTTATAAGGTTCCTACCCATTTGGTAGGTGCTTACGTGCTACAAGTCGGTTGTAGCGATGCTAATAAGAAGCCGTTCTGGTCCGTAAACGAGGCAAGATATTTGGGTGCCGGTCCATCCCGTTGTCACTGGAAATCGTTTAAGGTGGTGATCTAAATGGTCAAGTAGGTGAGATGGGGCGTAATTTGATCATGTTCATGGAGGATATGGATCCGGCTGAGTGCGGAAGGGAAATATAATAATATTCTACGTATTTTAACAAGAAATCCGACCACTTGATCACCTACGAGAGTGGGAAGCACGCTACCCATACAATTTCCTAATTACTAGGAGACGTCAAATCAGCCACGTGGCTAACTGCAAATTCGTACCCGGTGAAAGTCTTACTGCTCAACACCGTTTTTTTTGTCGTGGATCTATGTGTCTAGCCCAAAGACAAATGACAGGAACTAAGTCAGAGCTAAAGCCGAAGGTGAATGCTTGATGCAGCTAAGTCCCAGATGCTCACCGCAGCTATCGGCGACAAATGTGCTAATACTGCTAATGCTGGAATCGAAAAGGTAAAGGTCTGCTGGGATAGGATTCAGGTATCTATTACTGATTTGGCGCAGAAGGTGCTTGGCTAAAGGGAGGGCGGAAATGTGACAAGAAAACTTAGTGGTGGGACGACACAGAATAGATGGAGGGAGACTAAGGAAACAAACCCTACTTTAAAAAATGTCAAGCGTCTAACGCTCCTGGATATTGCAACGCGTCGACACAGGGCGACCAAACGTGTCACAGGAAGTCTGTTATAAAAAGCAGTAGCCAGAGCCAGACAGCACCACTTACAGTCATTGTAGCAAAGGATACAAACTCTGGGTATTTTTAATGCTCGTCATCAAATAAAATATAGATACATGACAATTTACTAACAGCAACTAATTTTTTCGTCTGTTTAAACAAATAAAAATAGCACAGTATCTTAATTAATTAAAATAATTAATTATTTAAATTATACATTCTATTATTAATTTATTATCTAATTTCACGAAGTACTTGTTGGATCGAGCTACAAACAATAACAATCGTCCGCATGTGACATATTGTTGCACTGGTTGGCAAGGAACAGGCGTGTTTTAGTTGAGATAGAATATATTGTCAACAAAAAAATATTAGATTTACATATTAGATATTGCCACAAGTCGTTATTTCGCCCAATTTTGTATCCAGGGGTCTAGTGTCTTCACAGGCACCTGCGCCTAGCCGTTTTATGCACGAATATGCAATAAAACGAAAATCGAAAAAAATGAGATATAACATATTGTTTATTCTGCGTCGATAGGTACTTGAGAAGCAAAGATTGGATGCAAGTTGGTGGAGGTTTTCTCTGCAGTTACTCGGCCGATTTTTATGACAATTAATACATTTAATCTTTGGAAGTAAAATGGGTCCCATATTTATCCCTATATCTTCACAGAATTGACAATTGCGCGGGTTTATTTTATTTATTTAATTTAATTTTATTATACAATACAGTTAAACTTTTTAAAGCAATACGATGGGAGCTCATAACTTTTTTTTATTTACTTATTTAATAAAAATAAAAAATTAAGAGAATTAAAAAAGCCCCAGGAAAATATAAAATTATAAATACCTACCTGTTAAATATCTACAAAAAATCCAGAAAAACTCATAAACTGTAAAAAACTTCTTGATACCTTATCACGCCCAAGCGTATGTCTCGACAAAGTGACTCTATTAAACTTTTTTGCAATTTTTTCGAGTTCCGAGCTCGGGATAAATTGTGGGGAGATAACTAAGGCTAACGAGGTTAATACGTTAACCGTTGTTTAAACAAAAGTTTAGGCCTGCTATTGCTGCGGGCGTTTCGCTAAATATACGTAGGTACCTTTAATACTTATAGCTACGTACGTAAGTAGGTAGGTTACTCGAATACCTAGGTACCTACGATCTGATTTTTTTCTGTACGATAGATAGATTAAATAAGGAGAAAAGATTTTATTGAAAATTGATATACCTATTTAAATACGTTTAATTCAATTGTCACATTTGTTATAAGACGTAGATGGTAGTATACCTAACACTACGCTAACGAAAGTTAATTTAGGTAATTATTTAGTGAAATCGGCTCCCAGACTTCGTCCTGGCTAAAAAGTAAAATAGAAGAAGAAATTTATGCTTTTTTTCCCCTTCAATCCAGCCAGTGTTCGATTGTCGAAGACAAAGAAAAACTTGCGATAAAAAGAAATAATTTTCAAATTAGGAACGGGAATCCTTTCGCGCGCTATCTCAAAACATGAAAATGTATGTAAAGCCGGCCACAGATGGTCCGACTATAAATCGTGCGGCATCGCCTCCGTATCGCTCTGTCATTAGCGTAGAAAGTAATTGCCCAGATTTGTCTTCAGTGGCCCCCGTCAGATGAATGGGGTATCTTTAAATTTGACGAGTTTTTTAAATTGATAATTCTCATCGACTTTTTTTTATGCTCTGCCTGTCTTTTTCTTTTCGTATAGTGATGTGGCTCTCGTAGTGTTAGAGTTTTCAGGTCGCCTTATGGACTCTAACTTGACCTAACGACTGCTATCAAAGATAACAACTGTTTAACGTGCCTTCCGAAGCACTGTCTGTATAGGTACTTAGTGAAAAAACATTATTTTGACACATAACGTCCAATAAAGTAATTAGTAAAATTAAACGTAATTATTTACCTACCAATTGGTATATTATGTTGTACCTACTTCATGAATGAGCAAAAAACCGATCATAAATAAAACTGATACAATTTTAAAATAAATCACGGTTTTTCCTAATGATATACCTATTCGATTTTTCTTCCTGTATAATAAATAACATACGAATATGATGTATTACAAACGGAATTCTTAATGTGTTACGTACTTACCTTACAGCCATTAAGCTCTAAGAGGTGAAATCATTGATGTTCATGTGCAAAATCGAGGCACTTACCTGAAAACGAAATAAATTGACATTAGATATTTGCAGGTTAAAAAAACTGTATTCTATTAGTCAAGCCTGAGCCAGACTCACACTTGACAGGTTTCTGATGACGTGTTAGCCATTTAACTAAACAACAGAGCGCTGTGGACGTTTTCCTATTGCAAGAAGTTACTAACTTCAAAAGCTTTAGCGAGATTTTGGAAAATCTAAGAATGCTGAGGTGCTCTTGAGACGTTTTAGTTGTGGAATACGTTTCCTGTAGGATTTAGTGCCTTGGGAACACTAAAATGTTCGTTACCTAGGTTAGGTATATAATGTTATCTATTCCTTATGTAAATAGTATATTAAAAAGATGTTAAATATTAACAGTCCATATTTCACCAGATAGTTACATAACTTTGTCAAAACTATAAAAAAATATTTTTTAGGCATTAATAAATTGTAAATTTAATTAATTTTCAACTACTAGGTATTAATTCCTATTTTTACAGTATAAATCGTAAATCAACCTCATTTTAATTTATAATGCAAACAACAGAGTTGGGTCAATTAATACGTTATTTTTATAGTTTTCTATTTTTAATTACTATAAATTTACATCCCACTTGCCGCACGCTAGGTGGTCTCTAATGTCTGACCGTGTATGTGTCGCTTTTCACACTTTATTTTAATAAGTACTTATTTTCTTTTCAGCCAGTGTTAGTTTTAATACCTACTTATAATCATTTCGCCAGTGTCAAGGATGTATGGCGTCGATTTTTTTTTCTACTTAATCTTATTAGCCAATGAATTTTATAATATTTGCAAGTTATTTACAGATACAAAAGCCGTGTTGTCGTAGTTTTAACTCAAGTCGAGTGAGTTATAGTCAAATAGCAGTTAATTATTTTAGAACAACATTTTACGAGATTTGAAAATAACGAGGAACGTCCATGTTTGTACACTGTACGCCCGACAAATAAAAATTAAAAAAAAAATTAATCATGTTCCCTAATGTTAAGGTAGTTTTTGCTTTGATATTATACATATGAAAACGGTCCGGCCAAAGATACATGCTCAATGCTCACCCTATGCCCTTGTCTAACTAACCGACGACAACGAAACTGCAAAAAGGACAGAGGGTCGTCAACTCTCTTTTTCAACGAACTCCGCTTTCTTATTTAAGTTTCTTTTCTCCGGTTTGAAAAGATCGGAAGACATATTAACGTCCATCCAATGATCGAAGATTGACTGACATTAAGTTCGGATTTATTTAACCTATTAAACGCGGCAATAAAAGTCAACATTGTAATATGAGATGGAATCTGATCATAGGTAACTTTAACGATAGTTTCTGCTAAGTTATTGTTTTACAGCCTCTCTTATGGTACATACACAGTACATACATACATAGTATCTTGGGAAATCCGTGGCTATCTTTGAGCCGTGAAGGAGTTTGTCTGTCTGTTTTGAAAAAAAGTATTTTATAGAAATATTTGAAATGAAAAATACTTCTGCAAAAACACAACGCACGATAGACGCAGGGCGGGATTCGAACCAAGAACGCATCTTTACTCAATCCGGGAGGACTGACTTTACCAATTAGTCCATCGCGTCGGTGACTCATACGTTTAATCTTTGCGGCAGTATCTTACCATCTAACATAACTTAGGCATGTTTGCAGCACTTATAAAAATAAAATAGAATATTAAAGTCATTATAGTATGCAAACTTACCTGTTTTCTAAAAACAGGCTTTGACAAGTCATGTGTCAAATTTCCTAAAATTTTCTACAACTTATGCGACCTTTCCTTCAACAACAAAGTATCAACAATGGGGGTCAACACAGTACGAAACCTGAACAACAACTGCATGACGCGTCGAGGCGCCAAACTACTAGGTACTAGGTCTTCAAGATAAGACTAAAACCTAAACAAATCACAAGGACGAAATATCACCTTTTTAGGGTTCCGTAACCAAATAGCAAAAAACGGAACCCTTATGGATTTCCCATGTCAGTCTTTCTGTCAGTCCGTATGTCACAGCCACTTATGTTTTTCTACGCGTCTAAACATTCTGGTTAGGTAGATTATTCCAAAATGCATTGCTCTCCTGTGGGTCTAACACACAATTACTAGGAAGCGGTGAAGAGGGAACGCGTGCATCTGAAGTGGTGGATAGAACTAATCATATCCGTTGCATCTAAAGGGTTATTTTGTATGGACACGTGGCCATTATTAATTAGACAAAACTTAAGTATACTTACCTATCATTATCGTTGCGTACACTTGTTTTTTAAGCTATTGCATAGCTTTTATCGCGGGTTTTGCGCTTTGAATGAAGAAATTTCGTTACGAAAAAAAACCTAACACCCTCCACTCCGCCTACCATGGCAACGTGGTACAAAATAAAATAATAATTATAATTGCAAAAGTTGATAAAAAATGCTATGCAATAGCTTTACCGCGGCAGTCTCGGAGTGTCACACGTTTTTTATTTTCTTTCCTAAGTTATCGATAGCGTTTGCATATCACTATTATATTGTGAAAAAAATTGGTTGCTACTTTTTTTTTCACTCTACAAATGTGCATTCTGGTTTCACACGTCTTGAATTATTTTACTAGTTTCTTTTAGGAATCAAATTAAAATTGAATTTTATTCTAATAAAATAACCCACGATAAATATTATTTATTTAGTAGGTTTTATATCACAAAATATCTTGTGTAATAACAACAATATATTTCTTAACAACATACCACGATCGAAATCAAACAAAATTCCCTTTGTTAATTAAACATTTTTTCTTCTAAAATATTCGATAAAAATTAGTCCCAATTCGATTACGGTTCCACAATAAATCGGTCGGTCTAGCTTTACAGTTGTCAAACAGGAGTCGTTTACATCCGATATCGATACAAAGTGACGTATTATTCGAATAGTTTTCAAAATCGATTACTTATCGATTACAAATGGGCCCACCGGAATTGAACTATGTAGTCATTTTTCGGTAGATAAATGAATGCTTGAATACTAATTTTTGTTTAGATTTTAATCGAAGTATTTTATTACATTACTCCATTAAACTTATCGATTTTTAAGAACCACATTAGAGATAAGGAAAGGATAAATCGTCTTTTTTTAATTAAAAAAATAACAAGTAAATTGTAAACCAATAATGGATAATGCAGGTCGTTATAGGTCCCTACACACAGCGACAGCTATGAAATCCAAGTATACATATAAAATTTATGTCTTGACTGACTGAAATATATAATATCAACGCACAGCCTAAACCACTGGTTCTAGAGACATGAAACTTGGAGAGTGTGTTCTTTGTGAAGTGTAGGCAGGCATCCACTAAGAAAGAGTTTTGGAAATTCTCTAAGAGGAAAATTGGACAAATTTTATTCTTGGTACACAAAGGTACCTACAGTAGGGGCGGGATTATCCTAATACTTTCCTAATTCTATCCAAATTATGTTTCCTGTAAGATATGCGGGCGAAGCCGCGGGCAGACGCTATTTAGAATAAAAAGTTTGAAAAGACATACTGAGTCATTGATAAAATAATAACAAATTTTAATGGAGGTACATTTCCAGCTACTGTAACAACAAACTGGCTAATCAAAATTTTATTTGTCATAAAATCTTAATTAAATATGGTATCAAATTTACGTACCTAATAATTCTTAAGAAGCGCAGTAAAATACCGTATAATCGATTGCTTAGAGTATCAGTGCAATCGATATGATATCCGATTATCTCGAATTGTAATACGTTACCAAATTGCCGCGTCTCGGTTTACTCGAATGTTTGGTAGGTAAATAGCGTCCATTATCGATACAATAAAACGTATCTTTCCCATCACTATTGAGATTTATATTTTAGGATAAATCTAAACGTTACGGAGTTAAAAAAAACCGGCCAAGCGCAAGTCGGACTTGTGCACGATGAGTTCCGTACCATTATGAGCAAAAATCACGTTTGTTGTATGGGAACTTCACTTAGATGTTTATTTTATTTTGTTTTTAGTTTGTATTGTTATAGCGGCAATCATTTGTGAAAATTTCACATTTCAAACTCAAACTCAAAATATATTACTTAAATTTATTCAATAAGATATTCACATAATGGTATGTCGTAGTGTGTCTTCTGAACGCGACCTCCAATGAGAAGAAGACACAAGAAACTCATGGGTTTTTTTGCAGTGACTGTAATTCACATTGTAGCATATTTAGAATTATAGTGGAACCAATAAAATAATCTACTCTATAACTGCTCTATAATAATCCTTACTTACTATCATCAGATACAGTCTGGTGACAGACAGACAACCGGTGCAGTCTTACACCCGTATTTATAGACGAATCAAACAGCCGAATACAGAAACGCCACTTAAAATTTGAGGCGTACTTAAATATTTGAGAAGCTTCTAAATTTAAAAATAGTATGGGATTTGTTGAATTTGAGATGTGCTTAGTTATTTAAGTAGATCTCAAATTTCGAGTTGCGTTTCTGTATTTGGCCGTAAGTGATTACTTTGGCTAGTAAGTAAAACCCTGTCTCGCTCTTATAGTGATTTTTCACGTCAAAGAGAATGTGACAGACACATTACTTAGACAAGTAAAATTACTTAGAATAGGAGTGTCAGTATAAAGGTCCCGTTTTAACCCTTTTGATACGGAACCCCAAATCATAAGTTACCTACGTAGGTAAGTATAGAAATAGAAATAATATCTTCATAAAACGTCAATATTGTGTAAAAGATAAAAGTTAATTAGTAATTTACAAGTAAAATTGTTAATAATCTTGAAATAATACATTTTTGATTACCCAACGATAAAAAAGGCTGATAATTATTTCATATATCTATTTGGATATTGTAATTTTTATCTATTTATCATTAGATCGACAGTAAATTACAAGATAAACACAATTTTACATTACAAATTGGAATAAAATTAAACATTGCTTTTGTTTTGGGTATTGGAACAACTTATTTTTAATTATCGACGGCCTCAGTGGCGCGTCGGGCGAAGTCCCGACTGCAATGCAGTAGGATGTGGGTTCGATTCCCGCCGGGTGCAAGTATTTATGCTTTAAAAATATTTGTTTTCGGTCTGGGTGTTTTCTATGTATTATATGTATGTATTTACAAAAAAAAAAGTATAATATGTAGGTAGTATATCCGTTGTCTAGTACCCATAGTAGAAGCCTAGTGCTAATGCACACTATCGGTCGTCATCCCTTACACGGGATACTGGAGATCTTGCGAAGTGAAGACGCAAAAACCCGACCCCGGGGTCCCGAGAGGGAGTTAATTGTAATGCCAATGCAGGACATTCTAAAAGAACATCCATCCGCGGCCGTTTCCTCTACCTCCGCAGCTCTACGCAGGCTCTGCACAGCGGGCTGTCTGTTAAGTCTAAAAAGTCTAGTCTAGTTAAAGGCTCCATGACCTGTAATAGAGTTAGTAATTAGTCGTACACGCGTCCTATTCAGATTTAGTAAACGTTTAGTAAGTTTTGTATTTAAATCTGGAATTGCCAGTTTGGTCTGCCTTCAAATTTCCAGACTGGCTCATAATTTGCGATGTCTTGTTTTAGTGTAGTTTTGAACCCACGACAATTCTCGGATGGTGATGAGTATCGGTCAGCAATCCAAAGTACGACCGCGCCAGGCGTTGCTTAAGAGGAGTATATACGCCAACGACCTTGAAACTGAAAATCCCTGTCGGGCTCATCGAAAATTGTTGATTATTTCATAACGGAATGTCGTAGAACTTTTTTTGTGCACAGATTGTAGGTGACATTGTTTCCTACATTTTGGTGTAGTTTTAAGACAAGACCTCCTATTGGTGCAAAGCCTATCCAAATTTTAGACAAAAAATGTCTGATTTGGCTAAAATGTCGATAGGCTTCAATACGTTTCGACATATTTGTATGGAAACTGCACTAAAATATCGGAAACAATGTCGCCTACAATCTGTACACAAAAAAAAGTTCTACGACATTCCGTCATGAAATAATGAACAATTTTCGATGCGCCCGACATGGATTTTCAGTTTTTCAGAATAGGGCCCTTAACCCGTACAATTATACTATTAACCAGCTACTTTCTTTCTCATTGGCCAACTAGGTAATACCTACATACGTATGAATACGATTTTCTACAACGATAAGCCTTATCTCTCTCCCTCTTATCGGTCAGCTGGTTTTACATTCAATCTGGTACTTACTACCGTTGGATTGGACCTTATCAACCATTATGCAGATTACGGCTACATGTTGATGCTAGAATACTACCGGCCGATTGAAACGCTACTCAAAATTTGAGAGCTACTTAAATATTGGGGACTGAGAGTCTCCTCGCGACCAAGACCATAACATGGTTGAAACGTCGAGGTAAGAAAATAAATAATAATACGCTATTAAGACCCGGGAAAATGTAACTAAGTAAGTATGTTAACAAATCGTGTGATTTTAAAAAGTTTATTACTCAAACAATACTGAAACGCTACCCAAATTTTGAGAGCTACTTAAACAATTTAAGCAGCTGCTAGACTTACAAAAATCTTTATTAATATTGAATTTAGAAACTTAGTACAGGAATTCTATGTTTTTGAGACAAACGAATTTATAAAGTTTTGAAACTTTGGTGACATTTACCTTTGGGTGTGGTGTTCAAGATCCACCACTCTCCCCCCCCCCCCCCCTCCCCACCCGCCACTACACCCTCACTGTCAAGTTTGTCCGCGTTAACAGTTTTTTCACTTTTTGTGAAAGGCAAAAAGGATCTCCATTAAATTCTGAACAAAAATGTTTTATTTTGATAGGTTTGATGGTTTTCAAGCTGTAGCCCGTTTGGTATTGGAAAACTTGACAATCTATGGGTATAATAAAATTGCGTCTGAGCGATGTTTGTTTTGGAAGATATTAAAAAAAGAATTTCTATGGGTACCTACTGAAACAATTAAGCTTATTTTTATGTTTTTCTGGTTGTGTGCTTGTTTGTTTGTCTGTTTATCTGTTTTTCCTTTGTCTACATGATTGTGGCAATGGGCGCGTGAATCTCAAAAACGACTCACACAGATATGGATATAAAAAATAATAAGCTAAACGTTATATTCAGCACTGACTTCACAGTCCCATAACAATATGACGACGCGAATCGCGAAAATGTTGGTAACTCCATGCATTATTTGTACCCGGGGCGTCATAATGGGTAGCCAGCGAGCGAACGCGAACACCACGTCTAATCGGTGCAGCCATTCTGCTCATACTGATCGTACAGCGATGAATCAAACACCTCCAGAAAGAGAAAGAGACAGCCTACCATATTGCGTTTTCAAAAGTACTGCTAGCAGGCCGGTTTTGCTATAAAAACGAAACAAAGTTGCGTCCTACCTGCAGGATAAAAAGTCCTGCTAGCAGGACGTTGGACGATTTATCATTAAGTACTTACCTATTCAACTCTTATGTAAAAGTGTTAATTAAAAATAACAAACTATGAGCCAAACATTTGTAACTCGATGGACCCAGGTAAGAAAATAAGGAAACCTCGCCATAAGTCGAGCTTCAAGGAATTCAACAAGCTGCTGTGACTATTATGTTGTGTTTTCTCTGTCACCAACACCGTAACAGCTACAGCAAGAAGCAGTATGGGGTACCAATGGTTGCAAAAACTATTAAAATTGTTGGAAGGGCAGTACAAAACTCTAACCTCAAATACAGCAAAATAAATAGTTTCTCTATTTATTTTGCTTTCTCACGATTTCTCATTTTTTTTTCTCATTTTTTAGGGTTCCATACCCAAAGGGTAAAAACGGGACCCTATTACTGAGACTTCGCTGTCTGTCTGTCCGTCTGTCCGTCCGTCTGTCACCAGGCTGTATCTCATTAATCATAATTTTAGTTTAAAAAAAATCACAGGATATCGAATAGTGCTAAAACCATTCCGACACGTCTATTTTTATATCGGTCTGGAGCCGTGGTGTTTGAGTAACTTGGCTGTTTGACTTTAAAAGCGTTCAAATGTTGAGTGTTGGCACCGGTTTTTGTCTTAGCGATTTAATTTATTAATAAATAATCATTAAAACCTTATCAAGACAAAAAATCTTTTTTTCTTGTAAGTTTTAACCTTTAGGTAATATTATACATTATTCAGATAGTCTTTAGCAAATTCTAATTCTAGAATTTATAAATAATTGTGGAAAGTTGATATTTTCCAAAAAATCTTGATTACTAATTTAGTTGGATTTTGCTATAAATTAAAATACAGGGTTTTACTAAAATATTAAATCTTCGTCGGGTTTATCAAAAACTCTCCATTGTTTTTTTTTAAGACGAAACAAAGTTTTGTTTATAATAACTTAGCTTATAATATGTGTATTAGACAGCAGATATATTGAAGATCAAACGCGTAGGTTTAGGTATTGCTGACCCACTCATTAAAAACAGTTTGGCAGTTAATTTATGAATAAAAATCAATAAAAGACAAGATATAATCATTATTGCATCGAATAACGAAATTAATTTTAAAATAAGTAGGTGGTATCTATGTAAAACTACAAATTTAAATATTTAATTTTATTCTTATTCAATCATATTTCATTCACATAAGTAAATGTGTTTGAAAGAACAGTTGGTAAAAATATGATATAGTCAGTATATCTTAGTAATTTATGTATACCTATTGATGGATGGTAGGTTTTATTATTTAGAGTTTAAAATGTCTATTCTAAGTCTATAGGCAGTCTCTTATTATGTCTATTATTTTAGACGAATACAGAAACGTCACTTACATTTGAAGTTCGAAATTAGTATGTAAAATTATGAGCTGTTTAAGTACCCTTTAATTAGTACCATTTAGGATTCTAGGGTGAAAAATATGCTACAAATCGCATAAATTAACCTCAAAAATTAAAATATATTTTTCCAACTACATAACGTTCTGACACGGCGCCAAAACTGGGCCCATGAATGGGCCTCTCAATCCTCTTTTTCACTTCTGAGTTTGTAAATTATTCACTTCTAAGAATGCCATATAAAACCTATAAGAGAAAGAGCTTTATTTCAAATGTAAAATAAAGAAAATCGCTTTAGGCATAGTAATTAAAAATTAAAACAGTTCGCCGTGTGCAGGATAAAAATAAAATAACGAACCTTTTTAAAATAGCACCGTTCGTCCAAAGAGTAAGTAACCTACCTATTCACAAGAAACACCAACAACTAACTGTTTGGCCGAGGCTTATCACTCCGACGATAAAGTTTTAATCGAGCGCGATTTTTACGATTCCCTTATCAATTGACATGCCGGATTACACAGTGTGATAACGATCAAAATTATTGTTGGTACAATGTTTGAAATACTGATAAGAGCACGGTTTCTGTTGAGTAAAACTGATATTTTGATTTTCTTTAACATTAAAAGTGAGCGTTTGCCACTCGAAAAGTGTTGTTCGATCTTTATCCTTTTTCCATAATTTGTTAAAAGTCCGTTGTACTTAATTCAGATATGTTTAACCGTTAAACAGAGTTTGATTTTCATTTTCGTGTTAAAATATAATACACCATAATAATAGACAGGGTATTTAAAACTAAAATATCTACAGTTATAATCCCAATGTTCAAAATCCCTAAAATGTACAATAGGTACTTCAAATACACTAATGATGTAACACCTATTCCAAATATTCATAATTATGGACATGTTCTTACATTTTTGGATTTAATTTTTCGACTATTTGTAGGTACCTACATCAAAACTTTAAAAGATTTAAAAAATATTGTCTAAGTCACAACCGCGATCTAGGAACCACAAATCACTAGTGACTGGTTTTTAGATTTTTTTTTAGATATACATTTTTGCTAATTTATTTTACTGCTGGTGCATTGATAACGTAACTGCTGTCGTTAGAGTGCCGTTTTGCAAACCGATATTTAGAAAGTATGCCGATTGCAGAAAGGAATAGAAAGAGGTTTTTAATAAAATAAGAGGCTTTAGATTTTTATAAAAATGTTTCAAAATTATTAGTATTAGCTTCTGGTGACCAAAGGGCTGGCGGCTACTTTGGCCAACGAATAGGTATTGCTATCCAAAGGGGCAATGCAGCCAACCTTTTGGATACCATACCTAGGGACTCATTTTTGTTTTATTAATTTTAATTATTTTAATTTTTTTAGTGATTTAAGATGGTATAGTTATATTTATATTGTAGATAAACAAATATATACATAAAATAAGATATCTATTTTTAGCCAAAACATGAAATAGATAAATATATTTCATTTAATGTCATGAGTTCATGACACTTAACACAAGATGTCGTTCCATGAGTGCTGGGCATAACCCGTCACCTTATCTCTTATCGGGTCAACCAATAAATGGTTTTAAAGTGTTTCAACCTATTTAGCTACTACTAGCTTAGCTTACTCGCTTTAAGCGATTGCTCTTTTTGCCCTCAAATAAAAAAATGTAAAATAAACTATGTAAGTAATATCAACCTGGTGCATCAGAATATCCGTGGCTTTGCAGAGGGCAAAAGACTAACACTGGAACTGTATATGAACTCTGAAAATATTGATATTGTGTGCTTAACTGAGCATCACCTCCGGGCTCACGAGCTCATGTTCAGTTTCAGCGATCACCAGGTTGGCAGCTCATTCTGCAGGGTAAATACGAAGCAAGGAGGTTCTCTTATTTTATTGAATAAACAGCTAAAATATAAAGAAAGAAAAGATATCGTATCTATGTCTGTAGAATGTGTAACTGAAATAGCTTGTGTAGAACTGGAGCAGTTAATAATAGCATGTGTGTACAGACGACCAAAGCCGTACAATTTTAAGAAATTTATTGACATATTAGATACAATGTTAGCAAAACTAACAAAATCAAAAAAGCAATTGATTGTATGTGGGGATTTTAATGTTGATTTACTTAAAGTATCTTCTTTCTCCACCATACTTTTAAATTTGTCTCAATCACACAAACTAACTAATTTGTTTCTGGAGCCTACCAGAACTACTGAAACTACTGCAACCTGCATAGATAACATCTTCATATCTGAAGATGTTACTGCTATTAGCAAATCTGTTATAAACAAATTGCAATCAGATCATAGTGGCCAGTTAGTCAATTTTGTAATAGTAAAAAAACCAATACCCAAAAGAAAAATAACATATGTGCCAGTAACTGCCGTTCGACTAGAGAAACTTAAATTGAATTTGGCTAACGTCATGCCATTTCTACCATGTGATATGGATGCAAACATATTATACAACAACTTTTTTTCAGTTCTTAACGAACAGTTTCAATCTATTTTCACGTCCAAATCAATGGTGGTATCAGGCAAGCGTGAGTTCAGTGACTGGGCCACGGTCGGCATTCATAGAAGCAGACGAAAACTTTACGAGTTGTACGCAGAGAGACAGTTTCATACTTCAGAGGAGTTTAAGGCTTACGTTAAAAATTATTCAAAGATATTTAAAAGAGTTTGTATATTGGCGAAGTCCTTACACATTAAATCTACAATACAGAATAGTAATGATAAAATTAAAGCCACTTGGAAAATAATAAATGCTGAAACTGGTAAAGTCTTTAACAAAAATATTGATTTTAAGTTGGACATTGGCGGAAGGATGACAAACACTGACCAAGATGTTGCGAATGAGTTTGAGAATTTTTTCACTAATGTGCCTACTACTCTGACAAAAGCCCTAAACTCCTCTACCCCCATTGCTAAATCTCTTTTAGAAGCAAATGTACCTGAATGTAGTAAAGCGTTTCAATTCAAATATGTTAAAAAACATGATATTTTAGTAATTTTTAAACAAATCAATGTAAAGAAAACTAAAGACTTATGGGGGATTTCTGTTCCTATTGTTAAATCCTTGATAGAAGTTATTGTACCTGAGCTTGTTATTATATTCAATAGGTGCATAGATTGTGGCGTGTTTCCTGATCAAATGAAATTTAGTAAAGTAATTCCATTATTTAAATCCGGTAGTACATCGGACCCCTCTAATTTTAGACCCATATCAGTACTACCTACATTAAGCAAAATTTTTGAAAAAATTATATTGAACCAGCTACTAAAGCATTTTGATGACAACAATATTTTACACAATAAACAGTTCGGTTTTAGTAAGGGTCGCTCGACTACTGATGCGGGCATTGCATTAATTGAAAACATATTTGATGCTTGGGAGGAGTCGCATGATGCATATGGCGTATTCTGTGACCTCTCCAAAGCGTTCGATTGTGTTCGACATGATACTTTGATCATGAAGCTACGACACTACGGTATCGGGGACGGCGCATTGGATCTTCTTTCTTCTTACCTGAGTGATAGGATTCAGTGTGTCGACATTAACGGTAAACGTTCCCCTGGATCACCTGTAACTTTAGGAGTTCCTCAAGGATCCATATTGGGACCTTTTTTATTTCTAGTATATATTAACGACTTACCTTTCCTCGTGAAGGAAAATCATGGGATAGTATTGTTCGCAGATGATACCTCATTGGTATTTAAAGTAAAAAGACGACAATCTAACATTGACGACGTGAACAATGCTCTCTCTAGATTAGTATATTGGTTTAATGTTAATAATATGCTACTAAATGGATCTAAAACTAAATGTATTCGATTCACACTACCAAATGTAAAACAAGTTAAAACTTCTGTAAAAATTGATAATGAGGAGATCGAAATAGTCGATAAAGCTGTCTTTCTGGGTATAACTTTAGACGCTAAGCTTCAATGGGGCCCACACGTGGAAGCTCTGTCGAAAAGGCTTAGTTCCGCAGCTTACGCAGTTAAGAAAATCCGGGAATACACAGATGTTGAGACGGCCCGCCTAGTCTACTTCAGTTACTTTCACAGCATCATGTCATATGGTATCCTGCTGTGGGGGTGTGCTGCTGACATAGAAACCATTTTTGTTTTGCAAAAGAGAGCGGTGCGAGCTATCTACAAAATGGGCCCCAGGGAATCGCTTGAAGAAAAGTTTAAAGAGATAAACATTTTAACTGTTTACTCTCAATACATTTATGAAAATCTGCTATACGTACATAAGAATAAATCAAGTAAATTTCACAAATACAGTGATGTCCGTCAGGTTAATTTGAGACACAAGGATGATCTGACTGTGCCCTATAGTAGGCTCCAGAAAATAAGTAAGTCGTTCTGTAGCACTAGTGTACTTTATTATAATAAACTACCTGAAGACGTATTTGACATGTCCATTACAAGATTCAAAAAATATATTAAACTTAAATTATGTAATAAGGCGTACTATAGCACGTCAAAATATTTTGATGAGAAGAATCCATGGACATGATTGTTAACTGCTCCTGTTCAGATTAAGATCTGTATTATGACGATTGTAATATAAAACATGATAAAAAAAATAATTGGAAAAAAAAACCCCATGAGTTTCTTGTGGTTTCTTCTCATCGGAGGGCGCGTTCCGAAACCTCGGTAAATTAAAATCTCGACGTTTCAAAACGTACGTATGTGTGTATAATATACGTTCTAAATGAATAAAAAATTTTGAGTTTTGAGTTTTGAGTTTTGAAGCGATAAGGCCGCCCATTTTGCTACCAGATATAAGTTGTTTTATGTATTTCTTTAAATTGTATTTTTTATATTGGAAGAATTAATCTATCTATCTAGCTGTACCGTCCGGTCGCAATCCCGTGAAAGTAATCAGGATAAAATGTGGCCCATGTTACTCCCCATAGCAAGAAACCCGGGAGTCGAGAGGCTGGACGTGTTCATCGGACACTTGGCAAAAGCCATGTTCAAACATGCAGACTCACCAACCAATCAGAGAAGATTTGGTTTTGGGTGTTCCAATTGACCAATCCGTGCGCTTAGTTCATACTAGCCAACGATTATCTACGTCTAATATTATCCCTGTTTTTCTGAAATCCCTAGGATTTTCGCAAAACTAAAAATTGTAAAATAAAAAACAATTAATGAAAATTATAAAAAAACCAGTAGGTATACTTAAAACAACATTAAATTAAGAAGGCGAGTTTTTCAAATTTTAATCAATGTTAGATCTACTGCACTGATTACTGCCATATTGGTGAATTTTGGCATTTTAGTGTTATATCCTGTCACCATCTTATCTTTTACGATGATCAACTTAATCGGAGCATTTCTTAAGTGTTTTTTATACTTAAGATAAATATTATTTATATAGGTACTTGTTTTTTTTTAAAGTGATTGTATCTAGTTGTTTAGGTATGCAGAGTTCGTGGTGAGATGACGAATATTTAGGTATAGGTACTGTACATCCCCCGCCTGCACTTCACCGTTGAGAAAAAGACATCGTCAGGTAAGTTGGGCTATCACTGAGGGTGCATATGCTGGAGTCGCATCGGAAGGTCAATACAAGGTGTTTCTGGTGCAAATCTCTACATGATACTTGTCTCCCGTCATGGACCAAGGCTTCTGGACCAATGGCTTGGTATTTCGTCGCTTCCGCAGACTAATACCTACCATTAAGATGCGCTAAAACTAAAGATCAATATACAGACACTTACGCAGCGTCCTACGTAGACGATTGGATGCGAATGCGATTGCGATCCGATCCGAACCGGTGCGGTGCGGTGTGACGCGGCTACTCTGTCCTACGTGCCGTGCGCGCGTATCGGCGGCGCGGCGTCCATCGCATCTAGTTCGGACGTAAATGTCAAGTCGACAGATCGCGTTCGCATCAATTCGTGCCGCGCCGCAACGCAGCTTACGCACGTAGCTTAGGCCACTTCAATGGCTATCGACTGTTTGTTTTTTCCGCAACGGATCGGATCGGATCGCGATCGCATCCAATCGTCCACGTAGTACGCTGCGTTACACTGCAACTTTACCTCAACAGCCCACACCTACAGCACACATTATAAAGAAATTCGTGCATGTGTGCTGTTGGTGTGAACTGTTTAAGGTTAAGTGTCAGTGTAAGTGTCATCGTGTAGTTTGATTTTAAGTGTAGTGATAAGGAAGTTATTAATGGCCTCACTACGCGGGATGCCGAAGATCGTGCGAAGTGGAGACGTAAAAGTAGGAAAGCGGACCCCGGTCTCCCGAGAGGGATGCCACCGGGAACATTGCTCGGATGATGATGATGATAAGGAAGTTATTAATATTCTTATTATAAAATATGTAGGTTAGTTTTTAAGAAACGTAGACCTTGGTGCCTAAAGTAAAGTCATTTCTAAACTATTTTCTATTCTAAAGTAAATTGTTTATTATTTAAGGATTATATCATAATTTATTGATAATAAAATTTTATCTCATGATCTGTTTGATGTCTTAAATAAATAAATTAAAATCCCATTAATATAATAAGTGTGGAAATTTTGATTTAGGTGTGACTCTTTAGATGTTTTTGTGTCAATCGACGATTCGATTCGACGATGGAATCGAACCCGCAACCTTCTGCATTGCAGTCGGGCCACATATAATAGGTTAGTAACTTTAATCTTGATATTCCCCGAGTTTGTTAATAACGCAGGTAAAACCACGGGGTGGTCTGCTATTCATAATATAAATCAGTAGTGTCTTCTATATCTGTACTAATATTATGAAGAGGGAAGATTTGTATTTTTGTGTGTGTGCGTGTATGTTTGTTATGAATAAACTCAAAAACTACTGGGCCGATTTCAAAAATTCTTTCACCATTAGAAAGCTACATTCACCCTGAACATAGGCTACTTTTGATTCCGATATTCCCACGGAATCGGGAAATACCGCGGGACGCAGCGATACTAAATAATAAAAGGCACCTTATAGTAGCTCAGAGACTTTATCTTGAGCACAAAAGAATTTTTGACGAGTGAGCACACATAATGTGACGATCGCTATCCGGCGGACAGGTGACATAATGTGTGACGAAATACTGGCAACTATGCTGCTAACCGATAGAAAAAATAAAAGTAGTTTGAATTCGGAACGTCACCAGGATTAAGTTAGTTTTTAATCAAAGCGTTAACACAATGGGGTGGCACACGCAAAGCTGTGAGCAGATGGCGCTGGCATCGGATGATCTTTTTTTTTTTGTTGATGGTCCCCCACGAATGAAAACACCGAGTTTTTTTTTTTAGTTCGGTCTGAGACCCATATGGTCAATTTGGCGCCGAGAGTTGTAAAAAACACCTGTTTGACAGTTCTTAATTCCTACCTAAGATCAGTTGACCAACGCCCTCTGTCGGGGTAAAAAGTTAGTGTTCCTCCTCATTACCCTTAGGAGTACCAAAGGTCGAAGTAGAGCTAACGTGCTTTGTTTTTTTTTAATTAGTATGTGAGATCAGAGACAAGGTTACGTCGTCGGTACCTAGGTATCTGCTCCTATAACTAGACAATTTATGAAAATAAATTGAATTAAAAATTAACCATCTTCTTTCCTAACATAAGGTGGTTGTTTTTGCTTTGATACAATATCAAAACGATACGGCAGAGATACATGCTGATGCTGACCATAATGTCCTTGTCTAAATAACCGACGACCACTAAAGTGCAAAAATCACAGAAGGTCGTCGACTCTCTTTACATTATTATCATTAATTAGTATTATTTCTGTTTCTGAGACAGACACCCAGAACAGAAAAAAAACGTGTGTCACTCGGGGACTGCCGCGGCAAAGCTATTGCATAGCATTTTTTATCAACTTATGCAATTATAATTATTTATTTACTTTGTACCATGTTGCCACGAGCTGACGCTCGGCCGAGCTACATGGTAACCATGGCAACATGGTAACCATGGCAATTTGGTAGGCGGAGTGGGGGGTGTTAGGTTTTATTTCCGTTACGGCATTTCTTGATTCGGTCGCCGCGCTCAAAGCCCGCTATAAAAGCTATGCTATACCTAGCTTAAAAAATATTTGTTTTTAGACTCCTTTTTTCTCCCGGCGCGAATCAAACCCGCAATCTAGTGAATTGTAGTCTGGTTTCCACCAGAGATCGTTAAATTAAAAGTATCATACGGTTGTTTGGATAAGTTATGGAAAGGAGTAAATAGATGGTTCTACCTACGAATTTTATAATAAAATTCCAGAGTGTAGAAAAGGAATGCAAGGCTGGCACCGCAGAACTCTGGTGGTGGGTCCCGGGGCGGTTTGGGCGGTGTTGGGCGGGTTGTGTGTTTGTGGATGAGATAGTGTTTTAAGTAAATTATTTTTTTTTGGTTTATTATTTTGTATATTATAACTTATTTGAATAGATAGACAGACATACGGAGTCACTTTCGCTCTTGTAATGCTAGTATGGATTATTATAGTAAAGATTATTGCTCCAGTTCCACTTTTGTTCAATAATGTATATGCGACAATGTAAATCACATGAGTCACTGCAAAAAAAATATACCAAAAAAAACCCCATGAGTTTCTTGTGTCTTCTTCTCATTGGAGGTCATGTTCCGAAGACACAGTAGATTAAATATAAAAAGTGACATTTCAAAGAGATATCTTGCTAATATCCGAATGAATAAACGTACCTACTTTGATTTTTGATTTTTTTTTTCAACTTAACTTTATGTGGTTTTTTGGCCTTAGACGAACAGTCGCGCTAACTGTCATTGTTTAGAAATAAAATAAAACTGCGAATCAGATAAGAATATAAATCCATGCAAAAAGTTAGGCGATAGACAAATAAACGAAATAAAATTATCATAATAAAGTAATATATTTCGTATATTTAGAGATGTAAAATCAATTAGGTAATCATTTTGATCAGGTTACCTAAATAAGATCTTGTCTGCATAACTATGTTTGTCTATAGAATCTTGTGATAGCACTAGCTGGGTCCCGCGGATCCCGTAAGAATATCGGGTAAAAAAGTAGATTTGTTGTTTCCGATCTCCATCTCATCATCTCCATCACGTGGTTTTTGCGTAAGGGACAAACGTACATAGGTACATTATTATATCTACAATAAACAAACATACTCATTTACTTACTTCCGTATACCTACACATTTCGACATTGCCAAATTAGCAATAAGTACAACTTTTTATTAAGAGTAGACGACACAATATAGCGAACGAGTGCATACTCGCACGCTCGAGTGCCTTTGACGACCTCTGTGGCGCGTCGTGCGAAAGCACGACTGCAATGCAGAAGGTTGCGGGTTCGATTCCCGCCGGGCACAAGTATTTATGCTTAAAAAATAAATAAGAAATAATACATTGTGTCTGGTCTGGGTGTTCCTCTATGTAGGTATAATATTTTTTTATTTTATTTTATTTTTTTATTATTCAAGAAACATACAGCTTATTATATTACAAAAAAGATAAACAACAATAGGTATTACTTTAGCCAGAAACAGTTTCCAATGGTAGCAATTACTTAACGCAAGATGACCAATATAAACAGCGACACAAACTTAATGTTATTATGAAAAAAAAATATATTTAATATTAAACAATTAAGACTATCTATAACAGTTTGAGAAAAGAAAGTTGATAAAGCACATACCACTATTTCAAAATCCTAAATCAACACTTATTGGGTGAATAAATCATTGCAACAGTGAACAAAAAAAAAAAAATAATAATTAGTTGACACCAACTTTTTTAACATCTGAACTAAATTTGCTTAAATTACAATTGAATATATCTATGACCCCTAATCAGAAATCTATTCCCGGCATACTGAGTCCTACAGACAGGTGCTGCGAATAATAAGGTGTTGGAGCGAGTACTTATGTTTGAACATTTGAACGAAATTTGACCCATAAGGAAGAGGGAATCTATAGAGTTATTTATTTATATATTTATATTTATGTATGTATTTACAGAAGAAAAATGTCTAGTCACCGTAACACAAGCTTAGTCGCTTACCACGGGGCTAGATGGCGCTGTGTGTTGTTGACACAATTTATTTATTTATTTTATTTATTTATAGTACTACCGTTATCATCAAACACACAGATCATCAAAATGTGAAATGATTCGTTCTTTAGAAATAATTGGATGACGAAACGATACTTACGTTTTTGACGATTATTTACTATAATAGGGTAAGTCTTGCAAACAATGGAACTCCAAAACTAGATAGATAGCCGAATGAAAACGATGACTGAAGAATCATTTAAAAAAATATATACCTAGTTTATTTTTTTCAGAAAAAATCTCAGAATAAGTGACATTTTTTCCCAGTAGGGTTTTAAGCGAGTGTCTAGGCAAGAAACGATTTTTTATTTAAGGCATAAATACCTACTTAGTTTGCACTCGGCGTGATTCGGCGTCGGGCAAAAACGCCGAGTTCGCCCGAATTTGCACGACTTTTCAAAAGAAATCTTTCAAAATACACATAAATCTTAATTGTTTACATATTAAAAAAACTTAAAATCAGATTATATCACAAATAAATTAAATTCAATTATCATAATATAGCTATATATATCGTATTTTTACAAATAAAAAAATATTTTGGTACTTAATTATTTTTAACAGATTAACACCTGAATAAGTTGTAGTCTGAATAATCATGTTAGTCTAGACTCTACAATCTTTTGGTTAAGATCTCAATAAGTTACGATCTTAATTATATCATTATTATAGCACTAGCTGGGTCGCCCGGTTTCACCTGCGTAAATCCCGATACCGATGGATTTTCGAAAAACCATTTTCTTTCTTGTGGGTGCCTTTTCTAGAAAAATCTTTAAATTTCTAAGATAAATAATTTTCTCATGCATTTGAACACAGTTTTTTAAATATGTTTAGTTCATAATAGTCGATGGCGATACGAAGTACGCCGATTGGGCTAGTTATGAACATAATATGATTTAATATTTATTTATAGAAAATCAGATAATCCGATAAGATGTATACTAACGATGACATATTTATGAGACGATGTCTAAAAAAATTGCAATTTATTTAAAGTTTATTTTTACACGTGTTTCGTGAAATTAAATAAGTAGGTACATATTACTAATCCATGATCTGCAATCTGTAACTTTAATTGCGGATGCGCCAAAAATAGCATTCACATTAGGATCGTATTTCGATCAAACTTTCACATTCAGGTTCTTAAAATCGGTTTAGGCGTCTTCAGAAAAATTGTAGAGTGTCAAAAAAGACAGGTTTTAAATTTTACGATCGTTTGCTCGTACTAAGGAAAACTATATTCCACCGTTTTTTTACCTATTTTTTTAAAAATTGAAACCAAATAACATTCTGAACACCAACAATCACTAAGATTTGCTGGTGTATGAAAAAGTGCGGTGACTGCATGCAATACCTAGTCTACAAAAGTAAAAATAAATGTCACTTAAATTAGTGTTAACTCGGGCATCTTTTGTTTTTAAGGATATATTTTTTTTGTACGTAATTTGTTTATTTTATTTTGATTTCAAATTTTTGTGCTGTATTATTATAATTATGAGTAGGTAGAATAAGTATTTATTTTTTATTATATTTTTGTTTTATTTTTTTTGAATGTAATTCATATTTTTTTAATTGTTAATTAGGTAGGTAGGTAATTATTTTGAACAAGTTACTAGTTTGCATAATCATGTTCGTCTATAATCTTCTAATAGCACTAACTTACGTACACCCATTTATGTTTCCAACATTGCCAAAGTAGCAATTCAACTTTTTATTAAGTCTGTAAATATACGTAGTCGTCACATAGCGAGCGAGTGCATGCCACCGTTATCATCACACACACCAGTCAAAAACTTTTCAACATACAGCCTCGGCTTAGCTTCGTGAAGTGACGAGCGAACAGGTAAATACCAGGATATATCAGAATCTACCACCCGCCTGACTCTCTACTGATACGTCACTCTCTAAGTTTCTTCGACGAACTTCAAAAATGGAATTTTTATGAGTTTTACGAGGGAATTTTCAACGTCACTCCGGGAAGCGACGTTCGCGACGTTTAACTTGATCGCCTGACATTCCAATTTCAAATGTGAAATGATTAGGTTAGTTCTTTAGAAAGAATGGGGTGGCAGTGGCACACGCAAAGCTGTAAGTAGATGGCGCTGGCATCAGATGATCTTTTTTTCGATGATGGTCCTCCACCAATGGAAACGCCGATTTTTTTTTTATTCTTTCGGTCTCAGACCGATATGGCCAATTTGGCGCCGAGAGTTGTAAAAAACACCTGTTTCACAGTTCTTAATTCAAACCTAAGATTAGTCGACAAACGCCCTCTGCCGGGATAAAAAGTTAGTGTTCCTCCTCATTGAATGACGGAACGATACTATACAGCTTACAGTCGAATACGGAAATGCTACCACAAAATAAATAATAGCGAGGCGCCAATTACCTACTATAGTTCGTTGTTTAATTTAAGACTACAATCTGACGTTTTGTTTCTTTGAATTTGACATTTTTTCTTCGGGAAGATCGGTGTCAAATCATAGTCTACAATTAAAAAATAAAATATAGATTCACTGTTGTGGTACTTACAAGAATCGCTGCTCAAAATGAGGGCTACTCTTGAAGAAAAATAATTTCATATACCTACCTACCAACTAATAATTTAGAATTTAGAAGTCGCTCAATTATAATCAAATTTTAAGTGACGTGTCAGGCAATGCTTAGACAAACTTGAGAGTATTAAAATCTTAAATAACGTTCTTTATTTCTTATTTGTTGTAACTTACAATAATTATTAAATAACTGGAGTATTTTCTCACTAAACCAACTTTCAAATATCAACGCCCAAAGGCGTTTAGTCAAGGACTAGGTACCTATAGTAAAGTGGCTTGATTACCATAACTTAAAAAGAGATTTGGAAACAACGAGAAAAGTCCATATTCGGTATTGAATCACCTAATTAAGTAACACAAATAAAATCTTTTATTAGAAGTACATTTATTAATTTGATCCCGAAACTAGTTAAATTTCGTCAAAAAAATTAAACCGATCTAGCGCATACCTACAGTATGCAGTTAAACACATTTTAGCCAAATCTCCAACTTGAAGTTTAAAAAAATAAAATGAGTGCGAACGCACCTGTCAAAAAGAGGATGGATTCGAAAATTAAAATCTCGCGTTAGCTTGACGGGTGTCGGCTCGGCGGGCTGTCGACAGTGCTGCCAACATGATGCCAGTTCGATTTCAGGCTTGTTCTAAATATGCCAACAGTTCTTTGTTATCTGTGGACGTGTGCGCGGAAATGAAAGTCCATACAGTGCTCTATTATCGACGCTGTACTATGCTTATTTATTATTATTGATTTAACGGGTTAGAGTAGATTAATAATTAATTAAAAAGTTCCACAGTGTACCTAGTAGGTAATTGCCGCTTCGGTGCTTCTTTGTTTGTTTGTGAGGATCATTTATGTCATGTGATCGGTCATAAAAGTTGTACCGAATAAGTTATATGACAGGTCACGTGACGTGGCCCGCGTTCACATTAGAAATTATTTTGTCTAACAGTTAAGAACACTGAAGAACACGAAAACATTAAAGAAAACTGAAAATATTTACAAATGTCTCCGCAATATTGTGTCGAGAGGTTGTCCACAGTCCGTCACTATCTGTATTCCACACGAGCGCGCCGATACCCGCGTCTCGATACACCTACTCGATTAAAATAAGAATATTCAAAGTAGTCGAACTACTGGGACCTTCCGAGAGAGGTTGTAAGCTGATAGCGTGCTCACAACACTGTAAGGGTTACAATGTTCGGTTATGGAGCATTTTATATTTTGTTTATAAGCTTGTTTTGGTGATGGATTCGAAGTTAGTGCTCACGGGTTACAGATTTTCGTATGACATAGGTACCTACATAATATAACTGGGAAAAAATATGGCACAATCGAATTAGATTCTACTATGCGCGAAGAGTGTACCTATGTAAGTAGGTAAAGGTTTTATGAATTTTAAAACAAACTCCTAATCAAAATAGAGAAAGTCAATAATCGAATATGGCGGCTGCAATCCGAGTATAGATGCAATTGTCACGGGCCGGCGGCGGCGAGCCCGCGCCTGCTCCTTCTGTTTTTACTCGATTGCTCGATTATTTGATTCTCGTTTTTCGTCGTGGACCGCCGCCGATACCGGCACCCCAGCACCCTATATTGAGACCTGTCAGACTTTTGTGTTCGATATGTACCAAAAAAAGTAAAAAAAAATCCAGATAAAAAGTGTCCCGAGCAAATTGGCCACTGTTATAAACAAGAGAGGTGGAACGGTATGATACCAAACAATAAATGTCCGATGTGAATTTGTTGATTGTTTCGGCTCGCCGGTAGCGATGGCGGAGCTCTGTCAGCGGTAGTTTTGGCGCGATTTCCAACTGTCACTTTGACGTTTCGTGTTTTTTTTTTCAGTGTAAAAGGAGATATGGAACAATGAGTTGTTTATGGATGCGGGCGGTGTGGCGGTACCTACAGTTTAGGTATATCGGGCTGCGAGCGGCGTTATCTGAGGAGCTGGGAGGACCCGCCGGGTGAGGGGGGTCAATATGAATCACTAGGAGTAATGGTTGCAATATCACGTAGTGCACTTTGTCAACTGGTTGTAGCCTCGCACTAGCATAGATAACACTGAGATTGTACCAGAACATTGCAGATACCCCGTTTAATCGATATATTTATGTCTAACTACGATAGTATATTCAGTATCTTCACACTTTATTTTACACTGGCTGCGCTCTGCGGTTTCAGTCCCGATCCCGTGGGAATATCGAGATTAAAAGTAGCCTATGTTACTATACTGGATAATATAGCCTTTTATTCGTGGAAGAGTTTTTGAAATCGGTCCAGTAGTTTCGGAGCCTATTCGTTACAACAAACAAATAAATCTTTCATTTTTATAATATTAATAAAATTAAATACAAGTGTTTTCGATTACTTACACTGTATCATAGTTTTCCTGTTAAATTTTGTCACCAATACAATAACCATTTTTAATGAATTAAGAACGACAAAAAAATATTACCTCTAACTATGTCATTTTAAATGTCGCTATTTAGATTTGAACTTTAACAAATGAACCGCCTAAAAATTATTGCATTCTCTCATTTTCATTTCATTTAAGATATTTTATCTTGACATTACAAATTAATGATGAGGCATAGCTCAAGATTAGTTCCCGTCTGCGCCGCCGATTCGGTAAGTTATCGAGTGCTACACCATTTAGTTACCGAATCCGAAGTTGTTGAATACTGTCACCATAAAACAAGATGCCATATTAATGGGTTACCATTTGAACTGGTAAAGCTAGTTTATACAGTGCGAGCTGTTGCCTAGGCAGAAGATAGCTCTTACGCCAGTAGCTTCGCTCGTATTAGTCATGAAAACATAGTATTTACCTACCTACCCGAATTCAAACTGAAAAATATACTTATTCAATAAGATATTCACATAACCGTTTTGAATCGTCAGTAATCCATAGACTAGTGTTTTCGGAATTCGACCTCCACTGAAAAGAAGACACAAGAAACTCTTGGGCTGTTTTTTGTAGTGATCATAATATTATTGATTCACACTGTCGAATATTTGGGAAACCGGAGCAATTATCTACACTAAAATAATTCTTATTAACATTATGAGCGCGAAAGTAACTCTGTCTGAAAAAAAAATCACGTCTTTCACAGTAGGTATGGCTTCCCCAGGTTGTATTATTCAACCGAACTTCACGAAATTTGCAATTTAAGTGCCGTGAGTTTATAGATTTTTTAGTAGTGAGAAATTTTTGATTTGTCGGATATTTCGCTCAATCTGGGGGCTAAGTGCTCTCTAGTTCAATAGCCTCATCGTATTATCAGTTTTGTAATTTCGTCCAAGTCCGAAATAACAAAAAAAAAACAAGCCTATACCAGAGTTCGAGAGACATGTATTGCCCTCACCTCCATCAATGCGGCTTTACACCATTCTAACTTAACATAAAAAAAATCACTCTAACTCAATCAAACACTAGACCCTCAAGAACAACCCCGGAATCGTACCTAATTGTCGAATAACATTGTCGACGAGGCAACGATCGTCGGTGCAACGTAGATTAGCCGCGCTCGCCCTCTCAACCTAGCGCCGAGTCCCCCTGAGTGGCGACTACGAACACTCTAAGGTTCTTAGATGAAATCTCGCTCGCTCTTTTCCCGCCGCGACTGGCCCTTTCAAAGGTTATTGATACAGTGTTGAGAGGAAGAAATCTGTATGGAGTGCTTTATAGGCGGATCGTGGATCTAGAGGTTAGGTTGGATGGTTTACGAGCTGCGTTGATAAGGTTTTTTAGTTTAGAAGTGTCGGTCGGAGTGAAGAGCTGAATTGGCGCTTTGAGAGACTACAACTGAATAAAGAAACGTAACTTATTTGAGGGCTAATTAAAATATTGAGCAGCTTCTGAATTGAAATATGAATGAGATTGTTTGAGCTTGAGAGCTGTTTAGTTTTTTAAGTAGAACTCAAATTATGAGTAGCGTTTCTGTATTCGGCGGTTATACCTTTCTTTGTAACTGCCTCTCGCGCTTTCACCCCCGTAAGTCCCGATCCCGAAGGAGTATCGTAGGAGTATTTATACTTAACTAGCTGACCCGGCAAACGTTGTTTTGCCTTATAAATTATAGATAATTAAATTTTTCCTGAATTTTTTTGCTATAAACCTCACGGAGCCCGAGACCTTCCCAACGAATGCAAAACCATGGAAATCGGTTCGTGCGTTCTGGAGTTATAGCGTCAGGAAGGAAAACCCGACTTATTTTTATTATACTTAATAATAAATATTCGTTTGGCTGGGCTTGGTGTCTCTCTATGTTTAATATGTATGTATTTATAACAGAAAAATAATGTAAAGTACTATATCCGTAGTCTAGTCACCGTAACATAAGCTTTGTAGCTTACCACGGGGCTAGATGGCGCTGTGTGTTGTCCACAGATATTTATTTATTATTAATAGCTGCGTCCCGCGGTTTCACCTGCGTTAGTCTCGATCACGCGGTATTTACGGGATCAAAAGTAGCCTATGTCCTGCTCCAAGAAAACTCATCAATATTGGTGCAACGGTTTAGGGTTGTAAGCGTAACAGACAGACAGACAGAGTTACTTTCGCATTTATAATATTAGTAAGATTTTGAATTTTGTCTTTTTCTTCATATTAATTTTAGTGTTTAACTAACTAACTTGCAACACGTTAGCAACTGAATAGCGAAATGCCAATTGCCAGTCCGCTCGTGAGAGTCGACTAACATTTGCAGCTAGGCTTGTGCAAGCGCAGCTCCGTGATCTAATCTTGCATCCGATTTCAACGTGCTGATGAGATATAGGTACAGACAGAAATACAGGCAGATGAGATTTATTATTAAATAAGTAGGTACGTTATAGATTTTTCTTCTGTTTTCGTAATGCTAATATTAAATTAATTTCATTTTTCGATTTTAATTGCGAAATTGAACAAAAAAGTCCCCATCCCGCAGGAATATCGAGTTCCAAAGTTGCCAATATCCTTTTCCAAGGCCCATTCCATATCTATCTATACCAACATTCAACAAAATCGGTTCAGCAGTTTAGGCGCTAAAGTTAAAGCGTAACAGACAGAGTTACTCTCCCATTTATTTATAATATTAGTAATGATAAACTTACTGTGACATGAAGAAGTAGAAATTATGGTTTGACCTGCAAGCATGAATGACACGACTTACCTGTAAAAAAACAAACAAAACTTATTATTTTTTCGAAAACATTGGCGCAATGGGCATCGCGGTACAACGGTTTTGTTAGGTTGCAGGTTCAAGTCCTGTCAGGTGCAAATTTTGAACAGCATTAAAAAAAAAACTGGTCTTTCAAATTTAGGTAACATTTTAAAATAAAAATCAAAAATGTTATCATATCATTCAATCAATCAAATGATCAAATCATTTATTGCAATGCACATATAAAATTGCTATAATTTTACGACGACTATAAAAATATAATTAAATCTCAAATGTTTGAAATGTTATTGGGTATTACTTAATTAATAAATAAAAATAACACAAGAAACTAGCTTATCAACTTTTTACTTTTTTTAGTGTTACCTATTTAGTGCATTGTACGATTTGTCGTCATCGCCGTATTTCTATAACACTTAGGTAAGCCAGATTTACACATCTAGTGACATGCATTATAGAGTCATTTTTACAAAAGCAGTCTCACGGCAGTTACTGGAGCAGCTACTATATTAATACTTAGTACCGGAGTGTCGACGCAACTTTATTAGGAACTTATGTGACCTCTCCTACATAAGTTGTAGAAAAGGTCAGAAAAAAATATTACAAAGGAAAAATACTTCCGCAAAAACACAACGCACGATACACGCAGGGCGGTATTCAAACCAACAACGCATCTTTACTCAATCCGGGAGTACTGACTACTAATTTGTCTACCGGCATCGGTGACTCATACATTGACTTTTTGCGGCAGTATCTCACCATCTAACACAACTAAGGCATGCAAAGCCCAGTGCAGGCTTAGGCACTTAAAAGTAAAATAGAATATTAAGTTCACATAAGTTGGAAAATTGACACATGACTTATCAAAGCATAACAGTAAAGGCCAAAATATCGCCAATATCAAACCAATGAACTGTCCTATATCCCATAATAAGTATACCTATTAATACATCGTAAATGAACACAAATAAACTCCAACAAACACCACGATAATAGCACAAAAGGCAGATAGGTAGGTCTGTATATTGAAAATAACACGTATTAATATTAAATGTGTAACAGGCGAACATCCGATCGCTCCAAGAAACATTACAAACGAAGTTTACTACGCCAAGTGCAATGAATCACAAACAAAACAATGTGATTATCCCGCGTTCTAGTGTTAGGTTGGGGGATAGGTTATAGGCTGATGGCGAGTTGGTTTTGTTATTCAAAAAGTCGAACTTTGACTCCCAAATACCTTCCAGTTTTCAGGTCGCCCTAAGGCCTCTAAAGGCCCTATAGTGGTAGAGTTTTCAGGTCGCCCTAAAGCCTCTAAGGTCTAGACCAAAGGATTGGTATCAGACATGACAAATGGGACCAACTGATTAACGTGCCTTTCGAAGCACACATCGCTATAGGAATAGAAAAATAAGACAGTCTTGCACCCATTTAGACGAGTTGAATTATCACCATTACGGTTATCCATGACATGTGACAGTCTTTACTTATTAAAGACTGTCATATTTTTGCTGACATAGAAAATCACTGACAAGAGCGGGATAAATGCATTACTTACTCCAAATAAGTGCTAATACCACTTATTAGGAGAAAGTAATGCATTTTCAAAATGCAGGAGTAAGCAATGCGTTGTCAAAATGTATGTCTGATACCAATCGTTTGGTCAAGTCGTTAGATGTCTTAGGGCGATCTGAAAACTCTACCACTGAGTCCTAGTGATGGGTGGCGTGGGCGGAAGCTATTATGGAGTCAACAGATATCATGTCTAACTCGAAACTCCGAGCTATCAACTCGCTTCATCTTCTGCCTTGTCTAGGTATCCAAGTTTGCGTTCGACAAGAGTCGGGGTGCAGGAAATGAAGCGGGCTTCTCGAGCGCGATAAATCCGCGCACAGACAAAGAACGCGCCACTTTACCCGGCTATATTAACAACGATCAACGACAAATTGTGACAACCTATCTATTTTAGAATTATTAGATTAGCACTCGATTTCTGAGGTAAGTAGGTGTCTACTTTATCGACTGTTAAGAGTCCGCCAGTCCTCGAGTATTTGCGTTTTTCCTTTTTGATTGGTTTTAGCTGTTGGAATTCGCGATTTAGTTTTTGGGAACGGTCAATAGATACATCGAGACGCTTCGCCTTGGACGGCAACGTGTCCGTATCCGACGCTAGGTACAGTTGTAATGTTTAAAATTAAATTTTCATCCCTTTGGATTCTAAGGCACTCACTGCACTGATAATCTATCAAGCTTATGTTTGACATACATGTAGAAAATAAAATATCCAAACATGATATCAGTTTGTTAATAAAAAAAAAAAGTTTGTCTTGTTAATTTAACTAGGTATCCGAACAAAGTGTATTTTGAGATGTCATCGAACGGCCAATGGGATGAGAGATATGATTAGAAGTAAGATGGCGGGGACGGGGATTTCATTCATTGATTCAGAGAGGACGGTGTTAGAAGTAATATGCTAATTATAAATAATGTTAAGAAGTGTTTTTTAAGAAGTTAAAGTAAATGTCAGTTTCAAATTATTTACGAGTTCTTATTGGATCCCCTACATACATGTCACAGCGAAAGACAAACGATACATAGTTTATGCTGTTTATAAGTAAGGGGGGGGGGGATCTTTGTATGAGACACATTTTCATTTATAAAACAAAGGCAAAACTTTAAGAGAACAAGTCTACCAACTCTTTCTCCGTACAAACGTAGTCGACTGCTTTCTCCCTGGATAAAGACAATAGAGCAAATATGTTTATGCATGCCATAAAACCTATATCTGCCATGGTTATGCCCCTAAGTTTTGGTTTTTCTCATTTTCCAAAATTTAGAAAATGCAAAAAAATCAAAATTAGGGGCATGGTCATAGCTGATATAGGACTTATGGCATAAACATATTGTTTCTAATATCTTCATCCAGGGAGGAAACAGTCGACTACGTTTGTCTGGTAAAAAGAGTAGGTAGACTGTCCCCTTAACACCGATAGCAATCATCAATAACAAAGTAGGTAGGTACCTACCTAAAAGGTCTACTTCCTATTTTATTAACAAAAACAATCGTTTTAAAGCGAAACACAAGTTTAAAATAGAGCTGTATCCCATCTACAGCAGGAAATTAGCAGTGCTAGGTACTTCCCGCTTGGATTATTGCAAAATAAGATATTGTTCACTCAATCTATCCGTTCACTCGTTCATTTGAATGATACTGTTTTGTTTAAGAGAAATATTTCGAGTGAAAATTTTCGGTTCTCAATAAATTCGTTCTTGTTTGCGTTATTATTAATGGCTTATCTTTTGAATGAGTTATTCGGTTTTGGGTAGGTATTTTGTTTGTGTTTAGTAGTAACTAGTGATCCGTTACGGTTTCTCTTGGGTGTCATTTTCAACTTTTCATTAACATTTTCATCATTTTTTAACTTCAATTAAGAATAAGAAACTAATCTTCTAAAATATTTTTTTTAAGGTTTACTTACCTGTGTTTTGTCAAAAGAGAGTCCCGAGATTGTGTTGTTCAACTTTATTATATAGTCCTATTTTTCACTCGCTGCACATCGGTCATTATTATTCAATAATATTAAAGCAGTAGGTATGTTACATTTTTTATTTATTTAAAAATAAAGATAAGTTTTAAAACATAATGCGAGACAAAAATCACTAAGATACTGCTTATCGATTGCAATAATACGCAGCACTGTACCGGTCGTTGATTATCAATTACGATGCATGTTGGTAAGGTTATTTTGCCCTTTTTAAGTCGGTTTTAGTTCAATCCCAAATCCCAATATTATAAAGAGGAAAGATTTATATTTTTCGGTGTGTGTGTGTGTATGTTTGTAATGAATGAATAAACTCATAAACTACTGCGCCGATTTCAAAAATTCTTTCACCAATAGAGAGCTACATTGTCGAGGAGTAATATAGGCTACTATTGATCCCGATATTCCCACGGGATCGGGTGAAATCGCGGGACGCAGAATTACATAAAGATCCCAACAGCCATGGTAATATATTGAAATATATCACAAAATAACGTCATCGAGTGTGACAGTGACAAGACGCCGCGGTTCGGCCGCAATTTCCTATGCCGTCCGTCCATCCGTTCGTCACAGGGAACATATTTATTTTCTAAATTTTCATATTCGTTATCTATTTCGATCTGTTTGCTTTGCTCATGTTGGTGTTTGTTGTGGGCAGTTGAATTTCGTGTTAGAGCTGCTATGCAGAAGGTCGTAGGTTCGATTCCCGTCGAGGTGAAGTATTTTTGCTGACCATAGTGTTGTTGTTAGTTTGAAATGTTTACACGTGAAAACGATTGGACCGATTTATATGATGTTTGATTTGGTATGTATTTGAATCGGTCTATAAAAAAGATAATTTAATTTCCTATTTTTTTTTATTTCTTAGTACCTATGTAACGGCGGAATTTAAGTGATGCCAGTGTCATAAGTTACTTTTTAATTATAAACTCACCGCTGGTCTCCTGCGATACAAGCTTTGCTTAGTACAGGGACCGCTGATAAAATTGTACTTGTACAATTATTGTCACAGTTAATACACAGAAATGTAAAATAGTTGTATAAGTAACCTGTAAATTCTTTATTAAATAAATTATGCTATAATTTTTTTTCGATATGACCTATGGCGATTTGAAGTACACCGTGTAAGTTAGTTAAGTTAATGGCTTCAAGCCTTATTAAAAAATTTAGAAATGTCTTTCGTATAATCTAATTTAGAATAACAGAATAAATATGCCATGTTTACATGGCTGTAAATATAAATCTTTCGATACAAGATCAAATTTTCAATTAATCGTGTTGATATTTATAGAATATTTTAAATTATTATTAAAAGAATATTTATTCTATAAGTACCTACCTACATTATATTTCATACATAATATTGACTTATTTATATCTAGAAACGATAGCAGTCCTTTATGCCGGAGCAGCACTCGATCAAATCCACGACATTTACACATTCCTATCATATCCCCCGATCCCTGGGCAACGTGGGGCTAGGGGACGGACTCAGGTGGTCACGACGGGGGCAAAAACATGACAACAGGGGGTAGGTAATGTCAGAGTTAAAAAAATACATTCAGACAAAGAAATACTAAACTATTTTCTAAATATAAATAAAGTATTAGTACATCCTCGCTAAATAGGAATAAAAGTAATTTATATTAAATTTATTTACTAGTAACTTGGTTTAACTTCAACATCACAAGCACTGCGTGCAAATCTGCGTCTATTTTACACCGAACAGCCAACGCTCTCCGCTCCCTATTAATGTCCTCAGTAACCCAGTAGCCCAGGAATCTTAATTTGGAAACTCTCCTTGTGGAAGAGGCTGTAACTTTGTAGTAGTAGGTATCTATACCTACATATTGATCACGCCGACAAAGTGCTACAACAAGAAATAAACATTTTTTAGCGTACCTACCCATGTGAACATAGTATTTTTCATACCCATATAGTATTTTTCGTTAATTAATTCTAGACGTCAATAATAACGTTTTGGTACTTTGTATTTGACATTTTTTCTTCAGGAAGATGTGTCCAATTGCATTCTACAATAAAAAAACACCTTTGCAGCCCCAATTCTATCATCCCTCAACCCGCCCCTGAGCACCGACGTTCAGGGAGCGGGGTAGGTCAGATATTTCAATTCTCCGTCGGATATTGGCGGGCCGCGTGACGACGCATACATCTCAGATCGGCTCGTGTCCATACCTTATCGTAATATTAAAATCTTGTGTGCACTGAGTTATGCCGGTCGCTTTATAGTGTTTGTGATGCAAAAATTAAATAATTCGCGCTTGTTTGGTTTTCGTATTGGGAGATGGGAAATAGACAGCTTCTTGCAGTCTTATGTTAGTTATGTTTCTACTGCTTGTAGTGATTTTTTTACAATAGTTAGTACGGTAGTTTACGTAGTGGTTAGCACTTCGGCGCAAACAAAATACTTTACGTCTATGGGGCTTTACAAAGCGAGCCAGGGTCCTAAGTCTGCACTCACAATCGTGTCTCAATAGAGTGTCGATAGAATAGCAATTGTCATATTTGCCGTGTATTTGACACATTTGTCTACCAAATGTGTCAAATACACGTCAACGTGGGACCCTGGACGTCGTCAAGACAAATGTATAAAAAGCGGCTTTACCTACTAAAAAAGTAGGGGTTTTTAATTAATTCCAGTGGCCTCAGTAAGATTGCGAAAAGAATTTGTAGGTACCTATTATTTCGAAATGCAATCACGCAAAACGGCTAAACCGATTTGATTATTTATTCACAATATACTAACAACGGGGCACAAATAACTTGTTGCCATTCTTCAGTATAGGTATGTAAGAGGGGCATTGTAGTCCTGCCAGTGCCAAGTTTTTTTTTTACCATAATACCCCATATGGTAAAATACGAAGTACGCTGTGTCAGCTAGTAAAGATTGCCTGGATGAGATCGCTTTAAGCGATAAAACCGCCAACTTAATTGTACCTCTATTACAATAAGTTAAGTTTATTTTTAATTTTCTGTGTCGATTATTTATCTTTGTTCCAATCATTATATCTATTTATTTGAAATTAAAGACATTTTTCGGTTTGAATCGCGTGGTTTTTATTACTTTTAGCATTGTTACAACGCTCAACGTTTCGAGACCTTTCCAGGTCTCTTCTTCAGGATAGACTAAGATGTGATTTGTCATTCTAATGTATTAAAAGTTGCAGTGAGACTACCGTCTTATTATTAAAAACTATTAAAATGTTATCAAAAACGTTCCTGTCTACGCGGCAGGTTCCAAAATTGCAATGATCACAACATTTCATTTGATAACATTTTAATAGTTTTTAATAATAAGACGGTAGTCTCACTGTTACTTTTAATACATTAGAATGACAAATCACATCTTAGTCTATCCTGAAGAAGAGACCTGGAAAGGTCTCGAAACGTTCAGCGTTGTAACAATGCTAAAAGTAATAAAAACCACGCGATTCAAACCGAAAAATGTCTTTAATTTCAATACAACATCGCGAAAACAGAAGAAGAATCTATCTATTTATTTGTAATTTTTGGTAAAATGAAGCATTGATCTATCTATCTATCTAGTAATGAATACAAAAAAAGTATTTAAAAAGTGCAAGAACATGCGTTTACAGTTAGATTATCTCAACAAACATAAAGTATTAATTCCGTATCGAGCGGACGCCAGGCTTTGATTACGGCAAATGTATGGATGTTCTAATTTCGTTGATAGTTTCCGCTGCGTGTGGTCTCAATCGTTATAAGGCATAACCAACATGATAATCGAAAATGTCATCGATATTATATTGTTATTATCTTGTCGTATAAAGTTTGGTTTTTTATTTCTAAGTGGGAAATAGTAGAATAGCTTTATGAAGAACTAGCTGTGTCTTGCAGTTTCACCTGCGTAAGTTCTGATTCCGCGAGAACATCGGGATAAAAGATATGTGTTAATCTATGTCTCCAGCTATCTATATTCCGTCACATACATACATTTTTTTTTTTACACACACATACACACACACAGCGCAATCTAGCCCTAAACTAAGCACTAGGCTTGTACTATGGGTACTAGACAACGGATATACTACATATTATACTTTTTTTTTTGTAAATACATACATATGATACATAGAAAACACTGAATATCCCATGTTTTCGGACCGTGGTGAGTCCTAGGAAGGACATGTCGGTTTCCTCACGATGTTTTTCCTTCACCGTAAGAGCGATGTTATTAGCGCACATACCTTTTTCTTAAAGAAAAAGACATTGGTCGGCCTGGATTCGAACCCACGACTTTCTGAATAAAAGTCGGGGTATCTACCACTAGACCAACACCGCTCATACATACTTGCAAACATTCGAGTTTATAATATTAGTAAGATAGCGTAGGATTCACATACCTAGTATTGATTTTTAAGACAGTCTACTGGTATCGTGTTAAATTTTATTTTTATTTTTTGAATTTTTGTATGGACAATGTGGTACGGAACCCTTTGCGCGCGAGTCCCATTCGCAGTTGTCCGATTTTTTTAGTTATGGTTGTTTAATTTTATCTTTTCAAAGCACCATTATTGCATACGTACGTACACGTAATTTGGCAAACCATAAGACATATAAATAGTAGATATATTTAATGTTTAATTAAATTGTATCTAAGTACCTACGTATTTTTTCTATGAAATCCAGATCAGATGATTGTCACACAACTTTTACCGGCGTTCGTGGCTATCGACTAAGAAGCCGTATTTTATCTATAAAATCGACAGACTGAAGCAAAGTTTTCTTCATGATTTTGAATCATGCTTTACTTTTAGCTATTACTTTTACTGATGATGAATAAACTGGGTGTTTTCTGTTTAGTCAGTTAGTTCCGCTCAGCATGCATTCTATAAATTTAAAAGATTTAATACTTATTATTAATGTCCCTAGTTGTCACCGGAAACAAACAACATAAAATTAAAACATTACATATTAAAATGTATAAGCTTTAAATGAGATATAAAAACAAGAATATTAACGAACCAGGTCTCTGAACAATGAATAAAAACATTTAAGAGGAAACAATTTAAAACCGACTTCTAAAAAGGAGGATTAGGTACAATTATTGACTGGAATTTGGGGTCTCATGTTTATTAAAAAAAACAACTTTAGAAAGGACAAAACTACTTCAACTACATACAGTGCCACCGACTTATCTGTTATATACCTAATCTAAAGTTTACAAGATACATAGGTATATCTAGGGTCCCAAGTCTGCTCTCCCAATCGTGTTCAAAAGATAGAGTGTCGATAGAATATTAATTTTAATATTTGTCGTATATTTTGGTAGACAAATGTGGTCAAATGTGTCAAATACACGTGGCGGCACTGTATGTCATATTTGACATGTATTTGACACATTTAGTAGACAAATATGGTACATGTTTGAAATACACGTCAAATATGACAATTAATATTCTATCGACGCTCTATTGAGACACGATTGTGAGAGTAGACTTGAGACCCTGGATATATGTACTTTGTAACTTTCGATTAGGCACATGACAGATAAGTCGGTGGCACTGTATGTAGTATAAGTAATTTAGTAATTTTGAAGTTGCTATTTTTTTAAATAAATGTGTGACCCCAAATTCCTTGTCTGTGCGTCGTCTAGTCGTCTACGTGCGATTGCCCATTCTCTTTTCCGCTAACAGGATAGTAAATTTTCTTAAAAGCCTTAAAGACGTCCTTTAAATTAACCAATAAACGACTCTATTACATGTGATTTATGTCTAATTTCAAATAACGAAAAGCTGTGTCAAATATTTGATTAATTTCCAAGTTGCAACGTTCATAGGGTCCTAATGTGAAGCGAGAACGCGTTGATGTCTTTTACTTTGACATTTAAATGCTAAAGTCAAACCAACTCTAAATCGCTAAATATTAGGTTGCTTTTTGATTGTGAAGTTTCGTGTTTTAGGTCCTTTTGATGGTGTGAGTCGGAACTGCAAAAGGTAGTGAAGTGCGTGATCGGACTTGCCAAATCGATATCGTTTCGATCTTAGATCGGTAACGGATGGTAACCAGATGCATGCGAATCGATTTTACGAGGAAAAGGTGATTCGGTGAATTTATATTGCGTCACTAGTGTGCACCGCACTTTTGCCAGCAAAAGTGTCTCTGTCTAAAATATGTTGAGATAAATAGTATCTTATATTACTCATAAGCATTCGGTTTCGGTTAAATGGAGCTTTACGAATATCGGGTTCAGATTTACGCCCTAAAAATGAACTCGATTAATAATAACGTCATCAAAAAGATACCGGCTTATAAATATGTGCGCAATTAACGCGCATCGCTCTTACGGTGGAAGACAAACATCACGAGGAAATCGACATGTCCTAAGACTCAACACAGTCCTCTTCATAGTAGAAACATGAAATACATTTTAAACAACAAAAAAAAATTACAAAGTTACGTCTAATTCTCAACTAAAATCAATTTATTTCCAAATCGTTGCGTATAACTGATACATAGTATAAAACTTATTACTCAGGTCCTCTTCATCGTGCTTTGATGAAATAATGTACATTTACAAGTAATCATCTTTTTACGAGAAATCATAGTTTTTTTCATACAATTGTATCCCACTCACTTCTATGCAACCGAAAAAGGACAGTTGATTACATCTATCCCCGTATTCATTAATATTAAAAAAAAAACATTAATTTTGTTATAAAACTGTCAAAATTAAAACGAATGAGCTTGATCTAGTTCTAACACCACAGGTAGTGAAATAAATTAGTATTTCAAAGTTCATTGGACACACGTGTAATTTGCAGACAATAATAATAATAATAATAATAACTAAATAAAAAGCCATTTAAAATCATATTAAAACATTCCTTGATTGAAATAATTAACATGCATCTTTAGAATTAAATTAGAGATAATATTTGTATTAGGAATCAGGTTTTATTGAATCATAGAGAATAATTTAATGCGCTAAATGAGATAACCATCTCTGGTGGTGAAATAACTTTGACAAATATAAAATACACCAAAAATATACGTGTATTAAAGGTAGATAGATAGAGCAGATAAAATAGATCTTTTTGGAAGATAAGTTAATTTATAAATCTATTTGAATTTGGTATTTGTGATGATTCATGTTTTTTTTTAATAAATTTGCTTGTCGTTTGCGTAAATGAAATTATTAAGGGCCAAAAAAATCAGAAAAATAAGCAGTGACTACAATAATATATTTATTGCATAGATTAATACGCACTTTCCATATATATTACTTTTTCCCCATTTTTTTTATAGTATTTATTATTTATCACTCCTAGGGAGAAAGCAGTTTATCCGCCACCGCGCGGGGAGACAAGGTCTGCTAGTCTTCCTCAGATCCCTGAGTCGCCTTTTACGATACCCACGGGAAGAGATGGAGTAACCCTATTCTATGCCGGGGATACACGGCACGAGTAAAAATCACATATCTACTTACATACATACTAGCAAACATTCGCGTTTATAACATTAATCGCGTTTATAATATAACTTAATAATAGGAAGGATAGGCTAGGATACAATAAGATAGTTAGAGACAAATCTCCAACTAAGTTGCTAATTTATTTCCGTGCCATTTCAACAAACTATACTGTCGACTGTAGAGGATAAATACTAGGATAACAATAAAATTCTAACTCAACAAAGAGAGAATAACTCAAAACTGGAGAGTTCGAACTTCGTAACTATAACTACCAATCAAGGAAGAGAATAATTTTAATTGGCACTATAAAATATTGTGTTTGTCCGTCCGTCCGTGCTGGGTCGGTATCGATTACACGACTGTAGGGCTGGCCCGTGTCGGTGGTTATCGACACTGTTGTTCTAGTGATGGGGTTCGGTTGGTTTAGTAAGGTGGTGTGGCGCATGTGTGTTTTAAACAGACTTGGTATATGGCGAAGCCCAAATAATGGTTGCTTTTTTGGATAGAGATATAATATTTTCATATTTATATACTTGTGACTGTTGGACAATAATTTTGATGAGATAAATCATTTTGAATTTTGTTTCTGTAGATACCGTTTTTTAATAATTTGAATGGTGAAATAACCAGGTTATCCCTAAGGAAGATATCAGCAAAGAACTAAAAACTGGGAATTGATAATTAATAATAATATGATTGCATTGATTATGATAATAAAAGCAACGCGAATAAAACCGAAAAAAATGAGTTCAATTTGAATTCAACAGAGCGAAGAAAAATCTATGAAAATAACCACGTTAGTTTAAAATCCCTTTATATAAGGACTTTAAAAGGTGTAAAAAATATGGTGTGTGTCGTGGCGTGCGCGCAGATCGTTCGATAGAAGCGCAGCGCGCTGCGCAGGCGCAGGTGCGAGCGAGCGCGATCGGCGCGGGCGCGTTCGTGACAACATAATTGTACCCCCATTCCTTCACCACTTTAATTTATACCTAATAGAGAGATTATCTTATTTTTCAACACGTCTCATTTACATTTTCAAAGTTTTAATCTCGTGGGATTCGATTTCTCACATTTTGCATTTCGCATTTAATCTTAAGTACTAATGGCTTAAGGAATTCACTTTTCAATATGGTTGTTTAATTGTGTTTTTTGTGGTTAGCCATATAGCCACTTAGTGATCCCGTGGAAATTAAAAAAGAAAATGTTATCTACAAAGGATCAATCATAAAAACGCCTCTTTCTAACAAAAAGATAAACAATTTTGACATTTAAATTCGATAGCTCTCTTTCTTGCTCATAATCTCTTTATTTTAAGTGTAAAATGACATAAATAAGTTACGCGAGTAGAACAAATAGTGAATACATTGTTCGACAGTTAAAAATATTTCTTGATAGGTGGACTTTGTGTAGTTTTTTTTTTCATAAGCGCGTAACCCAGCAAGTTTACGATAGAGATAAATAAATTTTAAAAAGTAATAAATTATTTGAATTGTTGTTGACTTAAATTTGCAAATATTTGATAACTTGAAACTGCTATAAAATCGATACCTAATTAGAATTTTCCGTTTTTTTTTATTTTTGTCAAATATTTTGCACTAAAAAGTGCTAAATATAAAAAAAATGATGCGGATGGCGCCGTTAATAATAAAATGATTGCTATTTATAGTCAAGAATTAACATATTTTAATTTTTTTCGCGAATCGATAAAGGTCATGGCAGAAATTAAAATGCGCATTTCTACGCAGAGATTTATGATTTGCATACATATTTATTGTATTTAATTAGATTAATGAAACGTATATTAAATATATTTACATATTAAATTAAATTAATTAATCTTTTTATTTCAATTTAAAATTTTATAGCGAATAGAGGGAAAAATGAAAGAAATTATAGATAAATAACGTTTTAATTAGAATAATTAAAAGGTGCGATGCTAAATAATATCTTCGTTACGCATATCTTTCCCTTTATTGTAAACTAGCAGTGCCCGCGACTTCGTCCGCCTAATTTTTTTGAAAATATAATATAGCCTTCCTCAATAAATGGACTATCCAACACTGTAAGAATTTTTCAAATCGGACCAGCGGTTCCAGAGATTAGCGCGTTCAAACAAACAAACTCTTCCGCTCATAATAATAGAAGATAGATATAGAAGATAGATAATAGCTATATATTTTTACTAGGTAACTTTTTTTTAATAATTATAGACTACGTTTTGACACATCTGTCTAAAGAAAAAATGTCAAATACAAGAAACCAAAACGTCAGATTATATTCTGAAATTAATAAGCTATGGGTAGGTTCAGGTTTAAAAAAATATGGATATTTAGTCTATGCTATAATTATACATCATAATAAAATTGTTTTGTGTCAAAACAGGACAGACATTCTGCAAATTAACTTTCTGTCTTCTCTTTTATTTTCAGAATATCTATCCAAGGTCCCAAGTCTGCTCTCACAATCGTGTCTCAATTAGACTGTCGGTAGAATAGTAATTGATATATTTGATACATGATATTTGTATACCAAATGTGTCAAATGTACGCCATATTGTCGTACATATTTGTTTGTATATTTGATACATGATGTGTGTTATTCTCGGTCTTCCGCTATCAATATTTCAAGTTTAATCGCAATCGGTTCAGTAGTTTTTTCGTGAAGGAGTAACAAAGTCACATACTTATGTACAGTCAGCAAAGGACTTAGGGTACCAGGTGCAAAGGTTAAACTTTTTTTTTTTCCACTAAACAGGTTTAGTGAATGTTGGATATTACGCATGGAAATAACTTACACTTCGGAAGCTTTAGTGATTTTATTCAAAATAAAAACCATGATTGATCGTAAAAAATTAAAACCTTATAATTTGCACCTGGTACCTAACCTAACTCCTTTGCAGACTGTACATACACATACATACTTGCACACATTCGCGTTTATAATATGAAATAGGAAGTAGGATTAGAATTGCCTTAGTTGTCGTCACGAATAACGAAACTCAGCAACATACTCAACAACGTTTGTCACCACAGATACTAACAGTCCTAAACAAATGGTGGGTGTAGTCTCGAAGCGACACGACCAACGACACAGCGACAATAAAATCGCATGCGATCTGTCGCCAGTTAACAAGGAGCGCGCAGACAAGCGATCGCATCGGGCCAATTTGTTCACGCGTCTCACTCGATTTATGGACCACGCGAACGGGCATAGGTGGGCCCAGATGGTGCGCCTGCGCCACAGTCTAGGATTAAAGTTGACGCCCATTCGATTGGAAAGGTGCCTTTCCAATATTCAATGCTTCTACAGTACAGATCAGCTCCCTTTTTAGAGTATACTATAATATGCGGTCACGATCCGTCTATAACTGATTCCAGATGGCGACGGGGACAGTCTACCTATATTTTCTCCATACAAACTCTACAAACGTAGTCGACTGTTTCCTCCCTGTATAAAGATATTAGAAAAATATGTTTATGCCATAAGTCCTTTATCAGCCATGACCATGACCAAAAAATAGAAAATGAAAGAAATCAAAACGTAGGGGCGTTTTGATTTCTTTCATTTTCTATTTTTTCTGAATTTTATTTCTATTCTAGTTAGAAAAAGGAAAAAAAAAACGTAGGGGCATAGTCATGGTAGATATAGGTTTTATGGGATAACCATTTTTGCTCTGGTGTCTTTATCTAGGGAGGAAACAGTCGACTACTTTTGTTTGAAGAAAGAGTAGGTAGACTGTCCTCTTAATAATATTTATAATAGAAACAGCATTGTCCATCGGTCAGTCGTTGTGTTTGTTTAGTCCGCTGTTAAACCAAGGAGCAGACTATTAGGTGATCTACCAAGGTTTGATTCGACCAAACTAAAATAAGTAATTATTATTCTCCGCAAATCGTAATGTTTTTCATTGTACAACTCGAGAGTATCTCGAACAAAACACGATTTATGCGTAGAATTGGCTTATTCCAGTTAGTTGGACCAAACCTTTGCCCATCAAATTCATACTTTGTTTTATGGTAGAGTGAACGAGTATTAAAATACAATCTAGTAAAGTTACTAAGTTGGAAAATTGGCTGCGAAAATCAGCTAGGAAACGATAAGTAGAGCGATTGTAATACCGGTTTCCGGGGCGATAGCGCCGTTTTATAGACTGCAGGATGCAACCATGCAGGTTCGGATAGATTAGAACACCTTTCAATTTGCCCATTTTGTCCTATTAAATAAATGTACAGGCAAATGTCTGGCCGTGTAGCTCCGGCATAGAATAGGGTTACCCCATTCTTCAGCTGTGGGTATCGTTAAAGGAGAATAAGGGATCTGGGGGAGAATAACAAACTTTAAGTTCTCCTAGTGCGGTGGCGGATAAACTGCTTGGTGCCTAGAAGCGTTGGTGTCAGGCATGTATTATCAAATCTATTTGCAGAAGGTATGGTCAATGATGACTGACCTACTGCGCCTCAAATAAAAATCAACAAATTTGGGTTTAGCGGACCCCGGGCTCCCGAGAGGGATGCAACCGGGAACATCGCCCGGATGAGAAGAGTATGGACATTGGCTTGACTATGGCGGCCGTGGATGTTGGCTTATAAATCCCGTTTCATTATGTTTTTCAGTAGATAAATTATATATATAAATGCTGTTTATAATAAAATAAATGGGGGTAGAAATAATCGTTTCATCGCCGAACACCGATAAGACCCGCATACCACATTTAGAGATAAAAAACAATTATTTCGTATGTAGGTTAGTTGAATATAACTTAGTCAGTACTTACATTTACTTATCGCATACCTAACGTATTATCTTTGAAAGAAAATTTATGAGAATTTTGCACTAAAATTTACTACTTATTGTTAGGTAGGTAGGTATATTTTGATAAGTGGAGAAAGTTTATTTTTTAATCAATTAGGTATTTACTATGTATCTAAACGTTTTTTTTAAAGTAGGTACATTGAATGGTAAATAAGGCACAATTTGATAGAGCACGAATACAATTTTAACTGGTATGTCTCTCTCTCATCCGAGCGATATTCCCGGTTGCATCCCTCTCGGAAGCCCGGGGTCCGCTGAACCCCAAATATTTGGGGTCGGCGCAGTAGGTAAGTCATCGTTGACCATACCTTCTGCTAATAGATTTGGCAATATTATTACGGCCGTCCGCCTGGCTGACACCAACCCGTCTAAGGACCAAGCACTTTATCCGCCACCTAGTCCCCCCTAAATCCCTTGGTCGCTAGGCATGTAAGTGATGTAAAAATAGAGTCAACTCCACTTATAGATATTCATTGCAAGAGTTGAACCTGTAATTTTTTACGTCACAGGCAAAATAAATACTTAGCTGCGAACTGCAGTTTTACTCACGGAACCAGTAAAAAAAACTCAAAATGTCAGAATAAATTAATTGAAAAGGGTATTGGAGTTTAAGTAGCAATAACTTGCAAGTTTCCGAAAATGTTGATATCTAAGTTTACTTTAAATAAGCTGTTTCAGAGAGTTAGGTCATTGGCCATAAATTGTCCCTTGATTTAGTTTCAACTACTAGAATCTAAACATTAATTTCCTTTATTTTCAAAAACAGCTGAATAAAGCATTTAAAAAATGCTGAGGTTGTCTTTCAGTAAAAGCGGTCACCTCAACATTTTTGAAAAAAATGTGTTCGCCAAGACTTGTAAAACAACATATAAAGGAGCTGTCCTATAATCTCCAACATCCTGTATATACACACCTGCATACATACACATACACGCGGCGAAAACATACACCCCTCAGACTCTCACAGTCGGGTAAAATAATAGTCCCCACTGAAATAACTACACTTAGATATTTCTTCTGTTTTCGCGATATTGTATTAAAATTAAAAACATGTTTCAGTTTTTCCCGGTCAATCTTGAAGAAGGGTGCTATTCTAGGCCTGTAAAAGTCTCGAAATGTTGAGCGTTGACACAATGCTAAAAGTTATAAACACCACGCGATTAAAAGCGAAATATGTCTTTAATTTCTATAACTATACACTTAATAAAATAACCTGTTTAGGTTTTCGTAGTCAATAAGAAACCCTTATAACTTTTATAAATTTAGAGCCTGTTTAGTGTTCCTAAGTGTTTAATTGCTGCATCTCTCGATAAAAATTGATAAACCACAATATTATCATACCCCTTTAGCTTAACGTACCAAAGCAAAAAGGGTACTAAAAAGCAATAGCCAAAGCAAAGACCCATTAAAACCCCTAAACATTCTACTCACGTAAACTATTATAAAAAGTCATTAAAACTTGATTCCTCAGGCGATAAAGTATAAAAAAGCTTTTTCAAAAGATACAGAAAATGTACTGCGAGAGACGAGTTATCAGGAGTTTGAATCGGGTGGTATCAGGCGGGCGGATCTTTGGGCGGGCGCTATCGCGATCTCTCGCCGCGATCGGAACTGTTTTTGGAGATAAACGCCACCCCTTTACATCCCCCGCCCGATGCGGCGAGGGTTGGATGATACTATAGTTTTAATATGTATGTTTTATGAAAGCACTTTCATTGAATTATTGGTGGCAAGCAGACTGCGCAAATTCTTCTTTTGGTATATAGTGGTGTGGATGTGGATCGCGGGCTCCCGAGAGGGATGCAACCGGGAACATCGCTCGGATGATGATGATGTGGATCATCTAGTGTTGATTATTCACCAAATTTTTCTAGTATTTAAGTGACATGTAAAATATGTTATCGATAAATGATTTTGTAGCATACGAGCACGAGAATCGATCGATTTTTGATCGACAAAAACATAATTTCATAATCTCGCCATTTGAGAAAGAGCCATTTGGGACAGAGTTTTTTTGTCAACATAATGTTTCTCGTGCTTGTGTGCTGCCACTGCAGGTAACCCAAAGACTTAATAACCCGGTTGCAAGGGTTATGTTTTTTTTTAATATACGTGCCAAAAACTTAGCTACAGATACATACAGCATTAGCTGTATTCACGTACTACCTACTATTCTTTTTATCTGTAAAGACAAAATATCAAAATGGGGTAGTAGCAAAACCGTCCCACTGTCTAGTTGCATTTTCCCGGGTCTTAATCGCGTACCTACTTATTATAAAACCCCGTTTTTGTAAATAAAAATAATACCTAATAAATACCTACGCGACTCGGGAAAATGTAATAAACTATGTTAACAATACCTAATAAATACCTACGCGACTCGGGAAAATGTAATAAACTATGTTAACAAATCGTGTGAATTTAAAAAAATGTTTTGTCCCACTATCTAAATGGAATAAAGAAAAGAAATAATGCTTCATTTCTGTTATTTAAATGTTTATATAAAAAAGATACTTTTATTATAAAATAAGATTTGAAAGGTAACACCTGTTAAAGTTTTTGATTTGTAAGACACTGTAAGTCCGTCTGAGATATTATAAAGAAAACAACAAAATAAAATGTGTTCTAAATAATAACAAATTGACAGTTATCTACAATAATTTTTCATATTATTATGGTAATTTACCAAAACAGAAACAGACGTTATGTCGATTCTCAAACAGAAGGCAACCGTTAGCAGTTGACAGACGGACAAATATTGATGATATTTTATACAATTTTATTACAAAAGTAGGTGTTTGGACCTACACCACGCCTTTTTGTTCTTTTTTAACCCCCGACGGAAAAAGAGGGGTGTTATAAGTTTGACGTGTCTGTGTGTCTGTCTGTCTGTCTGTCTGTGTATCTGTCTGTGGCATCGTAGCTCACGAACGGATGAACCGATTTGAATGTAGTTTTTTTTGTTTAATGGGTGTCTTTGCGCGAGTGTTCTTAGCTATGTTTGATCAAAATCGGTTCAGCCGTTCATAATATATGTTGGTTGAAGCTTGGAAATAAAAACCGAATGTTTACAAATATGCCCGATTGGGGTATCAAATAAAAGAGCATGACTGTTGTGACAACAATATGCAAGTTTCATCAAAATCGGTTCAGCCGTTCAAAGTATATGTGGGGTCAAACTCGGAAATAAAAACCGAATGTTTTCAAATATACCCGAGTGGGGTATCAAATAAAAGGACGTGACTTTTGTGACAACAATAAGCATGTTTCATCAAAATCGCTTTTACAAAAAGGGTGAAATAAAAAAATTAAATTAAAAATTTAAAAAACCCCCGACTTAAAAAATATTCAAAGTTAAAACAAAACTAAACTTTAAAAAGGCAAAAATAATAACCCGAAAACAAATTTCATGTCTCTGAGTAGGTATGTGGTACCTTACGTTCCCGCGTCGGGGGACGCGGGAATGTGTCACAGAAGTTGATGGTAACCGACCCGTGCTTATAGTACAGCGTCCCCCGACGCGGGAACGTAAGGTACCACATACCTACTCAGAGACATGAAATTTGTTTTCGGGTTATTATTTTTGCCTTTTTGATGTCTGTGTGCATTCATATTGTCTGTACAATTCTAGTTTTATTATCTTGAAGCCGACGTTTTGTTCCATCAATGGCCATAAACCTCTGCATCAGGAACGGTTCGTCAGCTCCGTTCTCTCTTGAGAAGAAAGTCTAACTACTCTTTCTCCTTGCAAACGTTGACTGTTTACTCCCTGGATAAAGGCATTAGAGCAAATATGTTTATGCCATAAAACCTATATCTCCCATGACCATATTCCCCTTCGCTTTTTTTTTCTAATAATAAGAATAGAAATAAAATTTAGAAAACTTACAATAAAAAACCAACAAAGCGCAGGAACATGGTCTTGGCTGATATATATTTTATTGCATAAACATATTACAGAGGAAACAGTCGACTACGTTTGTAAAGTTTGTATAAAGAAAATAGTAGGTAGAACTTCCTCTTTAACGGTGCCCTAAAACGTTGATTTGATATGTATCACGTTCTTCACATCCTAGACCAAGCAATTAATTGTTTTTTAGATCGCGTCTCCGATAGTTAGATTAGAAATCAAATCAGTGTTAACAGGTCGAGTGCGATGCGACCTTTCGCCGGCCACGCCTCCCACTTGAATCAATTACGACGTGATGCGACCGGCCCACCGATCCCAATCGGCGATCGGCGCGAGAGTTTAACGTTCTTGTACCTTCAGTTACTTTATTTAAATTTTAATGAGATAGACACAGTAAGGCTTCGTGCAAACTGGCCACCGCGACCACAGCCACTGGCGGCCACCGACATACTTTTTAACTGCTGCACACATGTAGTCGGCCGCCACCGACTACACGTGTGCGGCGCGTCTGTACAAAATATATGAAATAGTATGCACAGTACACTCAGTATGTTAAGTCGCTTTCGCAGTGGATGTGTTGCATCCACTGGTACAACATATAAGTATGCAAACTATGCATATATGTTATATCGTCTCCAACTATCACTTTGGGTATAAATGGAGGGTTCCGTTGTACTGTTAGGCCATTCTTAGTAGCAACCGTCAGGGATCAGGTATAGACCGATGCCGACCAACAGTGGCTGTGGTCGGTGGCCCGTTTGCGCCAAGCCCTAAACGTAACGTAAGTCGCTAATACAGTGGGTAAGCTCAGGGAAAACCGAATGAGGTGGTATGACCATGTGATCTGACAAGGAGAGTTCATGAAATGGTAAGCAAAGAGGAATAAGGGACCACCCACCAGCGGCCTTCTTTTAAACTATCAAAAACGTCATAAAAGTCCTTGACGATGAAGGAGAGATGGCACACAACCGAAGGTTGTGGCGAAAAATTGTTAGGAGGGCTGACCCTCCGCCGTCCGTCCGCGGTCGACGTCCGCGTCCGTGGTTTCACTTATGTAGGAAGTCGCTTTTAGATCACATTACTTACGTGTCCACGTTCTTTTGTAATCATGTTAGTAAGAAATATGGAACTATTTATTTAGAGAAGCCTCGATTTTTTCTGGCAAGAGGCAGTCCAAAATTGGCAAAAATGGGGTTCTCTTGTGTCGGAGGCCAAGACTCACTTCGGGTCGCTGCGCTAGAGTAACGTAAGATTACGTAAGTAAGTTGTCAGTCCTGAGCGAATGCGTCTAGATCCTTTTAATGCCAGATATAAATAACAACATCATAACAAGGAATAGTCATATGCAGCTCTAATGGAGCTTAAAGCTGTTGCTTAGTTAAAATAAAATAACATTCCAGCAGCGCTGGTCTTCCGACTGCATCCAACTTCTTAGTCACTTATAATCTGATGAGATGGTAGGCAAATGCTAACCTATTGTAAAACAATGGTTGGCGTTTGAGGTGAGATATAGCAAATACAACAACAACAAAAAAATGTGAACCGTCACGGGACGCCTGGCAGATGTGAAACATCAAAACAAAAAGATTTCATTATCCCGAGATTTGAACGCTGTCCTCTTCGGAACAGAAGTCAGAGACCCTACGGTAAAGGCTAACGAGTCTTAAGGAAGTGACTCGAAATTAACTAACACTTCTAGCGCTACGTCTAAGTATGACACAGCGTTATTGATTATAGTGTGGCGAGGCGTCGCCATGGCCTGAATCGCCACGCGGATTTTTAGTTTACCTGCGCCTATAGATGTTTCACATCAAAACTCACGACTATCCTTTTGTCTTCTTCTATTGGGTGTCGCGTTCGGAAGACACACTCAATTGCTGACAATTCCAAACGAACATGTGAGGTCTTATTGAATAAAAAATATCTTGAATTTCAAATTTTGCGACGTAGGTAGAAGGTTGTAGATCAAATAATAATTATTGCACTTTATATTCATAATAACGTCCAAAAAAATATTTTAATAATAAAATTATGATTATCCATTCATACAGGTAGGTATACATTTGGTCTAGGACCCCCGACTGTGTCCAATTAAAATATTGTTTTAATAAGATTTTCAAGATTGGACATAAATTCTAGATCATAAAGCTTTATGTAAATTAACAACTAATAAATATTAACAGATAAAACAAAGAGGTCAAAACTCAGTATGCTCTTAGTTAAATCCAATATGTTATATGTATTGTATGTAAATTTGCATCGCGGTTTTGCTGCTTGAAGATATTTTATTACCATGTGACTGTTTATAAGAGGGGATTTTAACGCATAATCCATCAAGAATCAAGAATATTTATTGTTTAAGTTATGTACATTCTTCTCATCTAAGCGATGTTCCCGGTTGCATGCCTCTCGGGAGCCCGGGGTTCGCTAAACCCCAAATAGTTTTCTTAATTTGGGATCGGCGCAGTAGTAAGTCATCTTATTGACTATACCTTCTGCAAATAGATTTGGCAATATTTTAATAGCCGGCCGCCTGCTTAACACCAACCCTCCTAGGCACCAAGCAGTTTATCCGCCACCACGCGGAGAGAACTTAAGGTTTGCTAGTCTCCCTCAGATCCCTTTTACGACACTCACGGGAAGAGATGAGGTAGCTCTATTCTATGCCGGGGTCACACAGCTATCACTCACTCTACTTTTTTATTTTGAAACCGGTTAAAATATTGAATAAGAAGTTAGATAATACAAAAATTATAAATCTCCCATCTAAGTAGTCAAGTTTCAAGTAGACAGGTAAAAAATGCTTCATATTTTATACCACTATATATTTTCTACATGCCTTCTACAATCTGTGTTCACATCAGCCTACAAAAAGCTTAGATCTACTTGATAAACCCAAGGCAAGGCGAGTTGATATAAACCAGAGATAACGGGTTCGATTCCCGGCCCGTGCTGATGTTTTTGAAGATAAATCCAGTATTTTAGGAAATAAATAGTTTTAGGTTTAACATTTTTTGTTTGGAGATTTTTCGTTTTTGATAAATGTAAGTAATGAATGCTGATATGGAATGTTGCCTTTAAATAGAAGATAAGCAATAGTTTGTGCCTCTTTCAAGCAAAAACTACTGAAGCATTTGCAATGAAACTTCGAATGAAGATAGCTGGTGTCTTGGAATAACATACGACATAAGTCTGATTAAGATTAATTTTATTACTGTGTGTGATATATTTATTTTGATTTTTAATGATTTTGCTATTATTATATATACCTAATTACCTAATCTTATTAAATTATGGATTTTATGAACTGGATTATTAACTAAATTTTAGTTAAACCTTTAGTTCCAAAATATTGAAGCGAAATATTGTGAGCGGTGTTGGTCTAGTGGTAGATACCCCGGCTTGCATTCCGAGAGTCGTGGGTTCGAATCCAGGCCGACCAATGTCTTTTTCTTTAAGAAAAAGATATGTGCGCTAATAACATCGCTCTTACGGTGAAGGAAAACATCGTGAGGAAACCAACATGTCCTAGGACTCACCACGGTCCGAAGACATGGGATATTCAGTGTTTTCTATGTATCATATGTATGTATTTACAAAAAAAAAAAAAATGTATAATATGTAGTATATCCGTTGTCTAGTTCCCATAGTACAAGCCTAGTGCTTAGTTTGGGGCTAGATTGCGCTGTGTGTAACGTCGTGCATTATTATTATTTATTATTATTATTGAACTTCCCAAAAATACTGAATTTCCCAAAGTTTTAAATTTCCCAAACGTTAAATTCTCAAACGGACAATTTGCATAATAATATACTGATACGTAAAAGAACCTTATTAAAAAGTTCCATAAATAATTAGCCCGTGGACCGGACACTGTCAACTTCCTACATCAATAAACTACATTTACACTTCATAATTAGAGAATTCTTTACGAAAAACTGATAAAAAATATATTAATTAAGTTTAAAAATTAGGTATTTTGTTAATTAAGAGAAACTGAAGTTTGTTACGGGACGTTATCGTGAAGGAAACTTAACATCCATAGCGCGATAAAAACTGCCTACATTGATAATGATTATTAATTTGCTTGTACCTAATTGTTCCGCTGATGCAGCTATATCTTTAGATCCTTTGGAAGTAATTAACAATGACTTTAAATATTGACACTTTTATATCTGGCAATCAATGATGATGATCATCATCATCCGAGCGATGTTCCTTGTTACATCTCTCTCGAGAACCTGGGGTTCGCTTTCCTACTGTTACGTCTCCACTTCGCACGATCTTCGGCATCCCGCGTAGTGAGGCCATTTGCACGCATGTCAGCCCTTACGACGTCAAGCCAGGATTTCATTGGTCTTCCCAATCTGTTAATTTGTCTCACTGCAGGCTTCTAAGCTAAGCTAAGCTGAACTAACTTAGTTAATTTGTTGGTTTAAGATGAGTTTATACGCCAACGACCTTGAAACTGAAAATCCCTGTCGGGCTCATCGAAAATTGTTGATTATTTCATGACGGAATGTCGTAGAACTTTTTTTTGTGCACAGATTGTAGGGGACATTGTTTCCTACATTTTGTTGTAGTTTTAAGACAAGAACCTCCTATTTGTGCAAAGCCTATCCAAATTTTAGACAAAAAATGTCTGATTTGGCTAAAATGTCGATAGGCTTCAATACGTTTAGACATATTTGTATGGAAACTGCACTAAAATATCGGAAACAATGTCGCCTACAATCTGTACACAAAAAAAAGTTCTACGACATTCCGTCATGAAATAATCAACAATTTTCGATGCGCCCGACATGGATTTTCAGTTTTTCAGAATAGGGCCCTTAACTGTTGCTATGTTATTGTTAAATTTATCATAAATTTACGTAAGCGCTGCTTACTTATCATTTAATTTTCATCATTGTATATTTATCTAGAATTTTACATAATATACCTACAATGCAATATATAACAGTCTAACTTTCACTTTAGTATGCAGGTAGATATGCGTAATTTACAAATTATAAATTAAAATATGTAAGTACATTCTTCTTATCTTCTTACAAAGTTATCTAGGTACCTATAGGTAAATTAATTAAAACTGTTTTGAAAATAATTTGTTAAAAAAATGTGGGAAGAAATTACGAATTTAGCTGAACGTGAACGAACTAAATTCAGGAACACGGGCAGCATGCACAGTGCACAGAAAAAATCTCCTTTTGGTTCCATTCCTTATAAGAGGACAGTCTACCTATTCATTCTCCATACAAACGTAGTCGACTGTTTCCTCCCTGGATACAGACATTAGAGCAAATGTGTTAATGCCATAAAACATAAGAAATGAATGAATTAAATGTTATAAAATGAAAAAAAAAAACGTTGGGGCATGGTAAATTGGTCATGGCAGGACTTATGGATAAACATATTTTTTCTAATATTCAGGGAGGAAACAGTCGACAACGTTTGTAAAGTTTGTATGGAGAAAAGAGTAGGTAGACTGTCCCCTTTAACTCTTTCACTCTTACGAAATAGACGTTTTGTTTTATGTGTTTCCCACTTTTCGCATCATCAGGATCATTTTTCCGTTTCGTCTCCTAGAAACTACCGTCCTTAACCAAATCAAATCCTATGCTAGCCTAAGGAAGGAGAATCGGTACACACATATAGTACCTACCTACCTATGTTCTTTAAAATACCAAAGCAACTCTAAGTAAAAACGGCATGGTTGTCTCACTATCTCATAAACCACGCTGTGTTGATAAGAATGACGTGAGTGCGAGTGAATGGCGGACTGAAGATCAACTGATACGCAAGCCAGGGAGGAACGGCGTTATCTCCCCGGTCCGCTCATTATCAGCAACGCGCCGCGTGTGGGGGTGCTCCGTTCTCGACTGTGGAATTCCGTTTTTGAATACCAAGTTTGAATTATTTGACATTCTTTTGGATAGAAGTTCTTTTTGACTTGGTAGGTAGAAATAGAAGTGTAGCAAGCACCGGCTCGCGTCATAAAACAGTAGCACTTGTATTTTAGTAATTGTTGCAATTTATGTAGAGGTATTAGGTTTTTTTAAACCATCACATTCTAACCAGCCAGTATCAAGGAGTCTTCCACTGAAAGATTCCTCAAACCGGCAGGTTAACTAAAATTTATGGGTCGTTCTCAGGCCCCCCAAAAGTTTTATCAATGCCTCCAAGACTTGAACTGTAATTATGTTAACAAATAACGCTTTTAGTATTTAAAATTGCCTTCTTCTTTTACCGACCTAAAAGAAGAAGGCAATTTTAAATTCTTTTTGTACCTTTTAGGCTGCCAGTATTTTGAATGAATTTTAAATATTGCCTTTCCAAAATGCGCCGTAAACGGTTTTAATAACGTAATAAAATGGTCTTTGGTCTATAAATTTGACGCTAGAGCACCAAGCCAAAGAGGCTCACGGCCTAACACCAAAACCCTACTCAAAACTTGAAGGCTACTTAAACAGCTAAGCAGACACTAAAAAAAACCCATACTGATTTTAAATTTAGAAGCTGCTCAACCATTTAAGTAGACCTCAAATTTTAAGTGGCGATTCTGAATTGGGCTATAAAATGCTCGAAGCTACATCCAAATGAAACAAAATTAATTAATATGACAAGGAATATGTACCAGTTTATCATCGCAAACATAATTCACGCTATCAGAAATAATAATCAAAATATGTACACGGAGTATATCGAACAAAATATCTAACGGTATGTTTATATTTTGATAGTGATCGCGATATCTCGCGCAAATATTGGTACTTGATAGAATAACCACCTTCCAATGCAATGTCAATAGAGTTTACGCCCACTCTAACGCGACGTAGATGGTTGGTTGCGGGATCAATTCCCGCCGTAAATATTTTTTTGTATGATCTACAGATATTTTTTTGTTTCCGGTTCAGGGTGTTTTAACCCTTTTGGACCAAAAAGTAAAATTTCGAAAAGTGTTGATTTTTAGATAATATTGAATTGCCATAATACAAACAAAATAGGTCCGTACGTTTTTCCAAAAATACCCTTTTTTAATACTTCTACAACTAAGACCGCTTTGTCGCATAGTGCTCACCAAATAAAAATAAATAAGAGCAGAAAAACATCATTGGTGAAGTCTAGAAATCAGTGCATGAATTTCCTGGTTTTTAAGGTAAGTAGGTACCTACATTTATAAAATTTTATTGTGCACTTCGGGAATAACCCGTTCTAAATATAAAATTCTACATTTAGCCTTTATTGATAAAGGATGCAACAGCGCCTCTTATCGGCAAAATATATTACAGAGGTCGCTACGAGATAAAGGTGTTCCATTTAAAAAAAAAATAAGTAAGTTTTGTTTTTTAATTTTATGCTGGCCGGTTTATGTGACAGAGTAAAAATATTCCGTATTTCCCTTTGACAGCCAGCTGTCAATGTCACTTCCTTATAATTATAGCCAGTGTCCATTGTCATTTATCCAAATTTTCATATTTTTCCTGTAATGTCATACTGCTATAGGTAAACTAAATTAAATTAAGTAAGTAATGCGTAATGTACCTTATCTAAGTTATTGAACAATACTATGTGTACAAAACACAGTTAACAAATCTCAAACGGCCCTATCTCTTCAATTCCAACAACAGAAAACGACAGCAATTTCTCTAAGTTGATTTTTATCGCAGATTTATTGTCATTGCATGTAAAGATATAATATCTACAAGGCAATAAAAATCCAGTATTTACATTACTGTACCACAGTTACGGCTATCACTCGAATACAGAACAGATAAAAAGGCAATCTTAACGATGTTTTTATCGCAATTTCGAAGAAATCTCACTCTAATATGAAAATAAAAGATCGTCCAATGAGAATTGTGAAGCCACAATGACTCACCGCTGCAAGGTATCGATTGTGCCTTCGATAAACATCGTCATAGTCAACTTTGTACTTATGAAACAATAATAAACACGAGATAACGTGGAAGTAAACAACGAAACTTCTTACACATTGTTTTGACGTCGCCAACGCCACCTGGCGGCTGCGCTCCGCATGCCGCCTCCAACTCCTTCAAGTACTTTAACCACAATAACATCACAGAAACATTCGAAGCCACCGTGTAAGACACAAGACACTAAAAACTATTATTTTTATTTGAACTGTACTACGATATTCGTATCGGCCGTCATTCTTTTGCCGCGTAAAGTGAGTGACTGGCTGGTGCGAGCGGCGAGCGCCCCCTCTCACACAAGTGGAGACGGCCGCTGTGTGCCGACGCGTCGCACACACGCGTACCCTCGATCCCTTATCAGCTTGGTTTAACTAGCAATGGCCCCAGATGGTATCACGTCGAGCTCGCGGTAACGTTGCATTGAAAGATAACGTCTCAGATTATATCGCTGCTGTTTGAATAAACTTGTATAAAATGTCAAATAAAAAAAGCTGCACGCCATAACCGTGCTATCTCTCGATTTTGTGATAGCGACGCCGACGTGGCTAGGTTAATTTCAGACGTTTCTAGTAAAGATGGCGGCTGACATCAACAATAAGCATTTTGTTTGCTGTGAAAATAACGTTACGTTAATTTAAAAAACATAACGTTTCGTAATTAAAAAAAACAAACCGCGATAAGGGGTTTTTTATCACAAGGAACTAATCGTGTTAGTTTAATAAGTATAAATTAGCATCGATCATTTTTTTCTATTAAATTAAATCTTCAGCTCGCCGATTATTGTATTTAATATAATATTAAATACAATACATACATTTTGCACGACACACCGCGTAATCTAGCCCCAAACTAAGCAATAGGCTTGTCTATGGGTATTAGACAACGATTATACTACATATAGTACTTATACTTTTTTTTGTGAATACATACACATGATATATAGAAAACATTTGAACCAGAAAAAAAACCAAACCAATGCATTCAGCAAAAATATTTGTCCCTGGCGGGAATAGAACCCGCAACCTTCTGTATTGTAGTCGGGGTTTTGCCCGACACACCACAGAGGTATTTTCGACTTGTAACGTGCTCGCTACAAACAAATGCTCAAGTCAGTCGCCATCTTAACTAAACTCCATTTCTTTGTTGTTTGAAAAACCGTAAATGGCGTTAGTTGTGTACAAACTTGGATAACGATCGAACTGATTAAAGAAAAAAAACTTTCACATCTCTGTCTGGCATTGACTTTTTAGACTCTTAGCTCCATTTGCACCAAACAGAGTTAGTTTAACATAGTGATATTTGTTACCTACGTTTTTATTGCTCAAGATATTTTACTAGTTTTTTTTACAAGGAGATATGTATGCATTTTTGTCATAATGAATTTCTCCTTGTAAATAAATATTTCTAATAACATCGTATTTAACAAAATCAGGAAGGTATTGTATTATTTCGTGTTAAAAACATTTACTTGCATAAATTTCGATATCCGTGCATAACATTAGCTATCCTAAAATAGCTAAAAAGGATAAAAAATATGTTATTCATACACATTTTAAGTTTCGTCGTAATTCGTCCATTAGATAGTTATTCAATGCAAAAGGCATACATTTTCACACTGCAGGATCCATTTCTATAAACTTAAGTAGAACTTTGAATATAGGTATCTTACCTATTTATTGACGTCATAATTTAAAAAGATTCATGTAGATCTTATTTTAATATAGTACCTGAAAAGAAAAAAAAACAATTAATAACATTTTTAGACAAGGTTTGAGAACTACGATGTTATTGGGGAACCAAAGACGTGCGACGTGGACAGATAAATATTAAACACTTTGTTCGAGCAATTTGCTGTGGAGGCATTGGGACACATTTATGGAGGCATGGGAATGAACCGTATTAGGTCTCACCACAGCGTAAGAAGCATCCAAACAAGATTACCTATGTTAAAAATACTTAAAAAAGACTACCAAAAACTTATGAACTACCAAACTATCTTACTTAATATTATAAAGATAAAACTATACCTAAGTGTAAGTTAGTATAATAAAATTGTTATTTCCTCACGCAAAAACTACTGAACCGACTTCGATGAAACTTACTATGCAGATAACTGGAGATTTAGATGAATACATAAGCTACTTTACATCCTAAAATTGCCTTGGGATCGGGACTTCCGTTAGTGAAACCGCGGGACGCTGCTAGCAATATTATAAAGATAAAACTTTGAGAGTAAGTTAGCACATTTGTTAATCCTTCAAGCAAAAACTACTGAACCGATTGCGATGAAACTTAGTATGCCGATAGCTCGAGATCTGGACTAACAGATAGGCTACTTTTCATTCCGATATTCTCACATGATCGGGACTTACACAGGTAAAACCACGCGCGCTAATACTAGACCACACATCACAGTCACAGTAACTAATCCTTGGGCCTAACGTTCGTAGGTAGGTAGGTAGGTACTAACAGAATATTTCGTAAATATCTAGACTTTATCCTTTTGGAATAAAGTTGTTGTTCGACCGAGGATTCGCTGATGGAGTGATAAAACCCAAGGTTATTATGTCAGATACGTAGGTTAGGTACCTTCACGGCGGACTCGCCACGATCTCACTGATTGCCCGTATCTCTCTCTACATCTCTGTGCAACTCATTTACATAAAAACTATTATATGTAGACGGGAAACGTTATCTTCCATCGATTATTTTCTGTGCTGTTTAGATCTTTTTTGTTGATAATAGAGTTTTAATTGTGGAGTTTCTTTGTTGTTTACGCTACTAGACATTCTGGTGTTTCAATGGTTAGAATTTTGATTTGAAATCATAATTTAGAAGTAGTACATATTCTAGCCTGCTCGTCCTACTAATGTGAAAGTTTTTGTGTAAGTATGTAAGAGCATATTTGTTACACCTTCACGAAAAAACTACTGAACCGATTGTAATCAAACTTGGTATGCTGATAGCTGTTTTTTTTACTAACATATAGGCTTCTTTTTATTTTGTTATTCTCGCAGGGCGCTGCAAGTAAATATATAGAAAGCTCAAAAGAGCTGCTGCAACTTCACCCGTGTAAGTCCCGCGATCTAGCGATCTTGAATATCAGAATAAAAAGTTAATCCAGATCTTCAGCTACCATCATATGAAGTTTCATCGCAATCTAGGGTTGCCAACCGTACTATAATATATAGTATTGTACTATATTTCAGCTCAGCGTACTATATATTTTTGAAAGCACATATAGTACGCAAAAATACTATATTTCTGGCATAATTTGTAAAAAGTTGTTTCTTTTGTAAATTCCTCCTCTCTGCATTTACAGAGGACTGTTTTCTACGAGTATGTAGAGGGAAAGAAAGAAAAGCCATAAAAAAGGTGCTCATAATTTAAAGATTGAATGTCGGGAATATTTTTTTTTATATTCAAGAAAGAAAGGGTATTTGAAAGTGTGAAAAAAGGTTAAGTGCAAAAAATACAAAACACCGCTCTAATTTTTGTACTATATTTTTTAGCCACAAATACTATATTTTTCGAAAAAACTGTTGGCAACCCTATCGCAATCGGACGTAAAGGAGTAATAAACATACATATGACGACCTCTGTGTCGCGTGCGAATGCCCGACTGCAATGCAGAAGGTTGCGGGTTCGATTTCCGCCGGGTGCAAGTATTATGCTTAAAAAATAAATATTTGTGTCTGGTCTGGGTGTTCCTCTATGTAAAATATGTATGTATTTAACTATTTACAAAAGAAAAATAAATATAAGTATTATATCCGTTGTCTAGTCACCGTAACACAAGCTTAGTCGCTTACCACGGGGCTAGATGGCGCTGTGTGTTGTTGACACAATTTATTTATTTATGTTTTTTATTTATTTATATAAACGTTTACTTACTCTATATATTTTTCTTCTGTTTTCGCGATGTTGTATTGAAATTATAGACATTTTTCGGTTTTAATCGCGTAGTTTTTATTACTTTTAGCATTGTTCAAACGCTCAACGTTTCGAGACCTTTACACGTCCCTTCTTCAGAACTCAGACCTGAATCCTGAAGAAGGGATCTAAAAGCAATAAACACCACGCGATTGTAACCGAAAAATGTCTATAATTTCTATATACTCTATTTTAAAATCTTAGGTTAAAAATGTAAACAAAATACTCATACGTTCATTTGAAAGTGACAGCTCTTTATTTACTTTTCCTTTGATATTGACAGTACTTTATTTACATTTTTGATCTGAGATCTTGAAATAGAGTACCTACCTATAGGGTTGTTTTACGGTACAGTAAAACATGATAAAACTACTAGACCATGCGTAGGCAGTACTAACAACTACATAAACTGTGTCAATCACACACAAATTCCTTCACACTCGTCACTATCAAAATAAAAGAAACGAGATCACTTGTTATACTACCCCGGCGCAGGCGCATACTCCAGATTCAAAGAAAGCCAGTGTTCGAGATTAGGACTCGTCGATGGCGCCATCTACCGGCTAACTGATAATGCTTATAAATCAACTGGTTATGCTTCAGGGTGCTGGTATAGGGAAAGCGTTTGAGATGAAGAGTCAATGACGGACTTGACAGAGAAACATATTAATTATAGCCTTATTAATAAACGTGGAGTAAGGTCGAAGTAGTGAGAGCTTGCTTTGTCTTTTTCCGTGACAAGATCTTTCAAAGTTGACAGAAAGAAAGTAAAAATGATAAAATTATTCCGACCTTACGCCACGTTTATTAATAAGGCTACTAGGGATTAAGAATGCCTCTATTAAAGATAGAGATTTCGAATACGCCACGCATCTAGTGTTAGAGTTTTCAGGTCGCCATAAGGCCTCTATCTTGAACTAACGACTGCTATCAGTGATACCAACCGGGACTAATTAACAGCACGGGAGCACGGAGGAGCTTGAGAAAGTGATTTTTGGCCACACAAATTATCGGTCACCCATCCCGTAATGGCCGCGACACGCGCCGACCATTCAAGATCGCCAGTTGGACCTAGGTTGCAGTTTTGAAGTAAACTTTAAGTTAAAAATTTCGGAAACTATTTAGAATTTCCAAAAAATGTTGTATAAAAAGTTGTTCGCCTAGACGTGTAGAACAACGTATATAAGCAGCTGCTCCATTTATAAACCCTAACTCCTGTATATGGTAAAAGAAATCTTTATTTACTCAAAAAGAACAGAGTTCGCTTACATTTAGCTTAAATCTCATCATCATCATTTCAGCCGTAAAAAGTCCACTGGTGGACATAAGCCATAGATAGATAGATTTCCAGATGCTTCGGTTATAAGCGGCCTGCATCCACCGTGAACCTTAACCAAGTCGTCCATCTCGTTGGTAGACGTCCAACGCTGCGCTTTCCGATCCGCGGTCTCCATTCGAGAACTTTTCGGCCCCAACGACCATCTGCTCTCCGTGCTATATGGCCTGCCCACTGCCACTTCAAAGAGCTAATCCGTTATAAATCTATTTTTCTTAAATTAAAGAATGTAAAGTTTCCATATGAAAAGAGGACCAGCGATAGTTAGCTCTACGCGAGACCCCAAAGTGTTGATAATAACCAGTCGTTCTCGAGATAAAACAAATTAATCAGTACGATTTTGTTGCTAATGGATTCCTAATGCAGACCCCTCGATAGTTTCGTTAAAAATGTTTGTTTTACGATAACACGGTGTCTTGACATTAGAGGACACTTATTTAAGTACTTAACAGCCGAATACAGAAACGCTACTCAAAATTTGAGTTGTACTTAAACTACTAAGCACTTCTCAAATTCAAATATTCTACTATTTTTAAATTTCGAAGCTGCTCAATTATTTAAGTATACGTCTCAAATTTTAAGTGGCGTTTCTGTATTCGGCTGAGTCTCGTTATTTGTATGGCTTAGTGGTTAGAGCACTAAGCAAGCGAGGGGCACGGGTTCGAATCTCGTCCCGGGAGGATTTTTGATGGTGCATTTCTTCTTGTAAAATATATGGAACCTGACTTTATGCTTATAATATTATATAGCCGTGTCCTGCAGTTTCACCCGCGTAAATCCCTGTCCCGTGGGAATTTATAAAAATGCTTTCTTATCGGATGCCCACATCATACAAAAATAAATGTATATCAAAAGTGAGTTAACATTAAAATAAAGTACACATTCCAAATTTCAGCTCTCTATCAGTGGTAAAGTCTGTGCGTTGATTAATTATCAGTCACTCAGACAAAGCATTTTATAAATAAAGAGGTTTATGCGGGTAAAACCGCAGGGCGGAGCTAGTTCATTCTCTATGAGCCTTATTAATAGGTAAATGTGGAGTAAGGTCGGAGTAATTTTTCCCCTTTTTGTTTCTGTCAACTTTGAAAGATCTTGTCGAGGAAAAAGACAAAACATGTTCTCACTACTCCGACCTTACGCCACGATTATTAATAAGGAGGTTATATAATATGTGTAACACAGTTGGTCGGTATAGTATATTACCTAATGGTCGGATAATAGCCTTATTAATAAACGTGGAGTAAGGTCGGAGTAATTTTACCACTTTTTGTTTCTGTCTGAAAACTTTGAAAGTTCGTGTCAAAGAAGAAGGCAAATCATGTTCTCACTTCTCCGATCTTAGTTCACGTTTATTAATAAGGCTGCTATATATGTGTAAAACAGTTGGTAGGTATAAGTATATTTATTACCCATTCGTGTACGTATGTTTTGTATAACCAACAGCGCGTTTTGTTTGATAAGGTTCATTTCATTTGATCGGGCGATAGGCGGTCAATCGATACCTTATCAGTTCACCCCTCCCCCCTCCCCCTCCCCTACCCCTCAGTACCCCACCGCACGACTCCCCACAGGTGTAGTACGGTTAGACTAAAAAGTTAGAATAAAAATAAATAGATTTATAAATTTAACTTTGAAACTTATTATATTCATAAGATATAAGGTTTAATTTATTGTACACACCAAAAATAATATTTATAATCTTACTGACCATTTTATTTTATTAATGTGTGATGAATTGATGCCCAGTAAAGTTCATAAGCTACATTTTGTTTTACTTTCAAGCGCTGCCAACAAAAGCTGTAAGATTTTAGGACTATGCGTATACGTTTCAATTTGGTAAATAAAGTAGGTAGTAACGTTTCAAAAAAACATGTGAAATTAATTATGTGTGCTACTACCACGTGCCAGAGGAGCTGTATTATTACATCACTAAATGTCAGATTAAATAATAATAAAAAATGATTATACTTCTAGATCTGGTAAAAAAAAGAGCCTAACATTTCGATTATTATTATTAATTAAGTAACTAATATTGTGTTTTTTTTTGTAATTACGAAAATGTTTTTTTTTAATTATTATTATGGGCTTGTACCTTCTTATTCTGACGGTACATGCATTTGGGTGATGCGATGGTAAGATTACGCTGCAGATAATCAGTGGATCAAATTACCGAGCTATGGTCGAGCGTTCGTTACTCCGAGGTAGCCACTCTATAGCCACTCCGGTAGGTATCATACCTATAGGTGTAATGGTACCTATAGTTCACTAGCCGCCCCCCGTTGCTTGTGTTACCCGAATAAATAAATTGAAAATTTAGAGCTCATTTACATTTTACAGAAGTCAGTGCAACAGTATTGTCAAGGTCCGTTAGTGGCTTTTAAATAATGAATAATTAAATAATTTATTTTTATTTTATTTATTTATTTTGGGAGAACCAACAGCTATCACAAAAATATAGGCATACGTTTAGCAGTGGAGAGCCAATTAGAGGTTCCCACGAATAGTATTTCCAAAAATAATTTGTAAATAATTTCTTTATGTAAAATTTTCGTTTAAATCTAAATATAGTAAAATCCTATATCTCAGGCGAGGCGAGATTACTTAGTTACCTACCAATGATAATAATAAAAAAAAAAATCTACATAAAATTTATTATTATTTATTTAAATTAAGATGTAGGTATGCCTATTTGGATAATAATAATTGACTATCCATGAAGTATATCGTAAATCGGTTTTACATTATTTAAAAAAATAATTACAAACTTTATGTAGGCAGATGCTTTTTGCAGCGAAACTGTGACAAATACTGAATCCACGCACAGGGGTTTGTGAATAATTGAGACACCAATACACTTATCAACCTTGGCAATAAACAGTACACAGGTAAAGTATAGGTATACATAGGTACTGAAGTATAAAACATAGTACGTAAAACGTGTGTGTCATAACTGTGAGACGGCCCATATTGCATTGTAAGCCTAATTGGATAGAGATGGGTATCGCGGTTACCGATAAAATGGAATAGATAACATTCTGTAGTGACTTATTAAGGCCGTTCCCAGAATAATATTAGATGTTGAGATATGCGCCGCGCGGTCCGTGTGTGCGGGACTGTTCGCAACAAACCACGCTAGTTTTTTTAATATACTTCGTAGATTTTTCTTCCGTTTTCGCGATGTTGGATTCACTCACCAGGCCGCTCTTCCCCGAGAGAGTTGTTGTGACGGTCTTAATCCGATTTCTCTTCATTAAAAAAGGTTATTTAGATTAGTTCGCTATTTGGTTTAAATAATTTTGTTTGTAGGTACAGTCACATGGTGTGATAGGTTGAACTATTTCACAATTGAATCTGTTGACGAAAATTTTCGGTCGGTCCGTCCAAAAATTCCTAAATTACGAAATGAAGTAGGTGGCCTTGGACTTTTTATGGCCATTTTTTCCCGCTGAAAAATATTATACGTAATTACAATGCCTTGCTTGAGTAATAAACATAAGAGTCAAAATACAAGATGACACTTACACTGACACGTTACCATAACTTAAAATGTTTATTTCATCGCATTTAAAATTACTTTAAATCTCTAAATCTAAACTTATATATATTATTCTAAATTAATCTTCGAGGGCGGCGTCCCGCCGCGGCATCGTTCCCAAAACACTGGTGACATTTTCCCTCTGGATCGCTAAGCTGATCCTTTGGAAAAAGGAAATACCCATTATACCAATGTTTATGGCAAATAAAGATACCGATACTGATACTAAAACAGCTCACACCTACAGCATACGTCGCGGTGGTGTACTTTGAGCTTAAGAAACATTAAGTAAGTGCTTGTGCTGCGAACGGTACCGCAACCCTATCAACGATCAGAAACAGCGGATCGCGTTGTATAGTTTTTGCAAAATTGGACCCGCGATCGACTTTATTCACTCGACTCCAAGATTCGTTGAAACATTGCCTTTGTATCGGGGAGAATCAATCTCTGACAACAACTGGCATTGCAGGGGTTGAAGAACGAGGTATAGGTATGATGTTATGTGTGAATATGTGTGTAACTCATACGATACATAAATCTACCTACTACATACCCATTACTAGCCTGTGCGTTCATAATCAATCAGTCAGTCAGTAATTTAGAAAGAACTTTGAATTTTATTATGAGGTACAGAGGAGCTCGAGAAAATGTTTATTTTTCTGCCACAGACATTATCGGTCACCCTGCACCCATCCAAGTAATGACCGCGCCAGGCGTTGCTTAGCGCACTTAGCCCAATAAGCTCCTCATAACCTTTATTAATTTGTAAAATAAAAATATTCAATATTTTATTAATTGAATTATAAGTCAATAGATTAAATAAAAAAATAAACATAAAAGATTAAAAACTATGACAAATTTATTAAATAAAAATAAATAAAACTTGCAAACAACAATACAAAACAACAAGTAGGTAGGTAGAATTATCGCGGAGTTCCATCTATAATTCTTTAATTATCGGAAGACTTTACCTCGATCTCTATCTCACACAGTCACGAACACAAAAACTGTATGAACTTTATCTCAATTCATTAACTTGGGAATAATTATGTTTCATATTTTATTATATCTACGGCTAAAGGAACGTTAAATGTTGTGAAACTTTGTTGGACGGATTTTAATTGATTGTTAATGAATTAAAAGTACTTTTCGCTTTTTTAGGGTTTCGAGCCCAAAGCGTATTAACTGGACTCTATTAAGAGGGTTCATTCCATTCTCTTTCTCCATACAAACGTAGTTTACGTTTTCCTCCCTGGATAAAGACATTAGAGCAAATATGTTTATGCCATAAAACCTATATCTGTCATGTCTTGTCAATGTACGAACCTTTTTTTTCTAATTAAAATAATAATAAAAAATGAAAAAAATAATTCGGAAGATGAATAGTCATGCCAGATATAAGTTTTATGGCATAAACATATTTGCTCTAATGTCTTTATCCAGGGAGGAAAACGTAAACTACGTTTGTATGGAGAAAGAGAATGGAATAAACGCCCTTAAAAGTTGGGGTCCCACGGCCCGTGGTATATCAGGCCAGACCGCGCCAGACCAGACCGACAGGCAGTGGAAACCGTCGCGTCTGATAAAGCCTGTCGTCGCCCGTTGCATCAGTCCTCGTTAATCAGACGCACAGGCCTCGACCTGGGCTGGCCTTGGGACCCTACCTTTACTGAGACCCCGCCGCTGTCTGTCCGTCTGTCACCAGGTTGTATATCATGAACCGCGATACCTAGACAGATGATGTATTTCTGTAGCCGCTATACCAACAAATACTGGAAACAAATTAAAACAAATATTTAAGGAAGGGGGCTCCCATACAACGTTATCTTTAAAAAATTAACATAACGACGATATCGCGATTTATTTTTACCACTATCGCCATCTAGTGGCACCAATCGTAAAAATGAATGCTAAGACTGAAATGAAGGTTAAAATCATATCCATCCTTTTGCGATAGTTGAGTAAATATGTACCACGCCACTGCTAGGTAGGAAAAACTGTATCGGCTAGCTAGAATCTACAGTCACATTATCTCTGGGACAGTGTTGCCATTTTTCTTCGCCAACAAAGGATGTAATCGGCCGTGTATGTTGCTAGGGTTGTCGGTATAAAGCTTCGGCTTTTGCGGGTTCTATACTTACATTTGATTTACCAAAAAAGTTGCCAAACAATTCAACTTATTGGGAATTTCAACATTTTGGTACTATAGGTAAAAAATGTATTTACTTCTGCACTATGAATAATAGATCAGTCATTTGCGGTTTCACCCGCGTATGGCATGCATGATCCCTCGGGATTTTCCAATACACCTTTTTAAGTGGAATGGATAATATTAGGTATCATTTTCGGTAATATGTAGGTACTGCGAAAAATAATTCGGAAGGCACGGTAAGCAGTTGGTCCCGGCTGTTATCACTGATAGCACAGTCTTTAGATCAAGTTATTAGACTTGAAAACTGTAAAACAAGGGGAGACACCCCGATACAAAGGAAGAAGAAGCTTTTCGTTTCCCCACTGTCTCCTTAGGTTCTTTTTTCTGACTAACACCCTACATTTTATCTTTCTATACTTCTCGTCCATCGAAAAGGTGCTTGGAAGAGATCGCTTTAAGCGATAAGGGCGCCCATTGTGCTACATAGATATAAGTTGTTTATGTTTTTCAATTGTATTTTTTTTTATATTGGTGTTACAATAAAGAATTAATCTATCTATCTATCTCCTTACCATGAGACCTGTTGCACAAGACTTTGTTTGTATCTTCTTTCTGAACGTGCCATATTTTAAACCTCATTTACCAACTGGTCAAATAGCTGTCCTTGCATCTTCTGTTATTTAAAAGAACTACTTACCTTCCTACAACCGATTTGAAAACGTTATTTTCAGAAGTCTAATAGAAAATCGCTCGAAACCTATAAATTACCACCCAGAATCGATCTCTGACGCAACATTTTGTAGTCTGTAATGACTATTAGGTTATTCTATGTCACCTTTGTCCTTATCTGGGGTGTGAATCATAAGCTGGCGGTCAATGGTCATCGATGTAGGTATATGATTTAATTTTAACTACTTATTGGGGATATTTTTTAGATCAATTTCCTAAGAAAATACCGTCTAATGTGGAGCCAAAACGCGCTGGAGTAGGTAATTAATTTCAACCTTAGTAGTCGATATGGCTTCAGAAGTAAGACAATTGAAACAAGTCACTGAAGTAACTACTTCAAACTTTATGATACTTTGACGTTTAAGGGTCATTCTTCAATTCCATCTTAGCAGCTGCAGCGATTGTAATTTCATTTTTACAATCTAATAGACGTAACAATATAAACTGAATCAAGATTTCCTACTTCCTTGACTACCTACTCTTTCTCCATACAAACGTAGTCGACTGTTTTCTCCCTGGATAAAGACATTAGAGCAAATATGTTTATGTTTATGCCATAAAACCTATATCTGCCATGACCACATGCCCCTACGTTTTTTTTTTCATTTTCTAATTAGAATAGAAATTAAATTCAGAAATATTTTTCTAATATCTTTATCCAAGGATTAAACAGTCGACTAAAGTTTGTATGAAGAAAAGTGTAGTAGATACTGAGTGTAGTACTTAAGCTTAACGCAGCAGAAGCCGAAGGGCACTGCTAGTCGTACCTACACACTGACGTCCATGGTACAAGTCGCTGGACAGGTCATAGCGCACTGAATTTTGTGCCTATTTGATCTGCGCCATGTTGCGCTGTTGTCGCACCTTTTCTATTGAAAGTGATGGTGACCGTCTCCGGAACTATTTGTTCCACGGACGGCCACTATTACTTTCAATAGAAAACGCGCGACAACAGCGTAACATGGCGCTAATCAAATCGGCACAAAGATCTAATGTCATTTTGTATGGTATACCAATTCCAGCGTACTTGTATAGTTTCATTTCAGTGTCCTACACCAACTAACCACCCATAGACAAGCTAAGCAACGTGACATCTCTTTGGGTGGGCTACTCTGGCCATTTGTCTCTGGTCTCCAGGTCGGGACACACTCGTTATTAATCTGTGACGATGCCCCTTTGTGTTCGAGATGGCTATCTCCCAACAATGACTCCTACTTGTGTCTTAGTTTACACATCGAGATCGGCTTTGATATTTATTATGTGGTTTGTTATAGGATGTTGCTTTCATATGACGCGTTTTATGGGTTTTACTGTGGTCTAACTCTGGCAGGGATATTAATAAACTGGGCCAAATATCTACTAGTTAACTTCGAAGTTCCCGGTTAGGTATGACTTATTGACCATACCAACTGCAAATAGATATGGCAATGCTTTTACCGTCGCCGGCCGCCTGCCTGATACCAAGTTTCTTTAGGACTCGGGGGTAACTCGGTCCGCTAGTCTCCTTTAGTTCCTTCAGTCGCCTATAACGACTATGACGGGACGAGACGGGCTAGCCCTATTTTATATGCCGGACGGGACCGATTGCGATGAAACTTGATAAACATATATTTGCTGAAGAGCTGAATTAACACAGGCTTCTTTTATCTCAATATTCCCGCATGACGAGATGATTCTGGGAGCGAAACCGCGTGGCGCAGCTAGTAAATAATAACATACAGATCGACAAGTAAAAACACAAACATATTCCAACTTCAAACGAGATTAAAATTCAATACAATAATGTATCAAATGTTGAACAATGAGCTATTTGTTACATGTGTACCGAGAAACCGTCCAAAACGAGACACTATCAACACTATCACATCCATTGCTTGTTTTAAACGAAGCTTCAGACAAGCGGTGCCTACAAAACCATCGATGTACGAGATCAAAGCGATAACGATAACACTAATAAAACTTTTGTAAAGGCATCGCGCGCGCCGGTAGTCATGATTTTTATTTTTTATTTTTGTATATCTCCTTGCACCCATTTGTTGGGTTATTGTATGGCAGTCACTACTCGTTGTATCTCGTTTTTTGTATCGATAATATTGTTCATTCGGATTTCATTCGATTATGATCAGGATTTGTGTTACAACTGTCACGTTATTAAAGTCCTGTCTGGACCCTTTTTTATTTGGGAACTTTTTTTTCTGTCTTTAGTTGGTTCGGAATTTATGTAGTGCGTTGTTTTACCAATTTTGGTGACAAGGATGGGGAATGTAAAAGTGAATTGTTTGGAAAATACACCTACCTGTATTTACCATGTACAAGGTGGTGGTGTGGCCATGTGGTCAAATGTAGACATGGGGTTTTTGGCGGGAACGCGCAGACAATATGTCGTGCTTCAATTTTATTTTTGTGAAACTATGTTGTATACCGGGTTAAATTGTGTATTTTTGGTGGAATCTTATCTAATTTAGGTCCGTGTATGTACAATTGTAGAGAAAACAAAGTTGGGTGATTGTTTAGGTACCTAAGTGTTAAACACGGACTTTCTTCGTTGCCTCCAAAACTGAAAGAAATATGTAGACATGGTCGTATGTAGAAGTACTAGTGAAATATAGAAGTGGTCTAATGTAGACTTGGTCGTACGAATGTAGAAGTGGTCAAATATGAAAGTGGCTATTTGTAGAGTTGTCATTTGTTAAGTTGCCACTCGTATGATCAGTGGTCGTATCACGTCGTATGTAGAAGTGGTTATTTGTAGAAATGGCTATTCGTAGAAGTGCTGTCTGTTTCTATGTGGATTACGTACAAATAAGTAAAATTCCGCGCATATGCGCACAGGCTTAAATAAGGTATACCTACTTCGAGACCTCTTGAAATATACACGAGACCTCCAATAAACTAATTTCAGTTGTAAAAATAACCATTTCTCAGTTACTTTCTTACAACTTTATTTTATAACCTACTTTTTCTCCAATAACCTAACTTTTTAATCTTCCAGCTCCAATCTCACGAGATCGCAGTCTCAGTCTCGATGTGAACGGGACATTAATCTGCCGACACGGTATCGGCCGATCTCGTATCTCCCATCAGAGTTATCACGGGCGCGTCTTATCGCAACGCGGCGCGAGTACGTGCTGTTACTTCAGAGAGTAGGTAGAGGGATGAACGGTGATATACGACCTTATTTTACCCGACTAGGCGAAAGGAGGGTTATGTTATGATTTTACGTCTAAGTAAGAAGTGTCAAGAAGTAGAAGTTAAAATCTGTAGTCATCTTAGTCCTTTGCTAACTGTGCAACTGTGCAGCTAGTAAGTCCTCGGATTAGCAAGCTCTGCACGTAAGCCTTAAAAGAGGAAAGGATTCCTACTAGTTCTCCATATCAACATAGTCGACTGTTTCCTCCCTGGATTAAGATATTAGATGAAATATGTTTATTTCCAAAAAACCTTTAACTGCAGTGACCAATAGTCATGGTCAAAAACTAAACGTAGGCATGGTCATATATGGGTTTTATAGCATCTATTTTTTTCTCTAATGTCTCTTTATCCAGGGAGGAAACAGTCGATTACGTTTGTAAAGTTTGTATGAAGAAAAGAGTATCCTTTCCCCTTAAGAAATTTGCGCATATTAGACCACCCTATCAATTATTTAAAACGTTGATAACGTCTCCCCAAGTGTTTTGATAACCCCGTGTAAAGATGGCGACGCACCCGACTTACCGCGCCGCGTCGGGGTCGCACGTTTGTTTCCCATGCATTAAGAACTTTGGCGCCAAACCAATCAGATTATCTGTGAATTAAATCAATATCTTATCGAAGTTTTGAATTTATCTTTTTGTTACGATCGTATGGAGTACTTTGAGATGTTTTGGCGGGATGTTCTGTTTGATATAGTTTGATTACTTCGGAAATATTAGCCGAGTCAAAATATTTGGTTAGTAAGTTGATTGTCCACTGCCGCCTAAACTAAGTTAGTTTTGTAAGCTAAACTAACTTAGTTTAGGCGGTTTAGGCGGCTCGACATAGCCTAGTTTTTAGAAGGTTTGATGTTGTAGTTTTGAGATTTTGTGTCATGTCTTTTAATTGAAATTTGAACCACTTATTTACACTTTGATCTTTTAAATTTGCCGTGTACCTAACCCCAGCATAGAATAGGGTTACCCAATCTCTTCCTGTGGGTGTAGTAAAAGGTGACTAAGAGATCTGAGGGAGTAGGCTGTGGGCTTTCGGGTCGGAGCCGGCGGAGAAAGAATAAGTATACCTACTGTATCTCTTCTTTTAGATTAGATTAGATTAGATAATGCTTTATTGTACCAAAATAAAATAAAATTACAAAAGAATTAAAAACATAAAATAACCACAGAAGCAAATGAAATTGAACTTAAAACTAGATTAAAATTACAATAATGGTACAATGGGCGGCCTTATCGATAAAAGCGATCTCTTCCAGGCAACCTTTGGATGGAAAAGAATTGAAGGAGGGATTTTTCTTTTCTTCTTCTTCAGCAGCATGTATTTGACCACTGCAGGGCATTATGCCTCTCCAAGAGCCTTCCACAAAGTTCTATCACTGGTTTTCCGATGCCAAGTCGCCCCTCCATGTAATTTTATGTCATCAGACCATCTAGCTGGTGGTATACTGTATACTAGTATCTAATTATGAATTAGACAGCTTTATTAGAATGGCTCGGAAAACGGCGCCGTGTAAACGTTCCTACATCTCAATCCCATATTGAACAAGTCATCAATTTGATATATCGCCGTAGACTTTACAACTTTTTCAGAGTTATTACTATAACTTTATATATATTTTTTTGGCACAAACAATATCGCCATGCATTCGACTCGCGTTTGGCAACCGGCCTTCTCGATACAAGCATAGTATATTGTATCACTAGTATCGCCCCGCGGTTTCACACAAATCTTTAACACATAAGGCACTAGATCCCAAGTTCCCATATACACCTACTCAGTATTTTAATTTCAGACTACGATCTGAAGTTTTGATTTTTTGTATGGGACGTTTTTTTGAAATTAAAGACATTTTTCTTTGGGTCAACCCTGAAGAAGGGACCTGTAAAGGTCTCGAAACGTTGAGCGTTGAAACAATGCTAAAAGTAATAAACACCACGCGATTTTAAAAACCGAAAAATGTCTTTAATTTCAATACAAAATCGCAAAAACATCTGTGACGTTTTTTCTTCAGAAAGATGTTTCAAATCATTCAAATCATAGTCAACAATAAAAAAACGAAGTAGGTACCTATACATTGAAAGGTTATGTAGCTAAAATTCTTTAATGTTCAATTAATATCTTAAGAAAATCAAGATAAAAGTAGCCTAAGTGTTATTCCAGGTCTCCAGCTATCTACATACTAAGTTTCATCGCAATCGGTTCAGCGGTTTTAGTGTGAAGGACCAACAAACACATATACCTACAAATGTTAACCTTTTTAATATTAGTACTAGGATGAATCAGATATATTTAGAATATTTACATATCATTATTTATCACGAAAGATAATCGTAACTTTCTATTGGTGATTTCATAGCGATAGCAAAACAAGTTTGAAAATAGAAGATGGCGTCATTGGTGGAGGTGATTGATTGATGGCAGCCGATTGGTCAGTGGTTTACACTAAAATGGTTAAAAAGTCAGATATTACTAACACGATATTTTATATTGACGCGATTGATGGTCTTTTTATAAGTTTAAAATATAAGAAAACATTAGTTCATCCTTTTTCCGCTTACGTGACGATAGGACTGAATCTCAAAACTACCTTATTTTTGATACGCCTCAATACCAAAAAGACATTTTCCCAAAATGCCCGACAACCACTAGGACTGAATCCTATGACTGATAAGAATAGCCTATCCTAACCTATTCTAGTCTGCTTCCACGAACTGCTTCTAACGCGGACAAGCTTTAAAAGGGGAAAAGAGTATTAAGTTTATTACCTAGTAAATACAGATTTCCTCGAGTTTAAAAAGTGTTGTTTCCTAAACTGTTGTTTCAAATCTACACTACATATTTGCTCTAATGTCTTTATCCAGGGAGCAAACAGTCGACTTCGTTTGTATAGAGAAAGAGTAGGTAGACTTCCCCTTAAGCAAGTGAAGCCGTGGAGCGCAGCTAGTAAAGGCAATGTAAAAATGTACTAAAGTCACGATTATAAAAAGAGTTGGCCATTCTTTAAATCCGCAATACAACGACCAATAGCTTCTCATTTACATGTCCTATTTCCTTTACGGCCATTTTCGAGTATGCTGCACTCACTGGGCAGATGGTGCGAGGTATGGCCTGAAGCGATTTTGTTAAGAGGACAGTCTACCTACGCTTTCTCCATATAAACGTAGTTGACTGTTTCCTCCCTAGATAAAGATATTAGAGCAAATATGTTTATGTCATAAAACCTATATCTGCCATGACATATAGGTTTTATGACGTTATATTATGTAGCTATGGAACCTAGATTTAAATTACTTCTGGTTTATCTTTCATTATTTGGTGTGTTACATTACAATATAGAATTAATCTAGAAATATTTTAAAGAATTAATACTTCTGCAAAAACACAAGGCAAAATAGGCGCAGGGCGGGATTCGAACAAAGAACGCATCTTTGCTCAATCCGGGAGCACTGACTTGAACATTTAGTCTACCGGCGTCAGTGACTCATACGCTGTATTTTCAGCATCAGTCTATCACAACTTAGGCATGTTTACGGCACCCCGATGGCATTAAAATATTTCTATGAAACCCCATTGCAGGCTTAAGCACTTAAAAATAAAAATGAATTGGTCTAATTATTTTTCTATTTTCCGTTCCACAAGATAGAACCTCTCATACCTTATACCACCCCACATATACTTCAGTTACCGACGTGGCAAATTACACACATAAGAAATGTGCACTTGCATTAAAGTATTAACATTTTTATGGTCAATATATTCTGCAAAGCGTTGCTTCGGACAATTGATGGCCGACAGAATGTGTATTTAATGTGTCTTTCTTTCGGAATTGCTGCTCTATGACGATTAGTTAGGGTTATAAGTTGCTTTGTAGTCCTAGCGTGTTACTTAGGGTATTAATGGGTATAAATATAGGGGCTAAACTCGAAATTGCTGACGGATTCATCGAAAATATTTTTTGATTATTCTAGGTACTGTTCGCAGAACTAGTTTCAAGTAGTTAAAAATACAATGTCTTACAAATAAATAGTATACCTACCTACTTAGAATATTAATAAATTACTGAAAAATAAGACTTTTAAAATCTTAGAACCCAGTCTCCTAACCATTTCCCCGTGTGTCCCCAGTAAATCTTAGAAGCCACCATACCCAGTCTCCTAACCATTTCCCCGTGTGTCCCCAGTAAATCTTAGAAGCCACCATACCCAGTCTCCTAACCATTTCCCCGTGTGTCCCCAGTAAATCTTAGAAGCCACCATACCCAGTCTCCTAACCATTTCCCCGTGTGTCCCTAGTAAATCTTAGAAGCCACCATACCTAGTCTCCTAACCATTTCCCCGTGTGTCCCCAGTAAATCTTATAAGCCACCATACATAGTCTCCTAACCATTTCCCCGTGTGTCCCCAGTAAATCTTAGAAGCCACCATACCCAGTCTCCTAACCATTTCCCCGTGTGTCCCCAGTAAATCTTAGAAGCCACCATACCCAGTCTCCTAACCATTTCCCCGTGTGTCACCAGTAAATCTTAGAAGCCACCATACCCAGTCTCCTAACCATTTCCCCGTGTGTCCCCAGTAAATCTTAGAAGCCACCATACCCAGTCTCCTAACCATTTCCCCGTGTGTCCCCAGTAAATCTTAGAAGCCACCATACCCAGTCTCCTAACCATTTCCCCGTGTGTCCCCAGTAAATCTTAGAAGCCACCATACCCAGTCTCCTAACCATTTCCCCGTGTGTCTCCAGTAAATCTTAGAAGCCACCATACCCAGTCTCCTAACCATTTCCCCGTGTGTCCCCAGTAAATCTTAGAAGCCACCATACCCAGTCTCCTAATCATTTCCCCGTGTGTCCCCAGTAAATCTTAGAAGCCACCATACCCAGTCTCCTAACCATTTCCCCGTGTGTCCCCAGTAAATCTTAGAAGCCACCATACCCAGTCTCCTAACCATTTCCCCGTGTGTCCCCAGTAAATCTTAGAAGCCACCATACCCAGTCTCCTAACCATTTCCCCGTGTGTCCCCAGTAAATCTTAGAAGCCACCATACCCAGTCTCCTAACCATTTCCCCGTGTGTCCCCAGTAAATCTTAGAAGCCACCATACCCAGTCTCCTAACCATTTCCCCGTGTGTCCCCAGTAAATCTTAGAAGCCACCATACCCAGTCTCCTAACCATTTCCCCGTGTGTCCCCAGTAAATCTTAGAAGCCACCATACCCAGTCTCCTAACCATTTCCCCGTGTGTCCCCAGTAAATCTTAGAAGCCACCATACCCAGTCTCCTAACCATTTCCCCGTGTGTCCCCAGTAAATCTTAGAAGCCACCATACCCAGTCTCCTAACCATTTCCCCGTGTGTCCCCAGTAAATCTTAGAAGCCACCATACCCAGTCTCCTAACCATTTCCCCGTGTGTCCCCAGTAAATCTTAGAAGCCACCATACCCAGTCTCCTAATCATTTCCCCGTGTGTCCCCAGTAAATCTTAGAAGCCACCATACCCAGTCTCCTAACCATTTCCCCGTGTGTCCCCAGTTAATCTTAGAAGCCACCATACCCAGTCTCCTAACCATTTCCCCGTGTGTCCCCAGTAAATCTTAGAAGCCACCATACCCAGTCTCCTAACCATTTCCCCGTGTGTCCCCAGTAAATCTTAGAAGCCACCATACCTCAGTCGCCTATTTCCCCGTGTGCCCCCAGCAAACGTGTCTCCAAACCATTTCCCCGTGTGTCCCGACTAAACTTTACAAAACAATGGCACAGAGGCGATAAGGTGAGCTTATAAATAATTGGTATACGATAAGTCTAATTAGCTTCGCTCGATGTAATCAGGCTATCTCACGGCAACTGAGCTACAGGAAGTACTACTAGGTAGGTATAGTATATATATATAGGTAGGTATGAGCGATAGTCATAGGGAATTATTTATATACTTTGTTTTATGATTGACTAGCTGCGTCCCGCGGATTCACCCGCGTAAGTCCCGATTTCACAGGAATTACGGGATAAAAAGTAGCCTATGTGTTATTTTAGGTGTCCAGCCATCTATATTCCAAGTTTCATCGCAATCGGTTCAGTAGTTTTTGCGTGAAAGAGTAACAAACATCCAAACATCATACAAACTTTCACATTTATAATATTAGTAGGAAGGATATTACGGCGAAGGAAAACATCGCGAGGAAACTGACATGTACTAGTAGAGCTAGTAGGCTAGGCTAGGGCTCACCACGGTTCAAAGGCATGAGACATTCACTAATCCGGAGTAGGCTCCAGTGGCTTCCAGCGTTCCCGAACCTCCCGATTTAACGGGAGATCTACTGATTTCCAAACCAATCTCCCGATCTACCGTAAAGCGATAAAATTCTCCCGTCTTTTTATCATTACTACAAAAATCATCTAAAAACCGGAGCTACATCGGCTATTATCCACATATGCAGAGCTTTTCCAAATTTAATTAACAACTAACGGTCGATCTGCAAAAACTTGACACTGAACTGAATGGAGAGAACTTCGGAATACTTATAAATAGTATAAATTCAAATGACCCAATAGAATTTTGGGGAGCTGTAAGGCAATTAAAGACTGGTGATGATGAATTCCCCATTTTGGCAAAATTTGTTTTCGATATATTTTCACTTCACTTCACTCTTCGGCTAATGTAGAAAGATTTTTTTTTCTAGCATAAATTTATTGAAACCGAAACAAATTTTCATCTTCTTGAAGTTTGAAGGTCTTTTATATTCCAAGCGTCACATGGATGGTCTGTTGCTTTGATTTTAATATTGACAAAAGATGTTTGGTACTGTGCTGTGTCAAAAGAGCATTGGTATGACAACAAAAGTGACTGATTTTTTATTATAATTATTATTTTTTTTTTTAAAAACTGCCTAATTTTATTTAGTCACAAAATCTCCCGTTTTCTACCGATATTTTGCCCACATTTCTACCGACTTATTTTTCTTTGGTTTGGTAACACTGGTGGCTTCTTACTACCTAATCCCTCTGAGAGGAGGCCCTTGCCCTGCAATGGGCCATGGCTAATTATTTATATATTTTTATGATAACTAACTGACCCGGCAAACGTTGTTTTGCCTTATAAATTATAGATAGTAGCCGATTCTCATACCTACTGAATACGCATATAAAATTTGGTAAAAATCGGTAAAGCCGTTTCGGAGGAGTACGGTAACTAACATTGTGACATGGAAATTTTATATATAAGAAGACGTTACTTCATTGTATCAACATAAAAATATGATTGACTTTTGTATTTAAATATTATTATGGTTTTAAAAGAAGACTGAACTTTTAAGCTCCTGGTCTAAAATAATAAAAAACAGACAGAGAGTGGAGTCTTAGAAAGAAGGGTTCTGTTTTTAGCCCAAATAGAACGCTGCCCTAAAGCGCCTTCACGCAAGAGGTGCTAATGAGCTAAGCGTATAGTAGTGCGTACGCGCACGACATGCGTGTGGGCATAGAAATATTCGAACAGCTACACGGGTTTTATCTACCGCACATACCCATAATATCACAATTCACAAAAGATCTGTATATACCACGCTTGCCTGGAACAAAACACATACATTATTTGTGTGTACCTGAGTCCGATGTCTTCTCATCTGAGCGATATCCTCGGTTGCATCTCTCTCGGGAACCCGAGCTCGCTAAAACCCGAAATTATTTGGCGTCGGCACAGTAGGTAAGTCATCATGGACCATACCTACTCAAATGGCTTTTGCAATATTTATATGGCCGGCCGCCTGCCTGACACACCTGGATCTGATATGATAATAAATGTAGATATATGACAATGTACATTGATATTAATAATAGGTCTGATATCTATAATAGATGCACAAGTCATTGTGACGATGTCAAAAATCACAATCTACATCAACCTTTTTAGCACCTCAGCCGTTCTCCGAAGCTTCACTAAAAACACCTATACACAAACTCAAGTACCTACCTTACCTACCTACCTACATTACATTCATCAAAATACGCAATCAAAATAATATCAGAACAAACAGTCCGCCCTTGAACCGTCTCGCGGATAAGAATATATACGGGGTGTGATAAGGGTGGGAGGCGATAAGCCGCCGGCGATAACACCCGCCCGCCCTACCGATCTTATCTTTGATTAAATAGCTTGCGTTATCAGCGCCAGGGACTCGGGATCTTGGGCGGGCGGGTACTGTCGCCCACGGTATTGATAAATGTGTTTATTATTTTTTGTTATTTCTATGGTAATTTAATTATGTTAGTGGTTTTAGTAATTAGGTTGTTTAGAATATTTTTTCGAAAATATGTTAGTAGGTACCATCATATGTTGTTTTTAATATATTAATCAGAGATTTTAACTTAAAACTGTACCTCTTGCCGGATCGAGTGGGTTTATAATTGGATCGAAGTTCCTTAACACGAGTGCAGTGAGTGACTTGGTAGAAATCGTCACGTAATGGAATATGGTATGATGTGTTAACGTGACGTGACGTTGTTGCGCACTACAAATAAACGTCTCTCTCGTGGGTATGATTGTCGGTCGCAATTTTTAGGGTTCCGTACCTCCGAAGGTAAAAATAAAAAACCCTTATAAGATCACTCGCTTGTTCGTATGTCTATCTGTTTTTTCTGTTTGCTGAGTTAACGATTAGACTCTTACTCTGATCTACCATAGGTATGAAGTAAAAGTAAATCCCAAAGAAGGACAATCATTTGATTTAGATATCAGCTACTTTCGATATCACAGCATCTACTATCAAAAGTAGTGGATTACCGAGCCATTATAGACCTGAACCTGTGTCTAGATACAGCTGACCAAGGGAATTGCGAACAAATGGAGGTGTTCAAAAATAAATACATTTAATAATTAAGCCACTGTGTGTCCGACTGTACGCGTTTATCTACATAAAATATGAATACTTGGTTGTCTAAGCGAATCCGTCAAACAGATGAGATAACGCGACGTGAACTTTTGCTGTTTGTCCCCCCTCCTCCCCTTTCTATCACCTCCCTCAACCCCCCACATACATCACTGTGGCCCCTCGCGTTTGAATGTGTGTGTAGACCTGAGTTTTGAGAAAATGTGATAATTTATTTTAATTATTTTGACATCCTGTGTATTGTGCGTGTGATTATTGAAGTTTCTGTAGGTATTTTGTTTGGTATTGTTTTCTGTTTAGAGCTGACTGTCTAACGCTAACTCAAGTTGGCTTAGCTTAGCTCGACAATGACAAACAATTAAGTGAGCATGCTGGCAGTTTGACAAAAAATAAAAAGCATGTAAAATGGGGGATGGTTTTAGGGTTCCGTAATTTTTTTCTCTCGTCCACCCCATAGTGCTGGGATCGTTAAATAGTTTTTTTTTTCGAATTTGCGGAAATCCGGTACAACAAAATTATGGTATTATTTTTAAAAGAGTACCTAGGTACCACACTTAAGAAATTTAGTTTTATAAACCAAACTTCTGCTGGATTCGAACATGTTTCCAAACTCCTGCTCACGGCAGGACTTGATCCTGCGACTAGCAGTATTCTATTCCACCACCATTCCTAGACCTTACCTAATCAAGTTCCAGGCTACCCTGTCATAGAAAATCAAACCTTATTTCCTCTAGTACGTAGGTCGTAATTCCCCCGTCACTGCCAAGACCACAACATCGTCAACGCTCCACTTACCTGCAAAGAAGAAATTAAATAACATTATTATATCATGACGATCGTAAAGTTAGGTCATGACCTGCAATTGACCTTATGTTGTGGTGTAAGGTATGAGAGGTAGCGATTTCTTTAGCGCGATGAGTTTTAGGGACCATTTAAAATATTAAACACATGCGTGTTCATCAAATACCTACTGCCTAAAAAGAGCATATAATTGTAGAATATTCGTTATCTATTACCCATAGTACAAGCCTAGTGTTTAGTTTGAGGCAAGATTGCGCTATGTCGTAAAGTCGTGCAATATTTATTTATTGACCTATTGACAAAGGTAATATTGATTCCGTCTCCTTCTGTCAAACGACGAGAAAAAGAGACGGAACGTTTATGTACAATTGAGTTAATGTCATTGTCATTACAATGACAAACATTAGGTAGGTCTGTACATTCAAAATGAAACTATAACTTCTAATTGGATTGCATTCGAAACTTTATTGACTCAATAAGTATGGAAATAAAAAAATTCTTTGATATTCGCCAAAGAATTTTTTTATCGCATAATCTCAAATGATATTTTTGAATTTGAGGTTTTGTACTGTAATGAATGAATGATATTGAAATTATATTTTGGATATTTTTATTACGAGAATAGGCCATCAGAAGACAGATAACCGAATAGGTTTCATCGACTAACAGTAAACATCTTAACCGTCCCGGTCGAGCTCAAAATTTTGGTGACCGGGACGTATGACACCTTTGAAAATGCGACCTACATTTATCCTGTTGCGGGTATTGTGTAACTCAGTGCCTATGAAAAAGTGATAATCACTGGGCATAGGGTAGGTAAATGAAAAGTGTTTTTTTTGTATTGTACCTAATGTAGCAAGAAAAAAAAATAGGTACCCACTTAATTAATTTCACCAAAAATTACAGTTTTATAGTTTTAACTAGCGACCCGTCCCGGCTTCGCACGGTGCATATATTATACATATGAACGTAGTGTAGTTTGAAAGATCTAACTTCTAAGCATAGGTACATAGGGATAGACAATAAAGTATTTTCACATTCGTAATTTTGCAGTTAAGTATAAATATCTATACTCTATTTCAGAAACTTAGATCAAAAACGTAAACAAAGAACTGTTAATTTTATAGGAATCTATTCTATTATTATATTATTATTATTATACTATTATAAAGCGGAAGAGTTTGTTTGTTTGTTTGTTTGAACGCGCTAATCTCAGGAACCACTGGTCCGATTTGAAAAATTCTTTCGGGGTTGGATAGTCCATTTATTGAGGAAGGCTATAGGCTACTTTTGATCCCGATATTCCCACGGGATCGGGACTTATGCGGGTGAAACTGCGGGGAGCTGCTATAAGTAAATAAAGAGATGTCACTATCAAATAAATGTATGGGATTTCTGTTTACATTTTTGATCTAAGTTTCTCAAATAGGGTAGGTTACTGTGTTATCGTAATCGGAAATTGTTTTATTTATTTATATTTTCGTTAGGTTCTTTCTTTCCCGTTAATTTACAAATACAACATTATAATAATCGGTCTTGCCGTTTTCGAGACATGCTTTTTAAAAAAATTATGTAAATTTTAATACTACTTAAAATACCTAATAATATCAAAATCGGTGCAGCATTTACCAAAACAATATTTTACAAATATTCGTGTCAAATATTAATCTAAAATCCCTTTTGTTGTAATTTTGTCTCTGTCTAATGTTCGTTCTTACTGTTACTAGATGGCGCCACACGTAAAGTTAGACCGCGGTATCGTTGCGTTCTATTGAATAGCTAGGGTCTCTTCGTCGAACATTCGTACAACCAACAAATCAAAAAATCGGTTCAGTAGTTTTTGAACATTTTTGGGGTTGCTGTAAGAGTTTTCGAACTCTTACTTAGCAATTAATAATAATATTATACAGGGTGTTTCGACGAGAGGGGGTATTAAGCCGAAAGATGGTTGTTCTAGGGGTCTAGGCGAACAACTTTTATTCTACGACTTGGAAATTCGAACGTTTTTTTTCGAAAATTTTAAAGTTGTATCACTAAAAAAACAGCTGTTTTTGTAAAAAAAAGGCAATTAATGTTTAAATAAAAGGGCACCTCAAGGCCAATTACCTCAAACTCTAAAAACCCAGCCAAGTGCGAAACTCGCGCACGAAGGGTTCCGTACCACTATCACATTTGGGTACCGAACCCTAAAATCGTTTACCACTTTTAAAATTTGATAGGAAAATGTGACATATTTAGCTTCGATTCTTACGTCCATCATACGACCACACCACTAAAAAAAAAATGAAAAAAAAACTTTGGCACAAAGACAATTTGAAACTCTTTGGTAAGCGATACTGGTATTTGACAGATGGGGCAGCCATTTTGAATTTCATGACCTACTCGATTCGATGTTTTTGAAACACGTTTGTTGTATGGGAGCCCCTCTTAAATATTTGTTTTAATTTGTTTTTAGTATTTGTTGTTGTAGCGGCAACCGAAATACATCTTCTGTGAAAATTTCAACCGTCTAGCTATTACGGTTCATGAGATACAGCCTGGTGACAGACGGACAGACGGACGGACGGACAGACGGACAGACAGACAGACAGACAGACAGACAGACAGACAGACAGACAGCGAAGTCTCAGTAATAGGGTCCCGTTTTTACCTTTAGGTACGGAACCCTAAAAACAGCTGATTTTCATGCAAACTTTAAACTGAAAATTTTCGAAAACTACTTCGAATTTCCAAAACTTGTAGAACAAAAGTTGTTCGCCTAGACGTCTAGAACAACCCCCTTTCGGCTTAATACCCCCTCCTCGGAGCACCCTGTATTGTTTTTGAATTTTAATTCAGTCTAGCTGCATCCTGCGGTTTCACCCGCGTAAGTTCCGATCCCATGTCAATATCGGGATCAAAAGTAGCCCATGTAACTCCCTGATAATGTAACTTTCTATTGGTTAAAAGTATTTTTGAAATCGGTCGATTGGTTTCGGAGATTACCCCTCTATACATACATACATGTTACCATCGTTACTCTTTATAATATTAGTAGGTATAGACGTTAATCTGTCGTATTGTCTCTTTGTATTTGACATTTTTTCTTCCGGAAGATTTGTGTCAAACCTTAGTCTACAATTTTATTAAAAAGTAAATTAAATTATAGATAAATGAAACCGGCCAAGTGAGACTCAGACTTAAACACGAAGGGTTCCGTAACAATAACGCAAAAAATAACTTTTGTTTCATAGGAGCCGCCCACTTAATAATATTTATTTCATTCTGTTTTTAGTATTTGTTGTTATAGCGGCAATAAAAAAAATACAACTTTTTTGTTGTCTTGTGTGTTTATATAATGTTCGTTCTTATTGTTACTAGATAGCGCCACACGTAAAGTTAGACCGCGGTATCGTTGCGTTCTATTGAGTAGCTAGGGTCGCTTCGTCGAACTTTCGTTCAACCAACAAATCAAAAAATCGGTTCAGTAGTTTTTGAACATTTTTGAAGTTGCTGTAAGGGTTTTCGAACTCTTACTTAGCAACTAAATATTCTGTAGTTCATATTCAGACTAGCTGAGTCCTGCAGTTTCACCCGAGTAGTCCCGTTCCCGTGGCAATATCAGGATCAAAAGTAGCATATGAACTCGTTGTGGTTAAAGGAAAAAAAGATATGATTTTTTTTTTGTAAAAAATCTTTAAACCTCATTTCCCAAAAGTACCGTTTTGGCGCTTCAGCAATGTCGCCTTTCCACTGACGATATGTAACTTTCTATTGGTAAAAGTATTTTTGAAATCGGTTGATTGGTTTCGGAGATTACCCCCCAATATACATACATGTTTCCTACGTTACCTTCTCCCTGTGCCTCTTTATAATATTAGTATAGACTATACTAAAGACTCTGTGGTTTTGTCTCTTTGTATTTGACATTTTTCTTCAGGAAGATTTGTGTCAAACCTTAGTCTACAATTTTATTAAAAAGCAAATTGTAGATAAATAAAACCGGCCAAGTGCCTGCCAGACTTGCGCACGAAGGGTTTCGTAACAATGACACAAAAAAAAGTTTGTTTTATAGGAGCCGCCCACTTAATAATATTTATTTTATTCTGTTTTAAGTATTTGTTGTTATAGCGGCAACAGAAATACTCCTTTTATGTTGTCTTGTGTGTTTATTTAATGTTCGTTCTTACTGTTACTAGATGGCGCCACACGTAAAATAAGAACGCGCTATCGTTGCGTTCTATTGAATGGGGTCTCTTCGTCGAACTTTTCGTTCAGTTAATGAAAAAATCGGTTCAGTAGTTTTTTGAATGTTTTTGGAATTGCTGTAAGAGTTTTCGAACTCTTACTTAGCAATTAAAGTTGAATAACATAATAAAATATGTCGTAGGATAATTAGGTAAACAAGATTGTTGCGAAAATCGAAAATAAATAGTTTTGACTAGCTCGGAACTACAACTACGGATTGTTACATAAAATAGATAAACATCACAAAACGTTCGAAATCCAGAATAATCCAAGTCTCAAAACATCCCTATCTCATAATTTAATTTTTTTATGTAAAATTAATTTACTGCAAAAGTAAATTATACCTCTACACAATGTGTTTCGGAGACGGTATCAATGCCCCAAAGTTGATCTACATAGTCGTAGAACAACTTTTGTTCAACTTTTGGAAATTAGAACTAATTAGCGAATCGCCCCGGCTTCGCGTACAATGTATTAATACATAAAAAACCTTCCTCTTCCACTCTATCTATTGGTGAAAATCGCATGAAATTCCGTTGACGTTTTTGAAAAATATAGAGTTGACATTGGATCAAATCATATGAAGTCCCGATCTTGTTGCAATATCGTCATTAAAAGTAGCTTGTAAACAGCCATTGTCGTTGCTCCAAATTTAATGATGCTTTGACATTTCGACATAGGCCGCAGCGATGCTCATTTCATTTTTACGAAAGACGTAAAAATATTGTCAGCGCTGCAATGGCTTTAAAAAAACATTCTTTTTTCATCTATCTATAGGTATCTATAAAAGGCTTTGTCCTGACTGGCTGACTGACTGACTGATAATTGCACAGCCTAAACCGCTGATAGTAGAGGGCTGTAATTTGGAGGGTATATTCTTTTTGTGATGAAGACATCCGATAAGAAAGGATTTTTGATAATTCCCACGAGATCGGGACTTATGCGGGTAAAACCGCGGGACACAGCTAGTCCTTTATAAAATGCTTTGTCCTGAATGACTGACTGATGATCAACCCAAAACCTAAACCGCTGATGGTAGAGACCTGAAGTTTGGAGAGTGTGTTCTTCATATGATATAGCCATCCGATAAGAAAGGGTTTATCGAAATTCCCACGAGATCAGGATTTACGTGGGTGAAACCGCGAGCCCCAGCTAGTCTACATCAACACTAATATTATAAATAGGAAAGATTTTTATTTTTGTGTGTGTGTGTGTGTGTCGTATGTTTGTAATGAATAAACTTAAAAACTACTGCCCCCAGTATAAATCCATGTCGGGCGCATCGAAAATTGTTGATTATTTCATGACGGAATGTCGTAGAACTTTTTTTTGTGTACAGATTGTAGGCGACATTGTTTCCGATATTTTAATGTAGTTTCCATAAAAATATGTCTAAACGTATTGAAGCCTATCGACATTTTAGCCAAATCAGACATTTTTTGTCTAAAATTTGGATAGGCTTTGCACCAATAGGAGGTTCTTGTCTTAAAACTACACCAAAATGTAGGAAACAATGTCACCTACAATCTGTGCACAAAAAAAAGTTCTACGATATTCCGTCATGAAATAATCAACAATTTTCGATGAGCCCGACAGGGATTTTCAGTTTCAAGGTCGTTGGCGTATATACTCCTCTTAAATGCCAAAATGTTGAAATTCCCAAAATGTTGAATTCCCAAAATGTTGAATTCCCAAAATGTTGAACTTCCCAAAATCGCTACTCTTCCAACTTGTACCGCAGGTAAACCGCATTAGTTTATACTTATGTATTATTGTTAAAAAAAATCTGCAGTATTATGTAAATCAGGTATTTTTATCGTCAAATCTGAAGTGTGGTGCACACGCGTCGTGGCATGTTGCACTATTGGGTACTTCTATATAGGACATTTTTTAAAATATAATAATCATTTATTGCTAGATACCTAATTAAAATCAATTTTTATGTATTTGTTAGTAATAAATAACTTAAAAACTATGTTGCCTAGTTAGAATGAAAAAAACAATACAAATGTCCACAATTAAAATGGTAAGACCTTCACCTACATAAGTGAATTAAAAAATAATTTAAAAATGACTAAGCGAAATAAAATAAATATAAATTAAAAATAAATAAATAGAAATTTGTCCTAAAACGTAGGCCCAGTTGATTATTATGGAAGTACATGATGAATATTTTGTTCCTGGGTTTTCGGGTGAATTAAAAAAGTTTATCAATTTGTTTTGTTTTTTCAAAATCAATCATTTTCTCGAGCTCGTCCTGTGTTCGTGCATCGGCGCGGCACGTTTTAAGCCATTGGTCCCTATTGTTATCTCTGATAGTCGTGGCTAGGTCAAGTTAGAGTCTTTAGGGTGATCTGACAACTCTAACACTATATTCTACTAGCAGATTCCCGCGGTTTCACCCGCGTAAGTCCCGATCCCGTGGTTCACCCGCGTTAGTCTCGATAACGTGGTTCACCCGCGTTAGTCTCGATCCCGTGGTTCATCCGCGTTAGTCTCGATCCCGTGGTTCACCCGCGTTAGTCTCGATAACGTGGTTCACCCGCGTTAGTCTCGATCCCGTGGTTCATCCGCGTTAGTCTCGATCCCGTGGTTCACCCGCGTTAGTCTCGATCCCGTGGTTCACCCGCGTTAGTGTCGATCCCGTGATTCACCCGCGTTAGTCTCGATCCCGTGGTTCACCCGCGTTAGTCTCGATCCCGTGGTTCATCCGCGTTAGTCTCGATCCCGTGGTTCACCCGCGTTAGTCTCGATCCCGTGGTTCACCCGCGTTAGTCTCGATCCCGTGGTTCATCCGCGTTAGTCTCGATCCCGTGGTTCACCCGCGTTAGTCTCGATCCCGTGGTTCACCCGCGTTAGTGTCGATCCCGTGGTTCACCCGCGTTAGTCTCGATCCCGTGGTTCACCCGCGTTAGTCTCGATCCCGTGGTTCACCCGCGTTAGTCTCGATCCCGTGGTTCACCCGCGTTAGTCTCGATCCCGTGGTTCACCCGCGTTAGTCTCGATCCCGTGGTTCACCCGCGTTAGTCTCGATCCCGTGGTTCACCCGCGTTAGTCTCGATCCCGTGGTTCACCCGCGTTCGTCTCGATCCCGTGGTTCACCCGCGTTAGTCTCGATCCCGTGGTTCACCCGCGTTAGTCTCGATCCCGTGGTTCACCCGCGTTAGTCTCGATCCCGTGGTTCACCCGCGTTAGTCTCGATCCCGTGGTTCACCCGCGTTAGTCTCGATCCCGTGGTTCACCCGCGTTAGTCTCGATCCCTTTAAAATAGAGTAGACACTCGAATTCGGAACTAAGGATTCCGTAGGTACTTTTTTTTAAACTTGTAATAACTTCTAAACCAAATATACGATTCGAATGAATTAAAAAGGAATTTACTTAGAAATAAGTAGTTCTAATTATAAAATAAATTATTTGGATAAGGGTTTATGCTATTGTAAGAATATAACCAACTTCGTTCCTACCTACATTATAATACAATTTTTAACACAAAAGCTGTTATTGTGAGTTAACTATAATAGTTGGATATGTTACATCGCGAACTTTTTGGTAGATATTTATAAGAACTACAAACCTGTACCTAGTGCATTATTTTGTTCTAATATCAATAGTTTTTGCTGCGCACGCTATTTTTTATTTTGAGTTTTCTACCTTTGGTTACAATTAGAGATGCGCCGAGTACTCTGCCGAGTACTCGTTACTCGGGTACTCGGCAGTTTTTTACTACTCGTACTCGGCCTCGGTACTCGGTTCATGAGCCGAGTAACTCGGAAATATATAGATATATATATCTGTGTAGGATTTCATCTGTGTACTGCTTTGGCTTCTTAACTTAGTGTGAAAGTTTGTGTATTTGTTTGTTCCTCTTTCACGCTCAATCGGGTCGCCAATTTAGATGAAATTTAACACAAAGGTACAGAGCTAAAGAACTGTATATCGACACATAAGCTGGTAAACTCTCCTGAAGATCGCGACGCGTACAGGGCCGCCAAACGTGCCACTAAAAGAGCAGTAGCCAGAGACAGACAGCACCACTGAGAGCCATTGTACGATAAATTGGAAACGTCTGAGGGGCAGAAGCTTATTTATAAGTAGGCATGTTCTGGGATCTATGCGGCGCAGGATATATCCAAGTGCCGCTGCCTGTGTAAAAAATCCCGTGTGGAGTGACGCGAAAAGACCGCGTCAGAAACTCCGGCATCAGGGGCAGCCTTCATGCCCGAGAAGAATGGCCAATGACCATACAAGAATGGCGTTTACGATGGTCCGGCTAGTTACGTAGGGAATAAATGTTTTGCTGTGGCGCCTCCGCCCGACCGCAGCAGATTGAGAAGATTCAAGAAAGGCTGGCTTGACGGCGAGAGAGCAGATATGCGTGCAAATAGCCTCACTACACGGGATGCCAAAGATCGTACGAAGTAGAGACGTAAAAGTAGGATAGCGGACTCCGGGCTCCCGAGAGTGTTGATGATGAGATGTTCCCATCAGGAACATCACTCGGATGATGATGAACCGCGGGCGCAGCTAGTAAAGAAGAAAAGCTGCTTGCTTCGAGTCGCCTCGCCTGTCGCACGTCGTCTGGAGCGCGTTTCAACTTGTTTTCGCGGTTATTTAAATGAACCGAGTAACTCGGCAGAGTACTCGACTCGGTAAATTTTGAACCGAGTAATACTCGGTACTCGGTTACTCGGTAAAACTGGTACTCGGCGCATCACTAATTACAATATTGAAATTTTCTTACGGATCCCTAATTTTTTTTTAAATAAATAGCCTATGTTAATGTAGCTTTCTATTAGTGAAAGAATTTTTGGAATCGGTCCAGTGGTTCCGGAGATTACCCCCAATATATATATATATATATACATACATACATGTTACCAACGTTACCTCTTTATAATATTAGTATAGATTTCAGAATCAGATCAAAAATGTAAACAAAGAACTCTGTCAATATCAAAGGAAAAAGTAAATAAAGAGCTGTCTCTTCAAAAAAAATGAGTATTTTGATTACATTTTTGAGCTAAGATTCTAAAATAGAGTACCTACCTATTAAGTGAGCCACGACTACACAAAAAAAGAAGGATGTTGTTGTTGCTATGCAAGCCCCCATCGGCTTCCAGGTAAAACAATCACGGCTTATGCATTTTAATAAAAGTTTTATTTTATCTTAGATCATGCACGTGAACTAAATATGTCAAAGATTTCAGAAAACCTTTGTAGGGAAATCAGTTTAGCTTTTCTCTGAATTAAAAGAAAATTATACGTTTAAAAGTAATTTATTATAAATAAATGCTACAATAAGTGACTGATATTTCTTAAAAATTACTTTTGCGAAAGGTATTTGTCAAATTTTTGTGTGTTTAGTCAAATAAAAGTCTAAAATGTCTGCCCTCCTGAACGCACATGGGCCCGTCTTTAACAATTTTCCTGATATTGAATATACGCTTATAGGAATACGGCAGTACAATAAGATAAGACCCATCTTGCTAAGTGGCTGCACCGGTCTACCTATCGGAACGGAGTAGAGCCCGACTAATACGGCTGAAAGAGCCTGATAATAACCTGAAAAAGAGTAGGTACCAACCACAGAACCTAAAAAGCGATCAATAAAGTCATATCTAGGCGATCTGGCTGCCGGACTCTGACCGCCCCTGCCGTTTGCTAAAACTACCCTCTGAATAAAAGCAAAACCACATAAGCGAGCGATAAGCGTTGTTGGCCGACCATACAGCGCGATATGCCACTTCCAACACTTTTACGTTCGTATAACCTACTCGTGTGATAGGGTTTAAAATTTGATGACTTTAAGCAGACTCAATCGTCTTTTTTTTCTGTTCCGATCGTCATTTTGCTTTCATTTCGATCGTTATTTTGTGTCTATTTCGATCGTCTTTTATGTTTTTGTTATGGTAGTGTTCTGTTTCTGTTCCGATCGTCATTTGTTTCTATTTCCATTGTCTTTTATGTTTTTGTTATGATCGTCTGTTGTTGGCCGACCATACAGCGCGATATGCCACTTCCGACACTTTTACGTTCGTATAACCTACTCGTGTGATAGGGTTTAAAATTTGATGACTTTAAGCAGACTCAATCGTCTTTTTTTTCTGTTCCGATCGTCATTTTGCTTTTATTTCGATCGTTATTTTGTGTCTATTTCGATCGTCTTTTATGTTTTTGTTATGGTAGTGTTCTGTTTCTGTTCCGATCGTCATTTGTTTCTATTTCCATTGTCTTTTATGTTTTTGTCATGATCGTCTGTTGTTGGCCGACCATACAGCGCGATATGCCACTTCCAACACTTTTACGCTCGTTCGTATAACCTACTCGTGTGATAGGGTTTAAAATTTGATGACTTTAAGCAGACTCAATCGTCTTTTTTTTCTGTTCTGATCGTCATTTTGCTTTCATTTCGATCGTTATTTTGTGTCTATTTCGATCGTCTTTTATGTTTTTGTTATGGTAGTGTTTTGTTTCTGTTCCGATCGTCATTTGTTTCTATTTCCATTGTCTTTTATGTTTTTGTCATGATCGTCTGTTGTTGGCCGACCATATAGCGCGATATGCCATTCCAACACTTTTACGTAGGTATAACGTACTCGTGTCATAGGGTTCAAAATTCAATGACTTTAACTTAGACGGAAACAAAAATCGTAGATACGGTATATTCTAACATTGCGTAGTCGAAAAATGAGCTAGAAACACAAAATAATTGTATTTAAAAACATTTGTCTTTAAGAATGATTCAGGCTTTGTAAATAAGCAAAAAGGCATTCTTATGGATGTCAAAAAGATAATCGCAGTGTGACAGCACGTGTTCACGCGGCAACGGTTCGACATACGACTGAGGCTAGTGCGTCAGCTAGACGCAGTTTTATCGTCTCATTTTCAGAGACTAGGTACCGTATCTTCAGTTTTTTGTGTTTATCTAAGGACTTTAAGCAGACTCAATCGTCTTTTGTTTCTGTTCGGATCGTCATTTTGTTTCTATTTCGATCGTCTTATTTGTTTTGGTTATGATCTTCTTTTGTTTCTATTCGGATCGTCATTTGTTTCTATTCCAATCGTCATTTGTTTGTTTACATTTCGATCGTCTTCTATGTTTTTGGTATCATCGTCTGTTGTTGATCACCGACCATACAGCGCAATACGCCACTTCCTACACTATTACGTATAACCTACTCGTGCGGTAGGGTTCAAAATTCGTAAACTTTAAGCTGATACAATCGTCTTTTGTTTCTGTTTCGATCGTCATTTGTTTATATTACTATCGTCTTTTATGTTTTTGTTATTATCTGCTTTCGTTTACTGTTTCAATTATACTAGGCTTTCGTTTTCACCGATCGTCATTATCATAACTTTTATTTTTTCCTAAGTCTTTTTACATTTAATTTTTAAGTGTATTTCAACATTTTGGGAATTCAACATTTTGCTCTTAAAGTCAATTTATTTGTTTTGAATTAAATATACATAAGTATTGTTTTTGTAGTGAAAACAACTATGCAAGTTTAAAATCGAATATGGTAAATAAGTACATAATTCCTACAACGTTTCTAAATAATATGACTGGGGCTTCTTTAAATATTGTAAATTACATTGAGTATTAATACGTTTTATGGTAGAAACAAACTGTGCCTACTTAATATTATAATGGCGCATTTTTACGTCCAAATCAAAATCTATCTATAGACAAAATAATAGTCAATTTCTATGCTCACTATCTCAAAATCTAAATGCTTATAAAAATTGTCAAAACACAGATGCCCCACTGTGTTCTACATTAGTACCCGCCATACTATATCATGTTGAATGAGTTGGTTGCATTAAAATTCATAAATGCGTAAAAATATTATGTTTTAAATTTGTATAATAGCGTAAATATTCAATGAACATTGAAATGTTGCCGTGGACTACTGATTTCTCATCGGTAGATTATTATTTTTAGAATAGATACGGTATAAAATAAATATACCTACCTAATTGTTGTTTCAATGGGATTTTTTTGGTTGCAACAGAACGCGTAGAAGAAATATATTTTAAACCATAAAGATTTGTTTATACTTATAAGTAATTGTGTTTATAAGTTAAGTTACGAATATAATTTTTGTAGTCTTATAAACCTCACACAAAAAAGAAATTCAAATACGTGATAAAATGAAGTTAAACTTAACTTACTTAATAAATAAAACTTATTATAATTAACTAATTTTAAGTTTTTTTATTTACCTACTTCCAAAAACGTATTTTTTTTTCAGAAAACATACCTAACCTAAATTTACTCTTAAAACAGTTAAAAAATAATTCCCAAAAGTCGTAAAACAAAAGTTGTATGTTTAGAAACTAATTTTAAATGACTGTATTTCTTTATCGATGATGACTTTCCTCCTGTGCCGACCCCATATAATTAGTGGTTTTAGAGGACCCCGGGCTCCCGAGAGGAATGCAACCGGGAACATCGCTCAGATGAGAGAGAGAAATTAATTTATCTGCAGAGCTTTGTATCCAGCTGCGTTGAGACGTGTAAAATGACTTGATTGGCTGGTTTATTGAGGCAAACGCCCACTGTATGTCATTAGAAGATACTTTATGACTACCTACATATTTTGAAATGCTACTTCGAGGCTAGTCGAGCTGCAAGGTCTTAACTTTTACTAAACATTATATTTTATTAAAAGTCACATTAATTTTACTATAAATTTAATAATAAAAATTCATGTAGGCAGAACTGAATTAAAACAAATTAATAAACGTGTTTTCTATATATTTTTTTAGGTTATGGTAACAGTCCCACTCAATGAATCACACTAAATTACTTTTAGGTGAACATAGCATGAATGAAAAAAACTGTACACAACTTCTAAATTTAAGGTAACTTACGTACCTTTTTAATGTACTACCTCTAGTGCTGGGCCGAATAGTCTGACTTTGGTCCCCAAGAACTCAGTAGACCCAATATGAACTACTTACTATCGCTCTTAGACTCACTTGCAAAGAGACTAGTTACCTAATGCGAGGACTAACAAACTAGTCTGACCCGTTATATTTTGACGTTAATAAAGGTCAAGTTAGCGTAGGTACTTAGTTCTCGGACTAGCAATCTCTGCAAAAGTGCCAAGTATGATACGAGTAAAGGTGATCTCACATTTATTAGCACCGTACGCGCTGCACGCGCCGTACTCGCCGCATTTTAGAATTCATTGTATGTAATGATGTCAAACCCCTTTCAAAGCACTTTACGAAATGCGCCGCGTACGGTGCGGGTGAAACGTGCGAGGCTCGTGCGAGGATTATCATTACATACAACGAATTCTAAAATGCGGCAATTAGGTAAGGCGCGTGCGGCGCGTACTGTTCTGATAAATGTGCAATCACCTCAAGTGTGCGTTATGGTAGGCGTCAATCTTAACATATTTTATAGGTTATTAAATCTATTGTTTATAGTTTTTATAGCAGGCCACTGTCCCGGTATTGGTTTTCATAAGTTTTTAATTGCACAGACGATGTACGGCTTAATTTGACAGGCTATTAATTTTTTAAGTGTTTTGACAAAAACCTTATTTATGTTTATTGGACCTTTACTCGTAGTTTCATAAAACTTTATTTTTTATTGTTTTATAGGACAGTCTACCTACTCTTTTCTCCATACAAACTTTACAAACGTAGTCGACTGTTTCCTCCTTGGATAAGACATTAGAGCAAATATGTTTATGCCATAAAACTTGCATAAAACCTATATCAGCCATGACCATGCCCCTACTTTTTGAAAAATCAAAAAGTAGGGGCATGGTCGGCTATGGTCGTTCATAATTGTTTATAATTTTTTTTTTAATATTTCTATTCTAATTAGAAAATGAAGTGGATCTAACAATAAACATACATTTCTTATTTCACTTCGATCCATCTTTTAAAAGGTGAATCGAAAAACAAAAGACGATGACGACGAGAACAAAAGTTGTTCGCCTAGACCTCTAGAATAAACCCCTTTCGGCTTAATACCCCTTAATACCTTAATTTTTTTTTAAACAAAATTTGTAGAGAATTTTGTATATAATTTTGTACTTTGACCTTGAAATTTAATAGTTGCGCACACCCTACCATAAGTAGGTTTTAAGACAACTTTTAGGGTGTCAATATACAAGTATTTACAGACTTACAGCTGGGTATCTCGAATTCCGAGGTGAACTTACTATAATGACTGGATCAGAAAAAGTCGACTACGTTTGTATGGGGAACGAGTAGGTATATCACCTTCTCACATTGCAACTGTCGGTAGGTATAAACTCAAGGTCCGTGGTAACTGGCAGCTGGTACAGCTATCGGTCGACATTGGCAGGTTCGATTCCGCTCATTAACTGATAGCTATTCCAACTGATAAGCCTTAACTCGCTGATAGAGGAACCTGTATTGTTTATTGGGTTTTAATTTGATGCAGTAGGTTGAGTTAATGTTGTGGTGCAAACAGCGTTGCGAAGTGTGTGTCGCGAACGGTTTAGAATAGGGTTACCCCAACTCTTCGCGGGTGTAGTATAAAGGCGAATAAGAGATCTGAGAGACTATCAAACCTCAAGATCTCTCAACGCGGTGGTGGATATGCTGCTTGGTCCCTAGGAGAGTTGGTGTCAAGCAGGCGGCCGGCCGGGAAATATTGCCAAATCTATTTACAGAAGGTATGGTCAATAAACTGCGTCGACCCCAAATAATATGAGGTTTAGCGGACCCCGGGCTCCCGAGAGGGATGCAACCGGAAACTTCACCCAGATGAGAAGAATATTATTATATCAAAATGATCATTAGGTACCCATTCAGTTCTGTCAAAACTAAAAGTTGTGATATAGTTAGGCAATACTAAGGAAGTATTTGATCACTATCACTTCACTATCTCATCGGTCATGTCTATGTCACAACTTGTCTAAGATGTAGCACGTAGGTACGTATTTTCTTTTTCTATTTTTCTTCGAATAGTGATGGTGTGGCTTACCTACCCAGTGTTAAAGGGAAATGAGCTAGGAATGGGCTAGAAATTGTTAAGTGGAGCAGACCCATTTAATGTAAATAAGATAAATCGATTGACGTGAGAATCCTTAAAATCGGTTTATTCATTTGGCCTCTGGAGCGCTACATAGGAACAAACATACATAGACTGATAAAAGCAAAACCCTTCTTTGCGTCGCGCAGTCAGGTAAATAGATATGCTTTTCCACCAAGTGGAATCATTAATGTGTCAGTTAGAGCGTAACTCCACCAAGTGGAGCCAAAGAGAAACGAGCCATCTCGCGAGCTGTAATTTCCGCTGGACTCTGTAATTGGTGGAAATCAATATCTTAACCTAACCTAACCTATCCTATGTTATTATATTAAGTAAAACCCGGAATACTATTCTATCCTTGATTAACCTATCCTAAGTATGTACCTATAGATAATCAATATGTTTTTCTTTTCAGCTTCACTACAAATTCGACTAACGCATCCATCGAAACCCCGCGCTAACTCCTCGATTGGCCCGACTACACTACGTATGAAGTCGCATGAAATATATTCAATCTGCGAGTTAGAGATAAGCTACCCCCTCCCCCCCGACACCCCCAAGGATCCTCCTACAGGATACAGTTGACCCTCACTCAGTTTTTATTTTTATTAATATTCTATCTTTGGGTTAAGTTATTTGGTTAAGTTAAGTACCTGTGTGTTACCATTTTCTTATGTTTATTGTTCAAGGGATTCTATTAGAAATATTTTACACGGGAGGAGTTTTGATGATGCATTTATAATTGTAAAGTGTTTCTATCTTCTCCTTTTTGTATAATAGTGTGGCTTACCTAGTGGTATACTTGTCAGATCGCCCTAAGGCCTCTAACTTGACCTAACGACTGCTATCTAAAATAACAACCAAGACCAGCTGCTTAACGTGCCTTCCGAAGCACGGAGGAGCTCAAGAAAATGGTTTTTGCCACACGGATTATCGGTCACCCATCCAAGTACCTGATATGGACAAAATACTCACTGCACCGCTCCCATGTGTTACGACACGGTGTGTGCAGCAAGTGAAAGTTATCCGCGGTAGCACACAATCCCGTGAGAATTTCAGAGTTTAAAAAAAATGTTTGGTAGTAGGTATTCCCCTAAATTTGTATATTATACTTCTTTTTTTATTTGTAGACTATGATTTGACACATCTTACCGAATACAAAACGTCAAATACAATGAACCAAAACGTCAGATTATAGTCGGAAATTAAAAAACGAAGTATAGATGTACCTACGGTTTTAAAAACAATTTAATCAGTGGTTTAAGTTAAACCACGGGTAAACTTTGGAAATAGTTTTATCTAGTTTTATCACTGTAAGGTAATTACGAAAATAAAATAACCACCGGAATCAGATAATGTTAAGAGTAAAGTCTACCTACTCTTCCTCCATACAAACGTAGTCGACTGTTTCCTCCCTGGATAAAGACATTTGAGCAATTATGTATGACCATGTCCCTACGTTTTGTTCATTTTTATTCATTTTCCAATTAGAATTTAAATAAAATTTAGAAAAATTAGAATATGAAAGAAATATACCTAAATGTAGGTTTTATGGCATAAATATATTTTTCTAAAGTCTTTATCCAGGGAGGAAACAGTCGACTCTACAAATTCGTTAAAGTTCATTTATTGGTAATTATAATAGATACCAAGGTTCTACGTTTGTAAAGTTTGAATGGAGAAAAGAGTAGGTAGACTTTCCCCTTAAGGGGTGAAAAAAAGTTCTCTTTTCACCCTCGTTGTACGGAGAAGCACACCTCAACCTATGAAATTAATGAGATAAATTAAATAGGTACGAATAATAATTAGGTAGGTATGACCTATGAAATAAACTCATTTTTCGAGTAGACTACGCGGGTGTCTAGTCTTCTCAACGTCTGGAAAGATCACGAAACGTCGGTTGATGAAAAATCCTTAATATAATAAATTCAATGCGATTTAAACCGTAAAATCATATCATTGTGTAATGATCATCGCCAAAACCTCAGAAATATTTAACCTTTACCTACTTTGTCAGTCAACTTTGAAACTTCACGTTTGTCGTCGTCGCAGTAAAAGACAAACCGAAATTGTTTATTCATCTGTTATTAACTTATTATTACTCATTTATAAGAGGGTTAAACGCATAATGAAACTACGCTACGCATAAACGTTTTCGTTTTCACCCCCTGTTTCTTTTGTTAAATTGTTACATCGATCGGCGATTTTGGAACAATCATTTTTAGTAAGTATATGTTATTCTGTACCAACTTTTTTGAGCTTGACTGTTTTTTTATACTAACTGTTTTTTTTATAAAAAAAACTGACGTTATAGCAACTTTATATTACAGTACGAAGTAGATATACCCATGGTCAAAAATAGACATACAACTCGATATGCCATTATTTAAAAAAAAACACGAAAAAATGCCATAATTCAAAGAACACAAGATAAAAGAAGTCGGTTAACAAAACTTAAATTCGATTGCGCGAAAAAATAACTTTTCATTACAAGATTTGAAATCGATTATCCATAAAATATACTTTCATAATCCGTAAAGAAGTCCAGCTCGAGATAACGGCGGCAACCCTAGATCGCGATAGTGGAATTATTATTCGTACTATCAGGGCTGCCACCCGGTGATGTTATCGCGCGCTATCTCCCAACACCAAGCGTCGCTTCACCCCCTTCTGATGCCGTCACGCTGGGACACTGTCGATACCATTTTTAGGGTTTTTATCGATATTATTTTTAAATTGGGTTTATTAGGATGCTGTCACCCGGTAGAACTTGAATAAGTTTATGTTGATAACTTATTTATCTAGTTTTAGGTAAGATATTTAATAAATACATTTTTTCGGGTTGCAATATTTTAATATTTTCCATATTGCATTGCAATATGGAGTACCTATATCCGTTGTCTAGTACCCATAGTAGTGCTTAGTTTGAGGCTAAATTGCGCTGTGTGTAGCACGTCGAGCAATATATATTTTTTTTTGTTGCATTTTTTTTTTCGATATCTTTTCGATAAGTTTTTAAACTTAACTCTTTTCCACGAATCAATAGTAAATCGTAGGTTTTTTAACGTAATAGATTTTAAATTCTTCTTCTGTTTTCGCAATGTTGTATTGAACCACGCGATGCAAACCGAAAAATGTCTGTAATAGATTTTATTATTATTTTGTGATTGCATAACCTAGGTTTATAAACTTTTTAAACTAACAATTTGTAAACATAGGTGATTTTTATTTGCGCGTATTTTATTTTTGTATTTTTTTTCACCTTCTCTTATCATTTACCTCCTTGTAGCCTATTGCAAAAATCTATTGTAAAAGTAAATAAAATTTCGAAAGGAAATATACACACACAGGTACAGAATCCCGATGAAAATAATATAATAATATAGATAATTTAATTAAAATGAACAGTTTTTTAATTACCTAGATTTAAAAAAATAAATGACTTTAACGGAACCAAACACACAACTAAATCCATTTAAATATTATATTGTAAATTCTAGTGGCCTCAATTAATAGACAACTAATCACACGATAAAGTTAAACGCGCAATAGTTATACCTACAAGTACTAACACTAGATAAAACTTGGAATTTTAACAATATAATTAACCGCAGACTGTACCTACCTAACCTTATTCCGATAACCACAGCTCCAGTGGGGTAAATGAATAATTTTTGTGTCAATCGAACAATGTCATGTCCGTGACTAATCTTCGTACCTACTATATCTAATGGCGTTTGACAGATCTATAAAATAAATAAAGTTATTGAGATTATTTATTTACATATATTTACATAGGTAGGTACATATAAGAAATATAAAACTAAAGAAACGAAATAATAACTTATATTAAAATAACCCACCCCGAATTCTACCCCGCGCAAAGGTACCCATAACGCTGGCAGCATTGCCGCATTGTATGGCAATAGCTAACCTTTGCACCAGGTACGAGCCGGAGCGAGGGTCGCCTGTCCAAATAAATAAATAAATAAATATTCCACGTGGTTACACACAGCGCAATCTAGCCCCAAACTAAGCACTAGGCTTGTACTATGGGTACTAGACAACGAATATACTACAAAAATTATAAACATCATTATCATCATCATTTTCTTCTACTAGTATAAATTATAATAAAAATAAATCGACGGGGGTTTTCAACAAAAGTGCATATATTAGGTCCTTACATATGAAATTGGCGTTTTGTCGTACTGGCCACTTTGATCTCAAATATCTCTTCTTTGGTTAGGGATTCCAATTTCAAATTTATACAGCTATTTATTCATACATTTGTATTTCGAAAACCGTAATTCATTTGTTTTGTCCTCGTTTGGTTTTTTCTTTGCGTCACGCAGTTTACAAAATGGAAAACTTGAAATATCGCGTTATTTACGAGTACGAGTTCCACCGTGGTACCAGTGCTGCAGAAACGGCTCGAAGGATTAATGATGTGTATGGCGGTGGTGTCGCAAAAGAAAACACAGTGCGTTTTTGGTTCCAACGTTTTCGTTCTGGAAATTTCGACCTGCAGAACAAGCCCCGTGGACGGCCGGAGACTAAAGTTGCTAATGAAGAATTGAAAGCTATTGTGGAAGCAGATCCATCGCAAACCACGTCCGAGTTAGCTGCAGGCTGCGGTGTTAGTGATAAAACTGTTTTAATCCACTTGAAGCAAATTGGAAAGGTGAAAAAGCTTGAAAGGTGGGTACCTCATGAATTGAGTGCAGCAAACCGACAAACGCGCGTCAACTGCTGCGTTACATTACTCAACCGGCACAATAATGAAGGGATTTTAAATCGGATCATTGCCTGTGATGAAAAGTGGATCCTGTACGATAATCGGAAACGCTCATCGCAATGGCTGAATCCTGGCGAACCAGCCAAATCCTGCCCCAAGCGAAAATTGACTCAAAAAAAGTTACTTGTGAGCGTTTGGTGGACTAGTGCCGGTGTCGTTCACTACAGCTTTCTTAAATCTGGCCAGACGATTACAGCAGATATCTATTGTCAGCAACTGCAAACCAAGATGGAAAAGCTAGCTGCTAAACCACCGAGGTTGGTCAATCGCTCTAGGCCACTGCTGCTTCAGGACAACGCCAGACCACACACTGCACAACAGACGGCTGCCAAATTAGAGGAGCTTCAATTGGAATGTCTAAGACATCCACCGTACTCCCCGGACCTGGCTCCAACAGATTACCATTTTTTTCGAAATTTGGATAACTTCTTGCAAGGGAAAAAATTCATCTCCGATGGGGCAGTCCAAAGCGCCTTCAAAGATTTCATTGATTCTCGTCCTAATGGTTTTTTTAGTAAAGGGATCAATGAACTACCTATGAGATGGCAAAAGTGCATAGATAGCAATGGTACATCAAATCATCATCAATCATTTCAGCTGTAAGAAGTCCACTGCTGGACATAAGCCTCCCTCATAGATTTCCAGATGCTTCGGTCATAAGTGGCCTGCATCCATCGTGAACCCGCGGCCTTAACCAAGTCGTCCGTCCATCTCGTTGGTGGACGTCCAACGCTGCGCTTTCCTATCCGCGGTACATACTTTGATTAAATAAATATATTATTATAAAAAAAAAAGACTTTATGTTCCTCCCTTACAAAACGCCAATTTCATATGTAATGAATGACCTAATATTTTATTGTAATCTCCTCGTTTTTTTTTTCTTGTTCATAAATTATAAGAATGTGTCACTTTTCGATTTAAAAAAAAACGAATAAATATGTAATTTTATTATTTACTACATTTTGCAGTTTGTTCTTTGTTACTTTAACTTTTAAAAGTTAAAACATTATCAAGCTAATTTTGTTATAATAGAAACTTACCACAGTCAGAGTAACGTTGAGACAAGATAATATAAAATAAGATTTTCTTATAATAGACCATTATACGGTGCCGATTCACGAGTCAATCCATAAGTCAGTTAATTGAGCAGTGTTGGTCTAGTGGTAGAAATTTCATTCCGAGGGTCGTGGTTTCGAATCCAGGTCGCGAACATGAAGGACATTTTTTTTATTATGTATTTCTCCTTGTACCTAATGTAACTTTATTACTATACTAATTAGGTTGGTATAAATAGATAGTCAAATCTATGATTTAAAAGCGAGTTCCTCGAAATCCGGATTCGTTGATACGTCACACCGTACCTTGCAGAATAAAGGGTACATTTTATCGACTATCGACATTTCTGTCCATATTTCGATATTTCTTATCGATACTTTCCCACGTCACTAGGGGTGTAACCTGCCTTACCCCGGATAAGAATGAACACAGTGGCTCTCGCGCGGAATGTGCTAATACATCCTTATCTACGACGCCCGTCCGCACTCACACACATTCACACACAGACACAGCGATGTATAAGACGATTTTTAACTAAATTTCTGTGTATGTTTAAGTGTTGGGCGCTTGCAATGTGATGTCATTTATTTTCTTCTCGGTTTTAAACTGATTATGGTGCATTTGGGAATTGGCCAGTGTCAAGTATTTTATCCAATGAAAATAAGATTTTTTATCGAGTTCCTAACCTAACCCGCATTCGGGTTAGGATTTCGGGTTAGGTTAGGAATATACCATTTATCTATACGTTTTAAAATTCAAAGTCCTGACTGATTGATTGACTGACTGCTCAACGCGGAGCCCAAACAGTTTTAGATCGATTTTGGAGATGTATATTCTTTGTGTAGGTCCTGGCAACGGGACGGATGGCTATCGACATACCCAAAAGGTGTCATCTGTCCCGTTCGAGCTCAAAATAAATCTATACTGCCGGGACGTATGACATCCGTTGGGAATTTTAGTGTTTAGGACCTACCTGTTTTTGAGGTTGTTGGAAAATCCCACGGAATTGAGGGTGGGTCGAAACCTCTTGTATTTTATAATACCTACCTACATATTTGCAATTACATATCCGAACATCTACATAGTTTAAGGAAACAATTAAACATCAATAAATAAGGCTTTCAAGGTCTACATACCTACTTCCTCAACAGATATCGTGCCCTTGTGATATGGCCTTTTGCGATAGCATGTACCTACCTACCTACCTATACCTATACGCATGCAACGCAATGGGAAGTGCGGGTAATGTGGGCTGGTTGTTTTGGTGAGACAAGTTGAGCCGCACGGTTACACTAACGTAGGTAAGTCGCGATCCTGCGGGAAAATCGGTATAAAAAGTAGCCTTTGTGTTAGTTCTAATCTCCAGCTATCTAGGTATCAGCATACCAAGTTTCGTAGCAATCGGTTCGGTAGTTTTAGCGTGAAGGAGAAACAAGCATAAACATAACTTTACCACATAAACTAGATGTCTCACAGATATACTCTGATTTAATCTTCTAATTTATTAATTTTTTTCAAAGTTCTTTTTATAATAACTACTAGCTGACCCGGCGAACTTTGTTCCGCTTTTAAGGGACAAAAAAGTCGTCTCCCAGTTTTAAGCTGCCTCCCTCCACCAATTTTCAGCCAAATCGGTTTAGCCGTTTTTGAGTTATAAATAGTGTCGGTAACTAACACGACTTTCTTTAATATAATGTCTTACAACATTAATTTCACTTTGTAAAACTTCAAAGATGTTATCTATCACACCTTTATCACGATATCGAATCACGTAAGAAACTCATTTGTTCTATGTATTGAGTACTAGCTCCGCCTTTTGGTTTTACCTGCGTAAGTCCCGATCTCGGGGGAATATCAGGATGAAAAGTAGCCTATATGTTAATCCAGGTCTCCAGCCATCTGCGCTTACCAAGTATCTATCATTGCAATAGGTTCAGAAGTTTTTGCGTAAAGGAGTAACGTATCTTACATATAGGTTGCTTTGGAAAAATCGCACTATGCGATTATGCCACTAAAAACTAAATTATTATAAATCTATGAAAAGTATACACATTAAAATATAAAGTAAAATTTCTTTTTACTAAGTCCCTTACGCCCAAAAGTGTTCATGTAACTTAACGTATGTTAATCAGTATTCATCTGTTTGAAAATATTTTAAAGAAAAATAGACAATTGCCTAAGAGCAACAAAAAAACAAATTACGAAATAAGTAGGTAAGATTATATTGTCTGTTGTGCAAAAAATGCGTACCAACATCTATCTTCTATCTATTTTCCATACCTATACAGACAAACTTTCACATTTATAATATTAGTAGGTTGTATACGAAGGAGTGTAGAGTGGAAGTGTACCTACTGTTATCAGGCCAGTCCAGGCACACCTTCCCGATCGTTATCTTTTTAATTAATATCAACACAAACAGTATGGCTGCCGTAAAAATATCGTGCCCATACCCACGTCAAGATGACACGGTTTCCTTCTAATAATATTAATTAATTTTCGTACATATTATCACGTATTTAAAGTCTCCGCCCTCTAAATTAAATGAAATCAAAATAGATCGAAATTAAACTTATTTTTCGTGCGTGCTCATTTTGTTTGTTTATTATTTAGCATTGTTTCAATCCTGAAGAAGAGACCTGCCCTGCTAGCTGATTACGTAACTCTGTTGCTAACAAATCTCGATTGAAACAATTGAAATTGTTAATTTTTGCGTTTACGGATTTATAATTTGAGAGTTACAGTCGCTAGTTTTGATTGCAATGACAATGACGTGAAAAATAAGGGTTCCGTTTTTTTTTGGTATTTGGCTACGGAACCCTAATGACGTGTACTTAGCAATTTCAATTGTTTTAATCGTAATTTGTTAGCAACATAGTTACGTAATCAGGTAGATGAAAGGTCTCGAAACGTTGAGCATTGAAACAATGCTGAAAGTAATAAACACGAGTGTGAATGAATGAATGAGTAAGTGAGTGAGTTTAATTTCAATCCAAAATCGCGAAAACAGAAGAAAAATCTAAAAATATAAAGATCACATGAAAATAACTTAGATATACATGAATAGGAAAAAATCGTGTGAGTCTAAACTTATTGATTTCTATAAAAACCACTGTTTTAAACACATGTCTTAAAAGAGTACCTATTTAATTACCCGACGGAGTGGGTAATTTGGCGAATTACAAGGTAATTCCCTCCAGGGAGCGGAGTGATAGAGCCTGGCAATATCCGGGAGCAACAGGCTGTGCTGCGCTCAATGTGAAACTGCACCTTATTGTGTGGGTGTTAGGGTTTGAATTTGACTGTCTTTTGGTATTGTGAAGTAATTTACTGTAATTTGTGGATAAATAGATTGTTTAGATTCGTTAAAAAGTTAGTAGGTTTATTTAAAAATGTAGATGAGATAGTTCAAACATATTTCATACAAATATTTTTACAAGGAGGAATGTATCATCAAAAATTCTCCAATGACAGGATTCGAACGTGTGCCACTCCCTTGCCGGGTGTGTGCGCTACCACTGCGCCACATGGGAACCTCCCAGCACTGGGAGGTTTTTTGTTTGTAAAAAACACTGTTTTGTTTTTTTTTTTTCATTTTCTAATTAGAATAGAAATAAAATTCAGAAAAGTTTAAAAATGAAATATCAAAACGTTGTGACATGGTTAATGGCTGATGTGGGACTTATGGCATAAACATATTTTTTCTAATATCTTTATCAAGGGAGGAAACAGTCGACTACGTTTGTAAAGTTTGTATGGAGAAAAGATTAAGTAGACTGTCCCCTGTCACCACGCGAGTTCCAGTAACGCGAGTTCGAGTATCGCCGCCGATGAATTTTTTTAAATTTATTTTACCTTGAAAAGTGTAGATAACTCTAAAAGACATCCACAGACTTCTTTATAAAGAAAAGTGGGCACAAAATTCCTAAACGACACTTAAAACCACCTTCCTGTTATCCCTGTTTCCGCTCAATTGGGCTGACGGAACACCGCTGGAGTGCGTTTACGGTGGTTTTTACACGACGTATCTCTAATTGATATACCTACCTAGCTGCCATTTTGTTGTTCACTGATTTGTACAGATTACCTACCAGATGGGTTGTGTAAAGAAATGTGGAGATTCTCATTCGAATGGTGGAGATGATGGGATGAGTATTATGGGATACGTAAGTGAGTTCTTACACATTGTTAGTGGCTACACCGACCTGATTTGTATAGATTACCTACCAGATGGGTTGTGTGGAGAAATGTGGAGAATTTTATTCCAATGGTGGAGATGATGGGATGAGTATTATGGGATACCTGCGTAAGCGAGTTCTTACACATTGTTAGTGGCTACACCGACCTACGTATCGGAACACGTAGGGTTCGATTAGAACAGTTATGGGTGAGGGATCACAAAACTTTCGATGTTAACACTAAATTCGATAAAAAGAAAAAGAAACATGACGATGATAATAATTATGCGGCCTCATTCTGAAAGATAGGCAAGATTTACAGATTAGCTACATGCCTCATAATTTTGAATCCAAAAAAAAATGCGCTTACAATACGAGCCAATTCCAAATTCGAAAAAATATGCCGCCGAACGTGTGGTAAAAAATTGCGACCGTATTCTGTAAAGGTACCGAGGTATTGGTAGATATCTCACAATTCTAAATTCGAAAACAAACATTCCCGTACACAACAACCCAATTCCAATTCCAAATTTGAAAAAATACAACATGGCGCCGAGCGGGTGTTTTAAAAATTCGCGCCCGTATTCTGTAAAGGTACCTACTACCTAGGTAGTGGTTGATATCGGGCGGGCGCGTTATCGCGTCACGCGCAATTTGGCGAGCACGCCGCTCGTTCCAACTAACGAGCCGCATCTACATCACTGATATCGATGCTTTGTGACCGCTAAAGTGGAGCTATTCGATACTGAATTACTTATTCGCTGATAATGACTTTTTATGTAGTATATTTTTTGACAACTTGTTTTTGGAGGGAATTGTTTCTACTTTTGTTAGGTGTTGACAAACAGTAACTATCAATACTTTTGTAGTATGTAAGCATGTAATAGTGTAAGTTTAAAATCGTATACTATCAATACTAATAATGTAAGTCCTGAATTATTTTCTGACTTATTGCACAGCTAATGGGCTAAGCTAATTTTTTTTATACGTTTATAATTTTTTTACATTTTAACACACATAAATAATTAAATCTCTTTAATTATTCTCTTTTTTTATTCTCTCTCTTCTATGTTATAATTATTTATTTATGCCAGAAACAAATATTTATTTTAAATATAAATACTTCGAACCCGTAATCTTATGGCCGACACCTACCTACCAAAGGTCGTCAAATTCTTATCTTAATAATAAAGATAGATAGATAGATTTATTCAATCTTTATCTGATCTTAATATTATAAATGCGAAATTAACTCTGTTTGTCTGTCTGCTACACTTTCACGCCTAAACCGCTGAACCGATTTTGATGATTTTTGGTATAGAGATAGATAGAACCTTGGAAAAGAACATAAGCGAATCCCGCAGGATAGGACCTTACGCGGGCAAAACGCGGGGCGCAGCTAGTAGTTTATAATGTAAACTATAAACCATAACATATCGTTTCCAATTACCTACAAGTTATCTATCGTTCCCATGTAGAGAATACATCGACTGCTCTCACCTATTCCATCATACACGTTATCAACGGCTATCAGTAATACATTGTATCACATTTTCATAAGAGATTCATTTAGCGAACGTTTTGCTAGCTCACACTTTGTGCGTTTCCGTTGTTTCGTCAAATTGTTTTTATTTTTAGTGATTGTTTTTTTTTAATTTCAAATTAGTAAATTTAAATTCGTCAGTTTCACCCATAGGTGTTACAGTTTAAGTCTTACAATGCTGAAATTAAATAGAAATTCAAGTTATCTATCGTTCCCATGTAGAGAATATACATCGGCTGCTCTCACCTATTCCATCATACACGTTATCAACGGCTATCAGTAATACATTGTATCACATTTTCATAAGAGATTCATTTAGCGAACGTTTTGCTATCACACTTTGTGCGTTTCCGTTGTTGTGTGCAATTGTTTTCTTTTCAGTGTTTTCTGTGTCAAAAAATAAATGATATTAAACTTTTTCGGTTTTAATTGCATGGTGTTTATTACCTTTACAGACCTTCAATTAATTTTATAAACTTAATGTTTGCATCTAGGAATACAATCTGGTACGAATTACTTTCTATGAAAAGTAAAAATAGTTAATGATTGTAAAACTTTGTAAACTGAATAAATAAATGGTCTCGAAATGTTTAGTCTTAAAACAATTCTAAAAGTGACATTGTAAATGTGGGTAGTTCACCAACAGTTCACAATGGTTAAATAGAAGACGTCGCTCGCCGCTGCTCCAGTCCCCTCGCGACCAAGACCATTGTAACGTCGAGGTATGAAAATAAATAATAATAAGCCATTATGTTAAGACCTTAGAAAATGTAAATTATCTTAACAAATAATGTGAATTTAAAAAGTTTAATGCTAAAAGTAATAATTACCACGCTATCAAAACCGAAAAATGAGTTTAATTTCAATCTAACATTGCGAGAACAGAAAAAAAATGTAGGTATATAAAAATAACTGTTGGTAAAAATAAAGTTGAGTAGCGAACAACGTGCACGCACTGCCGGGCGGGCGGGCAGGAGTGTAGCGCTGCGATACCGCTATAGGTACCTTTGTTCTCAGATCGGATATCGTTCGTCGACGGATCATACTAAATTATTTATCCTTTTCCCAACGGGCGGAGGTGAGAGCGATCACATCGCTCGACGATGCAGAGTCGAAGCTAAAACGATGTAGGAACGTAGTGGCTATGGCTACGTATTGAAATAATGTTTGTTTTTATTTACTTTTCGGTGGGTATTTATTTTTAACTGTTTGTTGGGGCAATTATCTACTATATAAAAATAAGTCGGGTTTTCCTTCCTGACGCTATAACTCCAGAACGCACGAACCGATTTCCACGGTTTTGCATTCGTTGGAAAGGTCTCGGGCTCCGTGAGGTTTATAGCAAAGAAAATTCAGGAAAAATTTAATTATCTATAATTTATAAGGCAAAACAACGTTTGCCGGGTCAGCTAGTCTACTATATAAAAATAAGTCGGGTTTTCCTTCCTGACGCTATAACTCCAGAACGCACGAACCGATTTCCACGGTTTTGCATTCGTTGGAAAGGTCTCGGACTCCGTGAGGTTTATAGCAAAGAAAATTCAGGAAAAATTTAATTATCTATAATTTATAAGGCAAAACAACGTTTGCCGGGTCAGCTAGTGTATATAAAATTCTAATTCCTGGCTGATCTATATATCAACGCAGAGCCCAAACCGCTGATCCTAGAGACCATCGTGTTTTTTGTGGTATGCAGGGATTTACTTGAGAAAGGGTTTTTGAAAAATCCCGCGGGATCGGGACTTACGCGGTTACGGTTACCTTTTTCTTTGCTTGAAGTCGGTTGAAGTTATTTTTACTAACTCAAACCAAAATTACTTAACATTTCGTGATAAGTTTTTTATTGCTCTAGGCAGATCTACTTGAAATATTTTAAAGGAAAAATACGTTTCAGAAAACCGCCGCCTCGCCGCGAGATAATTTTTTTAAAATGTATTTTTCTTTTAAATTATTTTTAGTCAAAATTACTTGCCAAAAAAATCCCTGCCAAAGAAACCTCTTCTATACCACCGATCGATAGACTCCAGAATAGATGAGCATGAATACATCACTACATCAAACACGGTATGAAAAATAAAACATAATATTTTCCAAGTCCGTCACCGGCTATCAGCTCGCGGCAGGTGAATCACGAAATATATTATACGAGATTACACGTGAAAAGGGACTACAGATTGATCATGCGAGGGGATGACGTTATCGTACCGCGCGCATACGCGACCAATGCGCGCTAACGCGATCGGAAAGCGATATCGTTTCGAGATTGCGGAATAAATGAACTTCGATTAGCGATTAGTGCGTGCGTTCGATTTACTTTCAGAATAAGTATGTTTTATGTTAGGTCAAGGTATGGTATGTTTTAGTAGGTTTTATCTTTGATTAAAGTTTAGCTTCGCCCCGCGGTTTTACCCGCGTATGTCCCGATATTCGATCGGGATACTTTCTATCCCGATCAAATATCGCGATAAAAAGTAGCCTATGTGTTCACATTTTTATATCATCAACGATTTCCGTCGTTTGAAAGTAATTTAAATCTAGAATTATCTACAACGCGATCTAGACGTGTTAGCCTATGTCTTAATCTAGATCTCCAGCTATCTGCATACCAAGTTTTATCGTAATCGGTGAAGTAGTTTTTGCGTGAAGAAGTGACAAACATATCTACTTACTCGTTTCCTTACTTACACATGAACTTTCACATTTATTATATTAGTAGGATGTTGTCTATGGTGTGGTAAGCGAAAACTCGCCTGTTCAAAAAGTTAAATTTTTACTGTGAAAACATATTTGTCGGGAATTGAATCTGCAACTCTGCACTGCAGGCCTACAAAAACCTTTTAAATCTAGTAAATAATAAAATAATTAATAATGAAAAATTTGATTAGAAATTACAATAATACAGTTTAACTCTTACCGAAGAGAACAAATTTGACTTATTATTAAAAAAAAACTAGGTACTGTTCTACGAATTTCCCAAAAAAAAAACACCATCACATCTCACATTCACATAACACAACAAAAAAAAACTATTACAAAACGATCTCAACTTGAACACTTATCTATTACCAGACAATTGCCCAATCTGAGATTTGGTGTCGGGCGATATAGGCACCGAACGGGGCCCGGGGTGGGCAGACGGGGGCCCAGGGCGGCGGGAGCTTCGCCCAGGGGGGCTCCGAACCTTATCACTGATTCTCGCACCATTAACCCCTGCGATACAGTCGCCACTTCATGTAGAGTACGCAACTTTGATGTAATTGATAACAGGTAGGTGGTTTTCTTAATGTTTAGTACTTGTTGCGCGGCGCGGGTGACTTTTAAAGGTTCTGTGATGAAATTAAAGACATTTTTCGGTTTGAATCGCGTGGTGTTTATTACTTTTAGCATTGTTACAACGCTCAACGTTTCGAGACCTTTTCAGATCCCTTCTTCAGGATTGTCAGGACTGAAGAAGGGACCTGGAAAGGTCTCGAAACTTTGAGCGTTGTAACAATGCACCACGCGATTCAAACCGAAAAATGTCTTTATAGTCAATACAACATCGCGAAAACAGAAGAAAAATCTAGGTTCTGTGTTTGAATGTTTACGGGGTTTTTGTTTGGTATTTGGTCGGTTGGGCTCTCTTGTGTAACCTACATTATTGTAAGTATCGTGATTGTATGTATTTGCAAAAAAGGTAGTATATCGTTGTCTAGTAGGTACCCATAGTACAAGTGCTTAGTTTGGGGGCTAGATTGCGGTTTGTGTAACATCGTGCAATACACGGTACTCCGAGGAGGGGGTATTAAGCCGAAAGGGGGTTATTCTAGGGGTCTAGGCGAACAACTTTTGTTCTACAAGTTTTGGAAATTCGAAGTAGTTTTCGAAAATTTAGAGTTTAAAGTTTGCATGTAAATCAGCTGTTTTTTAGAGTTTGAGGTCATTGGCTTTAAGGTGCCCTTACATTTAATTTGGACCACTACAATCTAAACATTAATTGCCCTTTTTACAAAAACAGCGGGTTTTTTTTTGTGATAAGTACACTTTTCTACAACAACCTCCAACAACTTAAAAATTCGAATTTCAAAATGTCGTAAAATAAAAGTTGTTCGCCAAGACCTCTAGAACAACCCCCTTTCGGCTTAATACCCCTCGTCGAAACACCCTGTATAAAAAAAATGTAAATGTGATTAAGTAAGTAAGTTTGTTATTCCTTTACGCTAAAACTACTGAACCGATTGCGATGAGACTTGGAAAGCTGGGGATCTGTATTAACACATATTATTACATGCTGCATTGCCCGGTTGTTGGAATCGCTTTAGCATGATTAAAACACAAACATTCAAATAAACAAACATAGGAACTGTCACACTTGTAATATTATTGGAATTTATAGTAGCTTCATACTTTCTTCACATCACCAAAGACCATGACTTGGTTGTCCTTGACTGCATTTTATACTTAGTGGAAACAGGGATAATCGCCGGCTTGATGTCCACTTCATAGTCATCGCGACTTTCCATAAAGATTTGGCTAAATTTTGACTTTTATGGGAGCGACTGCCGTCTGACCTCCCGACTCTGAAGGGAAAGTCTGTGCCAGATCCTCGTCCATTTTTCAGCAGGTGCACCAAGCTAGCAGGTGAGGTTGGCTTGGGCCTTCCAATCTTAGTGGGCCCCATGGGCACACACACATGATGCCCACTTCATAGTGTGCAAATAAAAATTGTTATTAGAAAGCGTCTCTACGTGTCAGCTTCGCCTCCACGCACGCCTTTCAAAGATACTGGGCGTCATAGTCCCGTGATACTGGACGTATAACAGATAATATAATAGAACTTAAGTAAACATAAGTACATACACCTCCATTCCCAAGCCGTTTACCTAACAGATCTAGATAGGAACCAGTTTCTAAACATCCTAGCCCTAGATAACATTAACAGGTGCTCACTGCAAATATATCTAGTGTAATATCTGGTCAAGTCTATCTTTATAACCTGGGTAGAACATACAATTTGCGTTAACAGATTTTCAACTGGCTGAGTTTATGGACTACTAGCTGCGCCCGCGGTTTCACCCTCGTAAGTCGCGGTCAGTCAAAAGTAGCCTATGTCCTTCTCCAAGGTCCAATCTACCTCTATACTAGAATTCATCAACATCGGTTTAGCGGTTTAGGCGTGAAAGCGTAACAGACAGACAGACAGAGTTACTTTCGCAATTATAAAATTATAGTAAGATTCCTATAGTGACTGGCTAGTACAGTGCGCCATTAAAACAGACCGTTAATACGTTTTTTTTTTAATTTACGATCTGACGACTGCATTATAGATACTACTAGCTGACCCGGCAAACGTTGTTTTGCCTTATAAATTATAGATAGTAGCCGATTCTCAGACCTACTGAATACGTATACAAAATCTCATAAAAATCGGTCAAGCCGTTTCGGAGTAGTACGGTAACTAACACTGTGACATGGAAATTTTATATATTAGATGAGATTAGAAGATAATACTTTTTTTCGTAAACTCAGATAAAAATGTAAACAAAGAATTTCGTGGGTAAGTTGTATTTCTGTTTGTATAGAAGTATTTATATCTCTGGCTGGTGCAAGTGAGACTTAGGCTTAATTCGACCAAAAACAAATAACAATTCTTCGAATAAGTCGTAATTTTTTCGTTTGAACGAGACTCTCTGAAACAAAAAGACGATTTATGCGTAGAATTGCTATTGCCACTTCTAACTGAACTCAGCTGATAATAGTCTACGAAAACGACTGATGGCAGCTCAACTCGGAAAGATAAAAAAAAGGATTGCTATTCGTAGCTTATTCCAGTTTGGTCAAATCGAGTCTTAGTAGATTCATTTTACTCTGCGAACAAGATGCCGCTAAGCTTTCAACAGTTATCTTGAATTGCAAAACCTTATTGTATCGATAATATCGATAACTAAACGCCACAATGTTGCTACGACGTGTTTACCTACATCGAGACAATATCGATAGTCGATAGTTTATTTTCTAGACCACCACTAATGTTGTTTATTCCCTACATACGTGGTTTTTAATTTCCGACTACGATATAACGTTTTGGTTCTTTGTATTTGACGTTTTTCTTCAGAAAGATGTGTCAAATCATAGTCTACGATTAAAAAACGATGTATACCTATACGAGGTATATGTATACTAATATTATAAAGAAATAACGTTGGTAACGTGTATGTTTGTATGTATGTATATTAGGGGTAATCTCCGAAACTACTAGACCGATCTCAAAAATTCTCTCTCCAATAGAAAGCTACATTATCGAGGAGCAGCATAGGCTACTTTAATACTGTAAAACAATAATAAAAGAAAAACAAAACAAAACACAAAAAGAAATAAATAAAATCACACACAAAACAAACCATCACCCAAAGCGTCCTGACCCATAGTCCCAAGCAAGCTCGCGGCGTTACCCCTCTGAATCGCCAAACTGACCCGCTGAAAGAGGAAACCACCTGCCCTGGGGTCCCCAGAGGCCTCGCAAAGACGAGCCGAGAGATCCCTGAAAAAAACCTTTGAACAGGGACCCCACGACCCAATCGTCTCAAAGGCCAACGGCATGAAAATATAACAGCCCGGGATGTCCTGGTACTTTTTCAGGCTACTTTTGATCCCGATATTCCCACGATATCAGGACTTCTGCGGATGAAACCGCGGGGCGCTTTACAAAATTCAATAAGGAGACTCGCGCATAAGTCGCCTATCAACCCAAAAATACTATATCAAAATCGTTTCATCTGTTCTTGAGCTACGATACCATAGCTGTTTAATTTGAAAGTGGCGTTACAGCCAAAAGAGCACAAAAGTTTTTCTTCTGTTTTAAGTCTTTCCAACGTTGTAGTTAAGGGGGAATCTAAGAAAAAGTATAAATAATTAGATACGAGACGCAAATAAGAAAGCATCAAGATATTTATCACCAGAGAGTCACCTTCGTTAATAATTAAAGAGTATTTACAAATAAGTGCAGTTCAGAGATAGTTGCTTTCACTTTATCTTCAATAACAACTTTATCAGGGACAATGCACTATCGGTGACTGTTGCATCGCGCCGAATGCAGGGCTGGGAGCTTCGAAGCTTATTTTACCTAACTAGTCCAGTTTCAATTCAATTAACCGTGTATCCCCGGCATAGAATAGTGTAAGCCCCTCTTAACGTGGATGTCGTAAAAGGCGATCTGGGATAGACTAGCAAACCTTGAGTTCTCAGTCAGGCAGACGGCCGCCGTAAAAATAAAGCCAAATCTATTTGCAGTTCACCTAATCTGCAAAACCCGGACATGAAATATGTGGTTAGGTGACAAGTCGGTCAAGTTAGGGCTTTTAGAGCGACCTGAAAACTCTAACATTAGGTGAGTCACACCGCTACACGAAAAGAAGAAGAAGTAACCTTGCCCAATGCTCCCAGGAATGCACACGGGAAATAACTAGGTCTAACAAAAAGAACAGGAGCCAATTAAGCCGAAGCTTTCCTAACCACTACTTTAACAAGTAATTCCATCTGACTAGTCGATTCCGATTCAAATATAAATCAAGGATATCAAATGGTGTTACGGTGCTTTAAGCCACCATTTTCTTGTAGTTACCCACCAAATTAGGTAGTACCAGCCCTGCGTATCGAGAAAGTGCACTTCTCTTTATCGCAATGTGACACGGCGATAGCGCGGCGTGATCGCGTCGGTATCGCGCCGGTATCGTGCCGGTATCGCGCCGTTATCGCGTCGAGACTGCATCGCACCAATCCTTGTTGTTGCAGCTTTATCTTGTGGGTACCAGATGTTATTAAGGACAATCAATGAATAAATCAAATTGTTAATGTGTCAGTTTATCACTGAAGATGGGTTGAGACAAAGTTGGATGTTCAACTTTCTGCCTTTTTCTGCAAGTTGATTACGTAAATATGTTACTAACAAATCTCGATTGAAACAATTGAAATTTTTATTTAATTGTTTATAACACGTAATTTTTAATTCAGTCGCTAACAAAAATTGCAATTAAAACTAGCGACTGTAACTGTCAAATTGTCCGTAAACGCAACAATTTCAATTGTTTCAATCGAGATTGGTTGGCAACAGAGTTACGTAATCAGGAACCTGGTGTTCAAAGGGCTGGCTGCTACTTTGGCAAACGAATAGGTATGGCCACGGTATTGCTATCCAAAGAGGTAATGCAGCCAGCCTTTTAAACCATTATTTAATTTATTTATTAGTAAGTAATTTTAAACAATGTTGTAGACCTTTAATTTGATACTAAGTGAGTGTACCTATGATCAATTTTAAGGGCCGTCTTACAAAATATAAATTACACTAACACTAAAGCATTTTTTGCCGCATGCAAAGAGCGATGGGAGGGTGGTGCTCTTTGCAAGCTGCACACTGCACGCTGTGTTATATTATAATATATAACACTAGTCAGGTGTCGGAACTAAAAACAAAGTATTTTTCTTTTACAGAGTAAAATGTAAATTTACAAAAATAGGTACTTAGTAGGTACCTATAATTTGACACTCAATCCGGTGCTGTTTTATCGACCAAACATTTTCGAAGTAATCGAATGGTGTTAATTAATTTAGTGTCGTCATGATATCTTGATCGTTTACGCCTGCGTATTCATTCGTAAAGATACTAAATATTAAAATATTGTTCAAAACAGAAACTGTACTGTTCTGGACCTTAAAAATCAGCAGCAACAGATTAATCAAAATGAGCGACAAAAAAGCCATTTTTGTCTCGCCCTGTCTACATTACAAATCAGTGATAAAATTAAAAAAGTAAGTGCGAATTAAATCATAAATGACTCTATAAATTACGGATAAATTCCGGGTTTTTGGAGTCGTTAAGGTGTTTTAAAATCGCCATATCTCCGGATCAGTTAGGGCACTTTCTGTAATGGTGAATAAATCAGACGATATCGATGGAACAGCCATTCGGAGGGGGTGGATAGGATAATGTGGATATGATCTTAGGATTTACATTAAGATTACCGCCTGCAAAGTGCTGACCCAGGTTGGCTGCTGTAAGGAAAACATGGGAAAGTGGGGGGTTTCCGCTCGGAATACTCTGTGTGACTGTTAAGGTAGAAACATATTTACCTGACATGACATGTTGTGATGCGTCAGTAGCCTATCAGTTTCATATATTTTGTACGCTTAGAGACACATTTGTGTACAAAATATATATAATATTACATATAACCCGATAGGCTACTAGCGCATTACGACACGTCACGTCAGGTAAATATGTTTCCATCTTTATGAGTGTTATAACAGAATCATAAACAAACATTTATGGTTAGCATAAATACTTGCCCCCGGCGCGAATCGAACCCGCGACCTTCTGTGTTGCAGTCGGAATTTTACTCGACGCGAACCGAGAATAATAGTCTACTATTCTGAAAGTCTGGGAAAAGTCGGTAGCGAGCGGAGGCACAAATATTTTTTCCAACAAAAAAAAATAAAATGCAGTTGGTAGGTATATTCCACACTAATCCAACGTCGTATGGAGTCCATTATCGAGAGATGTAGATGGAGCCGATAAGGTCCATAATTTGCAATAAATATGAGAGCCGAGGTGTCAGCGGCCGACTCGATCCCCGACTCGATTCTCGACTCGATTCCTTCTGTTAACAAGGTGTTAATCGATATTTTATTTGGCAGGAAATTGCAATCGATTTGCATAAACATATTTAAGGTGTCTTTGAATGTGTTTATTAATTAGATTTGAAGGGTTTTTAAACTGAATTATGGGAGAATGGTTTCTTGTTCTTTTTTAACTTACAGTTTACCTACAGTTTATTATTTAAAGTTCTCCAGTAAGTTTTAGGGACCTTAGGCCGAAACTAAACTAAGTTAGCTTGCTGACTCGCAAAACTGGCGAACTAACGCCAGTTTTGCGAGTCAGCAAAAGTCATGCTTACCTACTTGATTTGAAAAACTAGCGGCAATTGTTTTGGCGAATTGAGCATTTATCCAAATAATTATGTAGAAGGGTGTTAAAGTCTACTTATATTCATATTTAAGCCAAAGCAGTCATTTTTGTTTAAATTGTGGATACCTATATAAGATATAATATAGGATGGATAATATTCTGAAAAACTGAAAATCCATGTCGGGCGCATCGAAAATTGTTGATTATTTCATGACGGAATGTCGTAGAACTTTTTTTTGTGTACAGATTGTAGGCGACATTGTTTCCGATATTTTAGTGCAGTTTCCATACAAATAAATATGTCGAAACGTATTGAAGCCTATCGACATTTTAGCCAAATCAGACATTTTTTGTCTAAAATTTGGATAGGCTTTGGACCAATAGGAGGTTCTTGTCTCAAAACTACACCAAAATGTAGGAAACAATGTCACCTACAATCTGTGCACAAAAAAAAGTTCTACGACATTCCGTCATGAAATAATCAACAATTTTCGATGAGCTCGACAGGGATTTTCAGTTTCAAGGTCGTTGGCGTATATACTCCTCTTAAAACTACGCCAAAATGTAGGAATCAATGTCTCCTACAAATGCAGCAAAATGTATGTTCTGTCATGACAAAAATCAAAACCCAAGGAAACCCAATGACAGGGATTTGAGTTCAGTTCATATATACTCCTTCGCATATACCCATATATATACCCCTTAATATGTTCCGTTGTGTTTTACACAGCTCTTTGTATTAGCATCACGTGTGTAATTTCCGCGAGACGGCTGCGCTCGGACGCCTCTCAGATAGATGACGTAGGTTTACTCGGTCGGTGTTACTGGGAGGTAACCTACGGGGTCTAAATCTGAAACAACTGCCTGTGGTTAGAGCCCGCCTTGAAGGATCTGCCCGTTTATTTCCTCTGACTCTTTCATTGCTTCCGAAAATTCAAAAATTCAAAATTCATTTGGATATTTACATTGATACTTTGAATCGTCAGTACCTAATCTAATGTGTCTTTGGAACGCGACCTCCAATGAGAAGAAGACACAAGAAACTCATAGGTTTTTTTATTGCAGTGATTGATGTGATTCACGCATTGGCACATATTTAATATTTTAAACAATAGTGGAACTGGAGCAATAATTTATACTACAATAATCTGTAACTTTGCTGTTAGAATAAGTTTGATAATTTATAGTAAAAAAAAAATAAAGAAAAAAAGACACTCACACATACCATACTCACTCTCACACTCTTCACATCCACAAACAAACAACCCGCCCAACACCAACCAGACCCGCCACCAGAGCTCTGCGGCGCCAACCTGACATTCCCTTCCTACACTCTGTCTCTATCCGCGTATCACTATTGTTTGGGTTACCTCAAGTCAAATCCTTGTCTCTGGTTGCCACTGACTCTATGCTCACATGTCGTTCAAAGCCATAATAGCAAAAAAAAAACCAACATAATCAAAAACACATATAAACAGACTATCAGCAAAAAAACACCACCTGCCACCACATTATGCTCACAAAACAAAGGCAAAAAACCAACATTGTCAAAGTTAAGGGAAAGTTTACATTAGCTGCAGCAGATAGCCCACTTGGCTGTTTAAACCAGTGTTTAAACCATACACCGAGGCTTTACCATTGTTTCAACTGAAAGCGCACATAATGTCCCGCGTTCGAATTGTCTCAACAGATTAAAAAGTTAGCATGTGCTCTGTGGTAGCGCTACGTTGCATTGATTCGCTGGGAGCTTTTCCAGTAAACTTCGTTGCGTCTAATATATCATTTAGTACCTAGGGTATTGTTTTTTACTAGGTACCTATCTATTTATTTTGCAGGTAGTTTCGTTTCAGATTTTTTCTATTGTTTTCGCTATGTTTGATTGCAATTAAGTACACTCTGTCTCCCGTATTTTTTTACCCGTTGCATTGATTTGCTGGGAGCTTTTCCAGTAAACTTCGTTGCGTCTAATATATCATTTAGTAGCCAGGGTCTTGTTTTTTACTAGGTACCTATCTATTTATTTTGCAGGTAGTTTCGTTTCAGATTTTTCTATTGTTTTCGCTGTGTTGGATTGGAATTACACTCTGTTTCCCGTCATTTTTTACCCGTGAGGTACCCAAAGAGGTCTCGAAAGACCTTGAAACGTAGGGCGATTAAAAAAAATGCTGTATAAAGTAAAAGCTGCGCGATTTAATTAAAATATAATGAATACACAGTTAGGTAGATACCTACATTAGATAGATTTCCAAAGGTCTTCAAACTCTGGAGTGACTTGAAAATACTCCGAACATCTCCATCATATATCAGCAAACAAATTCTCACTCATAGAGCAGAATAAGACATCACATACAAACTTAAATTATTTTTGCCACATCTGTTTACCAAAAAAATAACTTTATTGTAGGTTACTTAGATACAAGCTTTTACTCCGGAAACTCATGTTGCTTTCATTGTTTCAAGTTTTCTGGCAATCAATATATTTGTAGTTATTTGTATAAAGGTTGTATCGTAATGTTTTTCCTATAAAATATTTCGGGATAAGAGGACAGTCTACCTACTCTTTCTCCAAACAAACGTAGTCAAGTTTCCTCCCTGAATAACGACAGTAGAGCAAATATGTTTCTGCTATAAGTCTTATATCAGCCACGACTATGACCCTAAGTTTTGGTTTTTTTCATTTTCTAATTAGAATAAAATTTAAAAAAAAAAAAAAAAAAAAAAAAAAAAAAAAAAAAATAGAAAATGAAAAAAACCAAAACTTAGGGTCATAGTCATCTCTAATATGCCATGACTTAGGCTTATGGCAAGAACATATTTTTGCTAATACATTTATCCGGGGAGGAAACAGTCGACTACGTTTGTAAAATTTGTATGAAGAAAAAAGTAGGTAGACTGGACAGTCTACCTACTTTTTTCTTCATTTAAATTTCACCTGTGTGATAGATAAATTAGTATAGGTATTAAAGGGACTTTTAATATACTAATTTATCTATCACACAGGCGTCTAACATATTCATTGTGGAATGAGACCCACCTTCACTAAGCGCAGACGAGATGTGTGTGGATCACGAGTTTGTTATGAGAATCAAATTCTGTTGGTACCTCTGAGTGAATGCTAAAGCTTTATACTGGTCTCTGTCATATCTTATAAGAATAATAATAACAATTTTGTTGTGCCAACTGTGTAGGTACACAAAGGTCTTAAATATGCAGTATATTAGTGCACAGTCTACTCAATTTAATTCTTAAATTAAATCTAAGTATAAGTTATAAAAATATCTATCACTACTACAAATAGTCGGTAATTTATATTTTAGTATGATCAAAGTTATAGTATAATAGGTTTTAAAAGACCTTGATGATTGACCAAGATTTAAGTTTTCTTTAAAAAACAGAATCGTTGAGTTTTTTTAGATGCAGTTAAAACACAGTTAAAACCTATGATGAGAAAAACCACAAGCAACTCATGGGGGTTTAATTTTGTTGTGATCATGTTTTACATTCATCATCATTTCAGCTGTAAGAAGTCCACTGCTGGACATAAGCCTCCCTCATAGATTTCCAGATGCTTCGGTCATTCGGTCGGTTTTACATTACAATTAGATTACAATCATCTTTTTATAGTACATTGTGCAAATTGTGTTACATAATATTTAAATAAATACACTTTCTAGACCATATTTTACTAATAAAATAAGTAAGTAAAATTACTTACTTTGTATTTTCAAATTATTTACCTGAAACTGAATAAAATATACAGTTAAAGGTTTGAAAATTTTACTACTTTGCTGGCCGAAGCAGTGGTCTAACTCCTCAGTTTCCCCCGCCCGGGGACCATGAACACTAACAGAGGGGTCAATCTCGTTTCTCTTGAACCACAGCTTATCTGTGCAGTTCTTTCAGCAAACCTTGACATTATAGATATGACATCAGAAGGTAGACAGTAAACGATAGAAAGACGATCAAAACGAAAACAATAAATAATAATAATAATTAATAAATTCTGTGAACAACACACAGCGCCATCTAGCCCCGTGGTAAGCGACTAAGCTTGTGTTACGGTGACTAGACAACGGATATAATACTTATATTTATTTTTCTTTTGTAAAAACATACATAATATTATACATAGAGGGACACCCAGACCAGACACAAATATTTATTTTATAAGCATAAATACTTGCACCCGGCGGGAATCGAACCCGCAACCTCCTGCATTGCAGTCGCGCTTTCGCACGACGCGCCGCCACAGAGGTCGTCAAACAATAGACGACAATAGTCGATCGAAACAAATCTTAGTGATTTTTGGTGTTTAGAATGTTATTTAAGTTTTATTACTGTTTAAAAATTAATAAAAAAAATATATAAAAAAAAAAGATTTGAAACTAAAACAAAAGACGATCGAAACGAAACAAAAGACGATTAGAAACGAAACCAAAAGACGATCGAAACGAAAACAGAAGAGGATTTGAAACGAAAACAAAAGACGATCGAAACGAAAACAAACCACGATCAAAATGAAAATAAAATACCATCGAAATTCATAATCATACATACCACTATTTGGGACTATTTCGTGCTATGAAAATGATCGTTTCAACTGTGAAAACGATCGACACATTTTAATGAATCCGCTCTGCTCAAGGTTTTCTCTTCTAGGTATTTTTTTTTTTCATAAAAAATATTGCATTGCTTATTATGGCCATTTTTTTTCTACAAGTCATTAGCTTCTTCTTTTAATTACTTACTTACACATTTTAATTAGTTTTCGGATGTAGCGACATTCAGTAAAAAATACTGGCGACATTAAGCCATGAGTTATACTTCTTAAGCGACCTTTTTTTCAATTAACTTAATTATATTTTTATTTTTGAAAATATTTTTCGTAAATGTGTTTGATCGTGAGATAAGAAGAAACGTTTCGTTGCTGAATTTCGAATATTTAGATTTTCTGAAACGATTGCAATCGGTAGGTAAAAAGTAAAATCTCGACATTTCAAAACGTACGTATGTAATTTATACATCTTTCTAAATGAATAAATATTTGAATCTATATTTGAATCTTTGAAGGTACCTAGTTTTTTTTGCAGATAATAATTAATGAAGTTGTAATTTTTATTTTTAAGTTACTTAGGTACCTACCTACGTAAAATAAATAAAATATTTTTAGAAACTAAGCTTCATAGGTATATTTTTTTTTTCATTTTCTTATTAGATTAAAATAAAATTTAGAAAAATTAAAATCCAATCGTAGGGTTGGCAGTTATAGTGTGTATAGCTTAAACATTATTTTCTCAATTGTCTTTATCCAGGGAGAAAACAGTCAAGTTAAGTTTGTACGAAAAAAGAGTAGGTACTTACCCTTTCCCCTTTAAGAAATTTTATCCTGTAGTTATCCCAATACTTTTTGTCACGTCACGGGCTGGTTTAAATTCGCAATGACGATTCCCGCGCGATTTGTAAACATGGCGGCACTTCCGGTGAGGCTTTGCCGGAAATTCGACTCCCTGTCTTCGAGGGGTAGCGACAACAACTTATGGAGATATTAGTCCATGTATTTATATGAAATTTAATGGTTATTTTTGTGTATTTTTTGCGATTAGTTTGAAATAGACCAGTTTTATACCATTCCCTCTCTCGGTAGCTTATTTTATTGACTGAAAAAGAACAGTAAAAGAAAGGCCTTTTAAATTCAACTATTTTCGGGTTTGAATTTATAACACACCAATATATTCGATCATAATGCTTATACAACCTCCTTGCGCAAAAAATACTCGATGCAAACTCCTTGCGCAAAGAATACTCGACATACAAACTCTTTTCTTTTTCTCGTACCTAGTCATGGTATAAAGTATAGTATTTTTATACAAAGTTTCAGTATTGAGTATAAGCCCACAGCTACAAAAAAAACAAACAGCGCCAGCGGAAACAGCTAGTACTAACTAAAAAATAAAAATAAATTGATAACAACATTATTAATTCAAAAATACCAATTTTCTCGATAACGAGTAGGGTGTCCCTGTCAGGGTGTCAATTGAAGTCATTTGCAGACTTTGAAAAATGAAACATTGTACGTGTAAATCCGTAATTTGTATGCACCGCCGCGGGCCGCGGTCGTCTTCCGAGAGCGATTTGTAGGGCTGCCACTACTACTTCGAAGAGATTTTAAAATTTTAGACATTAATCTTAGAAAAACTTAAAAAATGCAGCATTTACAATTCGCAAGTCTGCTGCACTGCAAATAAAAAAAACCCCGTGAGTTTCTTGTGTCTTCTTCTCATTGGAGGTCGCCTTGCACAGGCACACTAGTAATCTAGTGTGTTGACAATTAAAAACGATTCATGTTATTATATCTTATGCTGCGTGCGTTTTAGGGTCATTTGCGCCGGCAACAAATTCGGGTGGCCTGTTCGACTGACTTTGTTGTTTTAGTAAATTTGTAGTTTTTAAGTTTAATTGTAATTAGGTTTTAATTTGGGTTTTTTTAGTTTTTATTTATAATTTGATTGTAATTTTAATATATGCTTTAATTATATCTGATTGAATAAATATATTTTGAGTTTGAGTTTGCTTGCTTCTGTGTGTTTGTTTAGTTTATACCGATGATGTTTAGTCTGCCCTTGACCTTACGACACCTGTACAGTTTTCTCCTTAGATCTTACTTAATAAAATTACATAAGTCAATTTCGATCTTGCAAGCACCGTAGTTTAACATTCAGGCAATTTGTAAGCAAATAACTTTGAATTTAACAAAAATAGAGGTTCTCAATTCAGTTGTGGCTATTTTGTTATAAATTACTGTCTGCATTATATTTTTTATTAATTATTACACACGTATCATTGATTTTCTTCTGTTTTCGCGATGTGATATTTAAATTAAACTAATTATCCGGTGATAATCGCGTTGTTTTTATATTTTTGCCCTACGTTTCAAGATCTTTACAGATCTCTTCCTCAGATTACAGATTTTGTCCGGATGGATCACAGATTTTCTTTCGTTCAATAAACTGTTTTAAATTCACACGATTTGTTAACATAGGGTATTGTCCCCTCGCGACAAAGACCTTTGTAACATGGTTGAAACGTCGAAGTAAGAAAATAAATAATAATACGCGATAAAGACCCGGGAAAATGTAACTATATTTCTTTCGTTCGTTCGTAAGTTGGTAGAATTAAAGTACCCACGTATAGTGAAAACCCTAACAATCTCCTAATTTATTTCTTAATAACATCTCGTCACTCCGTCGCCCGCGCCGTCGTCGCCGTCGCCATTGTCGTTAATTTGTTTGTTCTTTAAATCGAAGTACGAAGCGACCTCGTCGTCTTCGTCGGCTCCGTTACTCGATCACCCTTCGTTCACAGGATTATAATGAAGACTATTATTGAGTGTGATAAGTCGCGTAGTACCGTATAATGTGCTCCCGTATGGGTACCTAACTATGCTCCTAGTAAATTAAATTTTGATCGCCTAATATGTTCAAATATTCGTAACATTTCATTTTATTGTGAACGTATCCGAAATATCTGATTTGAAAGACTTTGTTAGGATAATAAGTCGCGGCGGTGTGGCTCGTTGCTGCTGTAGCGAAATCCTACTGTCGTTTGGGTGATTATCGTCTATTCTGTGTATAACATAAGAGTTCGCTTAAGTTTTATGTGAATTTTCACGCATAAGTATTAATATAATTTTATTTTTTCTGATCTTATTTATCCTATAATAATCCTCGACAATTTAACTTCAAGTAGGTATTATATTAGCAGAATAAACTGAAATCTGAGGGACTGAAATCTGTTATTCGTCCTTCAAAACCGTCAGAAAACAAAATTTACAGACGGATGGATGACAAATTTGTTTCTGGAATTAAACTTTCGTTTTATTGTTTGAAGATTCAAAGTAGAGGCCCAGGCCTTGTGCAAGGTAAAACCGTATGAAGCAGTTTTGTCTTCATAAAACTCGTATCTATTTGCGAAAGCAAGTCCACCATCTGTGTAGGCGTAATCTCTGCTAGCCCCACCCCGCACAGACTGGTTTCACAATCACTTTTTACAACTATTCCTCTTCACTCTTTGCTTCATATTATTATGAACTTTTGTTTAAATTTAATTTAACATACCTTCATACATACAAACTAATATAACAGAGGATCTGTACTACTACTTTTGAGCGTAGGACCGGGATAACGTACCACGCAATTTGTAGGACAATACGACTTTAAATTATATACCTAAATACTAACTAAGTAAAAATAAAAAATACATCTTGTGTGAAAATTTTAACCGTCTAGCTATTACTGTTTTTGAGATACAGCCTGGTGACAGACGGACAGACAGACAGACAGACAGACAGCGAAGTCTCAGTAATAGGGTCCCGTTTTTACCCTTTGGGTACGGAACCCTAAAAAACAGCTCGTTAGTACTAATTTATGATGACCTCGTTATCGATATATGTTGAAAGGGGGGGACTCTTTGATCAAACTATCTAACTTAAGCGGGTGAAACTGCGGGACGCTACTTGTTTATTATAAACCCAAAAGCTTATAAAGTTATGAGGATGTTTGTTAGTTCGTCACGCGTCACTCTTGACTATTCAATCTATATTTTGCAATGAGTATGTTCATTAATTCATAACCAAAACATCAGAATGTTTATTTGAGTTTGACGTCATACGTTACAGGAATTTGTAAATTATCAAATACCGCAACGCAACAGGAAGGAAACAAAGATGGTACCTAGTAGGTAATACCTACCTATTTAGAATCAAAAGTTGCTTTGCTAACATAAAAATAAATAAATAAATTCTAAAATTCAATACTCTGGAGGGGTAGGCACTTTAGTTCTACGAACGAAAGAAAATCTGTCATCCATCCTTTAAAACCGTCAGAAAATATAATTTTAGTAGGTAGGTCCCTGTACTAACGTCATTTGCCCCTTTTGAAGCAATTTATCCTTTAAAACATTGTATGAATCAAAACTATACAGCTACCTATCACAGAAAAGGGAATAAACAACCTTATAGCCGATCGTCCACCGCTAACTAAACTAAGCTATAATAGCTTGCCAGTTTGGAAAACCGAAGGCCTATTCTAGTAATAAAATTGACCAAAATATAATTTCAATATCATTGCAGTCAATCTTTAATTTCAAATTTTATCAAATAACATTCGACTTTTTAAAAAGAAAATCTTTATTGAAAACAGTTTTCCATACATTTTTGAATGAATAAAGTTTCGATTGAAGTCCAACTGGACTCAAATACCTACACAACTAGGTATAACTTGCAACTGCAAGTTATACTTAGTTTTTTTTTGAGTTTATTGTTCGAATTATGTAATGATGTCGAAATTTAATTTGGGGCAATGCTTTTATCGACACAAATGTGCGAAAATCTTTCTCAATTACTGGAAGCCAAGCTAAGCTAACTTAGTTTAGTTGGCAGTGGACGTTCGGGCTATGACTTATATAAACGATAGGTAATAAAAACAGGAAAATTGAAATAATACGTTTAATTGTAACAATAAGATAAAATTGTATACATTTTACGGAAAATTATTGTATTAAATATTGAAATCGATAACTCTATGGCGTTGTTATTTATAGGTACCTAAGTATTAAATTTAAACCTTATCATTTTACTGTGGTTTTAAGATGAACTCGCAAACAGATATGGCTCAGGGGGGTTATTTATGTATAAGAATTGTCCAAAATTTCATAACAATTGCAAACAATGAAATCAAAATGAAATTATAACTTGCAATTGAACTGCAATCGAAACTTATTGACTCAGAAATGCATGGAACCTTTTACGTTCAATTTGATATTAAAAAGATTGATTGCAATTATATTGAAATTATAGTTTGGTTTATTTAATTCAAGAATAGGCCATGTTTAATTTTTGGTAAGTACATAGATGTAAAACTAATCGTCTACCGCCAACAAAAGTTTCGGTTAGTTCCGCATAGTTACGAGCTGGTTTTTAGGGTTCCGTATTCATAAATGTGCCTTCACCGAGCAGAGCTTTTTCTAAGTAAACTCTGAAATAAAACTCATTTTTCGGAACTTAATTTAATTTCAGCATCGCGAAAATTGAATAAAATCTTACTATCTTATTTCTTACTAATATTATAAATGCGAAAGTAACTCTGTCTGTCTGTCTGTTACGCTTTCACGCCTAAACCGCTGAACCGATTTTGATAAATTTTGGTATAGAGATAGATGGGACCTCGGAGAAGGACATAGGCTACTTTTGATCCCGTAAATCCCGCGGGATCGGGACTTAGGTAACAGCGCTTTCACGCCTAAACCGCTGAACCGATTTTGATAAATTTTGGTATAGAGATAGATGGGACCTCGGAGAAGGACATAGGCTACTTTTGATCCCGTAAATCCCGCGGGATCGGGACTTAGGTAACAGCGCTTTCACGCCTAAACCGCTGAACCGATTTTGATAAATTTTGGTATAGAGATAGATGGGACCTCGGAGAAGGACATAGGCTACTTTTGATCCCGTAAATCCCGCGGGATCGGGACTTCGGTCGTATACCTGAACCGATTTTGATACATTTTGGTACAGAGATAGATGGGACCTCGGAGAAGGACATAGGCTAATTTTGATCCCGTAAATCCCGCGGGATCGGGACTTAGGTCGTATACCTGAACCGATTTTGATAAATTTTGGTACAGAGATAGATGGGACCTCGGAGAAGGACATAGGCTAATTTTGATCCCGTAAATCCCGCGGGATCGGGACTTAGGTAACAGCGCTTTCACGCCTAAACCGCTGAACCGATTTTGATAAATTTTGGTATAGAGATAGATAGGACCTCGGAGAAGGACATAGGCTACTTTTGATCCCGTAAATCCCGCGGGATCTGGACTTAGGTCGTATACCTGAACCGATTTTGATAAATTTTGGTATAGAGATAGATGGGACCTCGGAGAAGGACATAGGCTATTTTTGATCCAGTAAATCCCGCGGGATCGGGACTTAGGTAACAGCGCTTTCACGCCTAAACCGCTGAACCGATCTCATAAAAATCGGTCAAGCCGTTTCGGAGGAGTGTTAGTTACCGTACTCCTCCGAAACGGCTTGACCGATTTTTATGAAATTTATTTTCGTATTCAGTAGGTCTGAGAATCGGCTACTATCTATAATTTATAAGGTAAAACAACGTTTGCCGGGTCAGCTAGTAATTTATAAGGTAAAACAACGTTTGCCGGGTCAGCTAGTCTAAATATAAACTCAGTTTGACTCCAAAATACTCATACGTTTTCTTACACCTAGAAAAATCCCCCAACAAAATAAAACCACCAATCCGCCAAACCCGAACAAAATTTCATTAAAAACATCCGCAATTAATTCCCAAGATAAACGAGTGGCGATAACAAAAAGCAAAACTTTATCAGAACCGAAGATCCCGTTTATTCGCAAGCTTCTTCGAATCTCTCATCAACTCTCGTCAAGTCGTCAATACCAACATGATGAAATAAAACGAAAGAACACTGTTCTTGTATCACGTTATTTAGTTAACAGATCATTCCATTGTTGCTCGCAGAGAAACCACGAAAAAAGCATGGGCGGGGCTCGTATCTACAGCGATGCAACATGCTCACAATCCAGATACATACCTCGACTAACACCCTTCCAAAATAAACCGTAATACACCGAACACACAGTTCAATATCTACCACAGCACCGTGAGAAGCTTATTAAAGAAAATTAAATTTGCAGCAACGCGAAATCGGAGTGAATCGCTTGAAGACGATGCTTTATTGAGACGTGGAATTATATGCCTTATTGCTTTCAATAATCGTGTTTAGTTTCTCAAGTGTGTGGTCGGACGAGAAGGTTGATAGTTGTCTGGGCTTTTTGGTTTAGTTACGTCGGGCTCTGTAAATGTTTATATAGTGAGGGATGTTTATATAGAGTGGATTATAGATAAGAAAGTGAGCGTATTTTCATTTTATTACCAAATTACCGATGGTGAGATAGGGGTTGAGGCTCGATTGTGCGAGCACCATATCGGGTACATTTGCCAACAGGTAAATTGTATTGCTTATTTTACTTTAAAGAATAATAGAGGGAATGTCGGCTGGGTGATTTATTGTGAAGATATAGAGTCTGTGCTTTACCTTATTTGTTTTAACGAAGTTTGAAAGAGACACCGGGGGTAGTCTACATATTATAAACTTTCTTCTTTTTGTGGGAGTTGGAACTAATCCAATAATAGTTCTCTTATTTATTATTAACCTTCAATTGTTTTTCCTAAATTTAGATTTCAAATCATGGCGGGCGATTACTTACGTCAATTTGACAGGAAAAGAGGTTTGAAAGAAGAGGAAATAACTAACACTGTAAATTATTTAAAAAAGAAGTCTGGCTGAAGAACCGATTACCAAAAAAATATAAGAATAGAACGTGTAAATATAGACTATTTTCCAGCAGTGGGACAGCAATAAATAATACAAAACGATTAAAGAAAAGCAACAAACAAACAAAAAAAATAAAACGTATAGCAAAACCAACAAATTAAACGAATCACAAACAAAAGTACCTATTTTCTTTAGGATATGACAAGGAACCCTAAAAAACAGTAAAAAACTAAATTACCAAAACACACTGACAAATTAATTTAATAACGTACCTACTTATTAAATACCTAAGCATATTAATTAAGCATTTTATTTGCGTTGCTTTAATTATAGTAAAAGTAGGTAACATTTAATTTCAATGCAACATCGCGAAAACATAAAAAAATCTAATATCACACTAATAAATATGTACCTACCTACTTATACTATCCCATCACACCTCTAGCGCCCCATCACGACCTTCCACACTCCGGCGCACAAATCACAACGCCTCAACTAAATCGATCGGCTATAAAGTGCGAAGTGCTAACAGGCACTTGTATATTCTACTTAACCACGCTGACAGCTCGAGATATTACTTATTTGTTAGTCTAGTCATGAGAAAATGAATAAATATCTTACTTTGAGCACTGGCGTTTACTTTGTAAGCCTCGTAAAGCGACTGCACACTGAAACGCTACTCAAAGTTTGAGGGTACTTAAACAATTAAGCAGCTCCTAAATTCGCATACTATTTTTAAATTGAGAAGCAGCTTAATTATTTAAGTGTTAATCTAAATTAAGGGTACTTATGTTATTTTTTATCTAAATCTAGTATTAAGTCTTGATTTTCTGAAAACGAGTTTCAAATCCTCTATATACAGGCCTAACAAGGTGTTAAGCCAGTATATTAAATATTAGGTAACTCTTGCGCAAATGTGTCCAACGGCCGGCAACTGAAACGTCACTCAAAATTTAAGGGGCAACTTACCCAATAGCTGCCCTTGCATTTGCATTACATTACACGCAGGAGAGGAAAACTATTTCCGAAAATCTAGATTTATGGTCTTAATTTTTGGAAAAATGACAGACTGACAGTCAGGGCGAGGACGCACTGCGTGCGGTTAAGCTAGTGCGGCTTTTAACCGCTTGATTTTGTGATTTGCGGATTCTGATACAAGCGGCCACAATTGCGGTTTTTTCCCGCAACTGTTTTTCTAAGTCTTGAGCAGTTTTGCGGTTATTTATGCAAGTTCCTATTGCCACATAGATAATCTTTGTTTTATTTTTGTTATTTTAATTTTACTCTAATTATATATATTTAAATAAATATTTAGCATGGCAATTAGTAAATAGTATTTTTTTTAGGTCAGATTTCTGTAAAACTAGTTTGTGCAAAGAGCATTTAAATTTGGAACTATATTCATATCTATTACAATTCCCAAACTTGCGTCCCAGAACACAGAAAACATTTCCACAAATCATCAGTAAACATAACAATAAAATTATATGTTAGGTAGCTACCTACATACAAACACTAAAACTCGAACAAAAAAACAGAACTATTATTTATCAGACTAAAACATATTTTTATCAAAACTGCTTTAATGGGCCGATTTAATCTTTCGAAATGTCACACTATGACAGGTTACTGTTATTATAAAATACCAACTTATCCTGATTCAACGTTATATCTTATTTTAAACCCTATTGTCATGGAAATAAGGATGTTTAGAAGCGCAGAGACAAAGTATAGAGTTAAGTTTGACATCCGGGCGCGCGCGCGCACCATAACGACTGCCAGTCGATAATTTCAGAAGATTAGCATCAGATTTTGACATCACTTATTTTTGATTTGTCGGTTAGGTAAGGTTTGATGGATTAATAAACTGTGTTTGTGTGATTTTATGCGCAGTTTATATTTGCTTAGCTGTTTTTGTAGATACTTGGTAAGTTCTAAGACTTGGGACTTAGGTGAGGCTCTCGGCGGTGTTCCGATATTTAGGCCGGTGCAGTAGCTAAGCATGAGAAATGTTGTCTAGCAACCAACATCACAAGTTAATTAAATATCTTCTAATTTTTACGCGCAGTGATTATTTGTCGCTGTAGGGTCTAACTCTATTCAATGTTTAAGTCAAAGGAATTAACTCGCCTAAGCTAAGACTTATCACTGCGCGTATTGCCTAAGAAAACAGTCTTAATCTTAGACCGCAATTAATGACTAATTACTAGTATTTACAGATGCTTCGTTTGAGACTTTAGGTGCGGTTTTTTAAAACAATTTATTCCTTACCGTGTAATTCTAAGAAATTACACGCTAAGTGTTTTTATTTAAACGCTAGGGCGTAGAAATAAATTAAAGTCATACATATAGGTACCTAACTAATGTATATTTACTGGCCCACTGCCTACTAGGTATCGACTGATGTTATCGCCGTACAAAACGAGCGTGTCTCTCAGGAACAATACCGCGTGCGTGGGCGCAGATTACAGACCGATTTCATCTTTACCATATTAGAATGTACGTCAAATGTTTTACAATACATTGTTTACGGTAACCTAATGTTGGAGATAAATAGTAGCGGTTAAGTTTTATAGAATACATTAATTGTGTCTTTTAAAATGTAATTTTTGTTGTTACATCGGTCTTACGGTGAAGGAAAAACATCGTGAGGAAACCGACATGTCCCACGGTCTGAAGGCACGGGACATTCGCCGACACGGAGTAGGCGCCCGTCCCGTACTGAATGACCTCTAGAGCCCTTGCCCTTTTATTGTTAAAATTTCAGGTCGCCCTAAAGCCTCAATTGATCTAATGATTGCTATCAGAGACTGCCATAGTAGGACAAATTGACGGGCTCACTTTATTTTTTTTATATTAAACAACTTATACAGTTAAATAATAGACGTATTAGTAAGTACAAAGTAAAGTGGAAGGATGTTATTGACCCTAACTTAAGGAAATTCTTAACTAATTACAAAACAATGTTTATCGTAGTTCCACGTACACAAACCCACGGTAGTTAACTAGTATTTTAATAACACACACGTATTATAATTAAACTAAAACATTATGTAGTGTTGTTTATCTTATCTGGACATCTGGCCATTAATGGAACTAAAAAACACTGTGGCCTACCAACAGAACAATGTGTAATGTAAAACCGGCAAGACACACGGATCGGTAGGACGGCCAACTTGTTCGAGAACATGTTCAACATCAAACAACGAAAATACACGCACTTCGAAAATAATTAAACTAATAATCAAGTGAGCGTTTGATTATTGTTACATCATATTGAGGATATAGGCTTCGAATACACGACGGACACTTAGAGTGATACAAGTACACCTACAGCTACAGCAACATATGAAGAAATTCGAGCATTTTGTTATGATGTGTGCTGTAGATGTGCTCTAACTAGCTCTATGTGTCGCCGTGTATATTAGCTTAAGTGACAACATGGTCTACGATATCGTAACTTCGAGGTAAGTATCTTCTAGGCTCATCTCGAAGTTATTTTGCAGGTAGAAAGAACACTTAGCTTCCATTGTGGCTGCATCAGCCAATCCATAGTGACTGCACCAGCCAATGTATCGGAACATCGGAGATTCTTTTGGCTACTGAAACGATGTACCTATAGTAAGATCGTATCTGGAGCATATAACTCATACCTAAGTTACTTTTAGCCTATAATTTGTTTACTGAGATTATATTTTATTTTATTTTTATTCGATATTCCCATAGTTACACTACACTAAAACTGCAACCAACGAGCGTCTTTAAAGTGAATGTGCTACAATAAGTAATTAAACACATACCTGTTCAAATCAAAATGACTCGATTTTAGTTTTAGATTTAGTGCTTATTTTATGTTTGTTTGTTCGTGTTTTTTTTTATATTGTAAGTATTGTGGCTAATAAATACATCATAAGAATCATCATGTAAAAACAAATACCACGGTTTTCAATACAACAAAGACGTCCAACTTACATCTTGCTTTACAAATTAAGGACCCGTGTGTCCATCGACTGTATTATCTGTCGATCTAAAATGCTCCACACAATCGCACTATCTCAGTCACCCGTGCCCGTTCACTGTCTGTCAAAACAACACTAACAAGACACCAAAAGACATACAACAAACAATAATAAAGCTTATAACAACACACATACGACACAAAACCGAATTAGTATCGATTAAATGAGTTATGACTCTTATGACAAACGACATTCGATACATCGATAGTCGATACGCAAGTGTCAAAATATTAACCTCAAAATATATCTCAGATCTTAGTTAAATGTATTCGAATGTACAGTCAGATAGAGTTTGAGTATGGCCGAGGACGCACTACGAATAAACCGCCGCGGTTTGCCGCGTTGTGCCTATAGTGTGTGAGAGAAACCAATATAACAACTGCACTAGCGGTTTTTGCCTGCTGCGCTGTGACTGATTGAAAACCGCTGGCAATTTTTTTTTTTAACAGAAAAGTGTCCACATTATAACAGTTTATAATAAGTAGGATTATCACTTTAAATGCTTGTATCAATTCAGAAAATATAGCATACAACTTATAATTATAACACTCATTCAGGATTTTATTTTAAGAGATTTAGCGTAAATAATATATGCTTTTTCGAAAATAAAAACCCGAAATAGAATTTGAAGCCATGGCCTGTGCATAACTGGCCCACCCTCGCTCGTACCGCTATTAAAATAATTAAGTACATAACCATAACTTATTTTTAGGTCAATACCTAACCACTACGCAAATCGCAGACTATTCCGCAGGTTTAACTGAAATATGCTACGAACGGTTTCGCGGTTTACCGCACGCGAGAAAAAAACCGTAGTGCGACCCCAACCTCAAACCAACCCACCTCAAACGCATTCGAACGTACAGTCAGATAGAATTTGACTAACGTAGGTTGTATCTCGAACAACCGCCCCGAGCAAAACGTATAAAACAATCGAGTAGTGAGAGAAAAACGACATAATCATTCGTATCGATTCACGAGAATCGAGAGGCTGTTAACAATTGACGCCCGTTCTGTATTTATGCTTAGAGGAGATGAAATGGATCAGGCAGGGCCGTAGGTCGAGACCAGTTACTTCACCGCTCAAAAGTAAACTTTAGTTCTAAGGTTGAAGTCTTAATCTCGCTTGGCAGAGTTAAATGGTGTAGTGTAGAGATGAGAAGAGAGATTAGGTTACAAAATGCTACACAAACTGCTTGGTAGAACACTGTACAAGGAACGTTTGTCCCATCTGTGGATTAAATTACGATTATAATGCAGATCGTTCTTAAAAGTTCGGTTTTTATTTCGTTCGATCTCTGTGGCCTCGTTTAGTGGTTTTAAATTTTGAATGAATGTTTAGGAAGATTTATTTGTAGATATTTTGTAATTAATTAGACGTTGTTGGAGACTACAATTTTGTTTATAGGTCGGTTGTGTTGACAGGTTTATTAGGCTCCTATAAGTTGATAGTTTTAAGAGTCTAATATGACACAGTAGGTATAAATATTTTTGGTTACCCGTGGCGAAGTGGTCAGACGCGTTGGTTCGGATTACCAATAGTCGCGGGTTCGAATCCCGCCGGGTACTAGAGTTTTTAAAGCATTTTTTCAAAAAAGCAGATGTTATTTGTTGATTTATTAGTCACTCATACATAAGCAAAGTTTTAACTTAAAGAATAATTTAGTTTTGTCTACTATTTTACGGAATAGCTAGGGAATCCTTAAGACAATCTATACCTAGGTATCTATAAAATGCCTGACTTACTGATGGACCAAAGCACAACCTAAACCGTTGATAGTAGACAGCCGTTTGGAGAGTGTGTTTTTATTTTATTAAAGGAAGCTATCCGATAAGAAAGGGGTTTTTCGTAATGCCCATGGGATCGAGACCCGGGGACACGGGATGTATGCTAATGAGGAATGTACACCCAAGTCAAGCCCCTCCAGGTTTTGTGGGTGTTTAATGTTTTATGAGATACCTATTTTATTTTTTCTTGAATATAACTATAGCAATAGGGACCTACGCGTGTGAAACCGCGGGACCCAGCTAGTACATAATATAATAAAAAATGCATGAAATACAAACAAATTGTGTCGAACCAAACCGACCACCTGCAGTTACCAAGAACCACACTCTGCACACCTGTTGTTTTATCAGTAGGTATCTTGTAGTACTCAATTACATTCTTATGAAAACCTTCTTGAACCGTTACGAAAATCCAATCTTTTCTCTTAATCAATTTGTATAAAAAAACTAGCTGACCCGGCAAACTTTGTTCCGCCTTAGGGGGAAAAAAGAATCCTATGTCCGTTTTCTGGTTCTAAACTACCTCCTCGCCAATTTTCAGCCAAATCGGTTCAGTTGTTCTTGAGTTATAAATACTGTAACTAACATGACTTTCTTTTATATTGAGAAATTCAATGTCCTAACTGATTGACCCAACTACAATATATCAACACAGAGCCCAAACCGCTGGTCCTAGAGACATGAAATTTGGAGTATGTGTTCTTTGTGGTGTGTAGGTATCCACTAAGAAAAAGTTTTTGGAAAATCCCGCGAGTTTGGGACTTCTGCGGGTAAAACCGCGGGGCGCAGCTACATTTTAAAATAAAATGGCCGAATTCACTACAAAAATTCGTAATACAAACACTTAAAAAACTGATAAAGAATCACTACCCGAAACAGAAATTAATTAAACCGACTAATCGAATTAAAAAACCCAAGCCTTTCCCCATTGTTTCGAACGCGAAATCAAGATAACCCTTCCAAAACAAATAGTACTAATTACCACTGAAATTCTTAATATCGTACGCCTTTTCTATTCGGAAGATTAATTTGCCCATCAATCAGGTCGGCTGGACAAATTGAAGGAATTATTTTTTTCGATTAGAGTGCTATTGTTTGATCACGGCGGTTAATTGGCCGAGATAACATCAGAAAGTTTGGTTTCTGTGGGTGTTTCTCTGTAGTTCGAACGGTAGGTGATACAACATATTGGACTTGGAATAGGCAAGACGACAGTATCGTAAAATAGTCTATTTTGTGTGTTTAGGAAAATTTGTATTAAAAAAAATATTAAACACTGGTTTAGTTTTTTTTTAAATGCAGAGTTTGCAGATTATCGGCCACTTTTGACTGAAACTACAATCACAGTGCATGACGGTCACTCTTAGGTCGCTGTCAATACTATGTTTACTTTATTTTGTTCTTGTATTTACTATCTTATGTTATTGTGACAAAACATAGTAAACCTAAGCGTGACGTCAGAGCCGACGCCATGACACCTGCGAGCTGTTTTCGCACCCTATTTAAAAATACTTATATAAAAACACAAGTCCCCAATCCCCCGGGAATTACGCGATCAAGAGTATGTCCATGTCCTTCTCCTGGTCTTAAGCCACCTCCCCACCAATTATTAGCTAAATCGGTTCAGCCTTTCTTAAGTTAACTAACACGACTTTCTTTTATAAAAGTCTATAGCTGTGCCCACGACTACGTCCGCGTTGCTCGAACACCTACCTACCGCTGTGCAAAAAACCACACTTAAACGGTCGCCCATCGAAGTACAGATATTGCCATCAGTGCATCAGCATCAGTGCTTCGCTGGTCGTCCGTTTAAGTGTGGTTTTTCGCACAGCGGTACGTAAGGTGTTCCGTTCAGTACTTATCGTATAAAATATCTATATCCAATAATTAGTCTTTAATTAATATATAATTATATTAGGATGATGACGGTTACGCAGCAGCATTATTCATATTGGTGTTCCTACTTTAAGAAGCAAGTCATGTTGTGGTAAGCCTGGGGAATCAAGACTATGTAAGATAAATTTGTTCAGCGTCGTCCGTCGTAAAATTACACCTTTTTAAAACGTAACGTCAGCGCGATCTAATTTGATCAGTAACTCCATCTATTGAGCATTGACGTAAAATTGTAAAAAAAATAGCTAGTAATACGTCAACTTTCTAAAACGTAATGTCAGCGCGATCTAATTATATCAGTAACGCCATCTACAAACGATAATGTCAGCGTTTTCTTATAAAATGTAACCCCTATTTTGTCCTGTTAGGGGATGAATTTCCGAAAAATATTTTACCCACCTTTATCGATACCTAACAATAAACCTAATACCAGACTTTCATACACCTAACTCTAAAAACAAAAAAGTTTCATACAACCCTTCAACCCTTATTTTACACCCTCAGAAGGTTAATTTCCTAAAATCCGTTCTTAGTGAGCGCCTACGTTCTAAAAGGAACCCCCATGCAAAATTTTAGACTCCTAGCACTTGCAGTTTCTGAGATTTCGTGATGAGTCAGTCAGTGATTTTCGCTTTTATATAATATAGAAGATAAAATATACATACAAACGTTTTTTTCGTAAATAATAATCTTTATGTAAGAGGATTTCAAAATTCTTCGTCACGCCTATTAACGCTACCGATGTAAACCAACTAAACGAGACGTCCCGTCCCGTATTTTCAAAATGTTAATTTTATAGTTGTGTTCCGACCGGCGAAGTAAAATTAACTTGTTACTTGCTTACTCAAAAACTACTGAACCGATTGCGATGGAGTACCTAGATAGAAAGATAGGTAGGTAGATAGGTAGGAAAACGCGGAGCGTCGTATCATAAAATTATAATTAACGGACAAAAGTTCAATAAACGAAACGAAACAAGCAAATAATGATATAATATTTGACGTAGATTAATTACTAAGCGTACCTTATCGGGGAAACTGTACCCCTACCATGAGTTGATAAGTAGATACGATACTGTAACGTTACATTGTGACTTTGTGCACAGCGCGCCCGCTTCGCCTGTTCTTTGCTACAACAGTCACGATAGTGCTGTCTGCCGCGCGAGCCGATATTTTGCGTTGCGGGCATGCTCAAACTGGTCTTCTTCCCATGAGTTATGTTTCTAGTTGCATCCATCTCGGCAGCCCGGGGTCCGCTAAAACTTCAAATTATTTGGGGTTGGCACAGTAGGTAAGTCATCATTGACCATACTTACTGCAAATTGATTTGGCAATAGTTTTACGCCCGGCCGCCTGCAGTTTACCGCCCGGGTAGAACTCAAGGTTTGCTAGTCTCCCCCACATCCCTTATAGTTGCCTTTTACGCCACCCATCGGGAAGAGAGTCTATATCGGGCATACTCGAATTACTCAAACTGTATTATAGTGTAGGTAATTTACGTATCAACTCCATGGTAGGGGCACTGGTGCAATAGTATCTGTTGCTTCGGAGACTTATCTTTGAGATGTAGGAATCTGTAGGTAGTTGGAGTTATCGCAATTCAATGGAAAACGTAATGAAACGAAATAATAGTGGACTGTTTGTTATGATGTAAATTGATGTATCGATTGCATTGTTTCGGGTCTTTCAAGTTCACTGTCAACTAAGGCTGTACGCGCATTGATAAGTCGCAGCGGTCAATCGATGTAACGTCGCGAATTCTTTCAACGTAATCATAGATTAAGCGATAGTCACAAAGGAAATAACATAATTATCTCAAGTTGTACTAGGTTGAGACTACGGTTTCGGCAGGAAACATTGAATTTTGAAACAAAAAGAAAGAAAGACAGAAAGAGAATATTTATTCAGACCGCATTTCTTAAATATTTAATTTTCTAAAGTAAATATTTAATATTTTATTAAATTTTGTTATACCTACTATATTCCAAAATCATTATTTAGCATTCCTTTCATTTGCTTTTCATTTTAGATAGATTAGGTACTTAAATAATATTCAACAAAATTTTAACAAAAAAAAAGTATAAATAAACAAACAACATGTTATTCAACCTATTTTACCAAACACACAGTTAACCAACAAATCTACACGTAATTAGTTATACATTTTTACCGATAACTGTAAAGATAAACTTGAGTAAATTGTCCAAGTTTACATCACCGACTTTGTACCGATAGGGTGCGCGTGATAAACCACGGAGCGGCTACCATCTTGATTTCTTTGTTGTAGGTAGTACGTAGGGCTAGAGATGGACCGACTATGGTTTTTGCCGACTAGCAGACTAGCCGACTCCTCACCATTCGAGCGATGTTCCCGGTTGCATCCCTCTCGAGAGCCCGGGGTTCGCTTTCCTACTTTTACGTCTTCACTTCGCACGATCTTCGGCATTTCGTGTAGTGAGGCTATTTGCACGATATCCGATCTTACGACGTCAAGCCAGTAAGTTTGTACTTCTTGGGTTTTCCCAATCTGCCACGGCCGCAAGCAAGACTTTTGTGATTTTGTTGTTCCCCACGTAACTAGCCGGTTTTCGCAAAACGTGAGCGTACCACCAGAAGTAGCGCTACGGTCACGTTTAGTAGACTAGCGGTATATAGGTTTTCAAATTTTCGACTGGCAATGCAAATTGTTATACTTAATTCGGATATATTGGGGTTATTCGTTATCAAAATTCTAAAATAAGGTTGATGAGATTTCAAAAAAAATTGAACAGAGCTGATTTGTGTTGAGACTTTTTTACGTGCCCTGGTTGTGACGTGTTTGTAAACGTTTTTCTGACTACCTAGGTGGGTAGTCAGAAAAACTAATAATTCAATAAATATTGGTTTTATAGCATAATTGTTAGTTCTTAATATAATATTGCTTTTATTGTATAAATTGTCGGCTTCAGTCAGCAGGCTATCAGTGCACCTACGATTGCACAGCAAGGTACCTACTAGTGATGGATCGACTAGTCGGTACCTACCGAAAACCGACTAGTCGGCAACTAGCCGGTCCATCACTAGTAGGTACCTTGCTGTGCAATCGTAGGTGCACTGATAGCACTGCAGTTTGTTGTTGCAACTGAACAAGATAAAGAACTGTTCTGCTTTGCATCTGGGCCAGAATCTTACATTGTATTTTATCGATCATCGACAATAAAGACTTAATACTTGATAAGTGAGCGATTGACCACTATCTCACCTGGTGGTAAGTCAAGAAATGGTCTAACTAAAAGAAGGAAGACAGCAGTGGAACAATATTCAATTTAATTATTATACGTAGGTAGGGGGAATCCGCAATGAAACGGACGTGTTTTTAAACGGACACTATCGAAAATATTTTATGTTTTTTGGATGTTGGCACCATTGATGACCATAGACCTGTGGGCCTATGTCATCAATGGTGTCAACACCCAAAAAGCCAAAATATTTTCCATCAAAAACTTGAGATATTGATAATGTCTGTTTCAAAACACGTCCATTTCATTGCGGATTCCCCCGACATGTGACAAACATCATGTCATTCCAACCCTATCTCTTTATAGTTAGGGTAAATTTTCTAATAGGTGCTGCTGGGGTCTTCTTGACACCAAAAAGTAGGTCTTTTAACAAATTGTGAGAGGGAATGTCGCAAGCATCTTAGGGACGATTTTCTATGAGATTTAGTGCCTGTAACCATCCTGTAACTGCTTTTGTTTTTACTTACTGTAGGTAATTGTTTATACCCGACTGCCGAAGAACGGCTGTGTATTTTATTTGCAACTAGCTGCGCTCCGCGGTTTCACCCGCGTAAGTCACGATCCCGCGAGATCAACGGGATCTAAAGTATTATATTTCCTTCTCCCGGTTCTAAGCCACCTCCCCACTAATTTTCAACCAAATCGGTTTAGCCGTTCTTGAATTAAAAATGGTATAACTGACACTACTTTCTTTTATATATTTTTTATATTGTGCAATAAGTTTAACAAGCTTTGTGGGGAGATGGATGACGTTGATTTGTTCAATATGAACTTCGTAAAGCTAAGGCGTATGCTCAGTCAGCTGTTCTTTTCTTTTATTTGATTTTGTTTCTATTGATTTTTAATACGTATATGTTTCGTGCATTTTTGTTTTTTTGTTTATTTAGCTATGTATGACGATTCTATGTATTTATATTTTATGTACTAGGTTTATATTTAGGTATGTAAAATATTTATTTGATGTACTTCTGTAAGCTGTCTTTTATACTATATTTTGTTTCTATTTGTGACTATCCGTAATTGGCTTTCTGTTTCTACTTCCTGTATGTATCTCGTATTATAGCTGTGGATTGTCCTTAATAAATAAATAAATAAATATATAGATGTATATTATATGATATATGGGTGTGATTTAAGATCAATAAGGACTATTTCGAAAACATTTCTTACCCAATGAATAAGAGCGGTGTTGGTCTAGTGGTAGATACCGCGACTTTCATTCCGAAGGTCGTGGTTTCGAATCCTGGCCGACCGCGCACCAATGTCTTTTTCTTTAAGAAAAATTTAAGTGCGCTATTGACATCGCTCTTACGGTGAAGGAAAACATTGTGAGGAAACCGACATGTCCTAGGATAAACCACGGTCCGAAGGCATGGGATATTCGCCAATGCGGGGTAGGCTCCCGTGGCGTCTTAAGCCCTCTAAGAAATCACGTACAATGGCCCAATTGTGAGGCTAAGTGCGGAAAAGGCTCAGCGAAACTAACTAACTACCCAATGAATATTTCTCGGAACGTTGTAAGTAATGAGACAAACAAACTCTCACTATCATGTCAGTGCGCCGTGTAGCATCAGATATTCGGAATAAAGTGTATCTAGGTTCAAACGTTATCGGGGCTAGATTACAGGGTCGATTGTTGACTCACAGACAACGATAACTCAGTTCAATGAGTTTTTTTCTCTAATTTTTAACCGACTTTCCAAAAAAGATAGGGTTACGAGAATGCAGTAAATTACAAAATTTCGGACATCTACCAATAGAATCGGTTCCTAACTAGGTGCAGATTAGTGGAACACCTGAACTGAAACCAACTTCACATCAGAAATTTTCTCAATTAAAAAAATTAAAACCGACAAAAAAAGGGCAAATTGACTAGAGTCCCACCGACTAATCTGCGAGTGTAACTCTCTCTGACTTAATGCGAAAGTAGTTTATCTGTTACGTCAGCTGTACCGATTTTGATGAATTTTCCTGCCTATAGTATGAAGATAGATAAAAAAAGGACATAAGCTTATTTTGATCCCTATATTCCCGCGAGATCGGGACTTACGCGTATCCATATTATGCTTTGTCCTGACTGACTGCGGGATCAACGCACAGCCTATCAGCCAACGCTGATAGTAGAGAGCTGAAATTTGTAAAGTGTGTTCTTTATATGATGTAAGCATCTGAGGTTTTTTGAAATTTCCACGTGTTCGGGACTTACGTGGGTGCAACCGCGGGTTGCAGCTAGTCATGAATATAATAAAAGTAACGGGGTTGTTTTATTTAAGGATTTCAGAAGAACTGGATTTCGTTTTTGATTGACTAAATTACATTTGGAAATTTAGACAGTGTGTTCTTTGTGAAAAGTCGGCAACCACTAAGAAAGGGGTTTACGAAAATCCCAAAGGATTGGGACTTACGCGAGTGTTTTATATAATAAAGATTTTATCTGCAATACATTCAAGTACATAATCATAACTAGAACAAAACATCGACCGTTGACATGGCAGATGTGTTCTTATCGGAGGCGATACTAGCGGATGCTGGCCGATAGCACTCCATATCGCTTCATTATTTCATATTTTTTAATTTCGTGGCATTACTGATAACGGACGACAGAGATAGCGATAGTTATCGCCGCGTGCGAGAGGGACAGATGCAGCGTGATGGACGCATGGAACGCTGATAGAAAGATAATCAATCCAGTAATTGAGTGGGTACCTACTGGAAAGTTCATCTGACATTTACGTTTCTAATTTAAATTTTAAACCTAATCCTGTGAAACTGTTGCTTTTTTTGTAATATACGGGTTTATATCTAATCTACTTACGGTAATGAATGATAGTTAACTATAGGTATTAGGTAGGGGGAATCTGCAATGAAACGGACGTGTTTTCAAACTGACACTATCGATATTTCAAGTTTTTGATTGAAAATATTTTAGTCTTTTTGGGTGTTGGCACCATTGATGACTAAAGACAAGGGTCCATGGTCACAGGCCCACAGGTCTATCGTCACCAATGGTGCCAACACCCAAGAATCATAAAATATTTTCAATAGTGACCGTTTCAAAACACGTCCGTTTCATTGCGGATTCCCCCTACCTACATACTTTTTATCCTGTCATCGGTGTAAAAAAAAAACTTATAGCTAGCTATCTTTTTACCTATCATAGAAAATAACACGTATTGCTCAGTTAATATCAAATAAAAGTTTCGTAAAGGTTACGAAACGTTGAGCATTGAAACAATGCTAAAAGTAATAAACATTTAATAATTCATTTCATTAAATTCATTTCAAACCAACAACTCACGAAAGCAGAAGAAAAATCTATTATTTTAATTTTACATAATAAAATTTATCTCTTCATATTCATCTACTTACAACCACAGAATACATACGCGTGTATAAGTGCGCTATTAATATCGCTCTTACGGTGAAGAAAAACGTCGCGTCGTGAGAAAACCTACGGCTTGAGAACGTGGCGACTGTTACCATTTCCATACAAACTTAATACCAAAATAAATTATGAAAAATTTAGTTTTCTACCTTAATATCGATATTATTCGGATTAAGATTTTACTTTTAAAGGGTCCCCACCGCAAGGTTTTCCAAAATATTCATTCGAAATGAAATAAAACGGAGAAACATTTTTTTCATTGAATAATGTTTCTCCGTTTTATTTGAATGTGAATGAATATTTTGGAAAAACTTGCGATGGGGACCCTTTAAAAGTAAAATCTTAATCAGAATAATATCGATATTAAGGTAGAAAACGAAATTTTTCATAATTTATTTTGGTATTAAGTTTGTATGGAAATGGTTACAGTCGCCACGTTCTTAAAGTCACACAAAAAGGACCAGTTTTAGGACTAGTTGGGGACACACACAGTAGAAGTAAATGACATTTAGGTATAAGTGCGCTATTAACATCGCTCTTACGGTGAAGGAAACCATCGTGAGGATACCTACGCTTAAAGTCACGCAAAACAGACCCAGTTAAAGGGCTAGCTAGAGACACACACAGTTAAAGTACATACAGTACAGTATATTATGTGATTCTAAATACAACACACGACTGCAATCTCAGATATAACGATGGTAAATATCAGCATCTAATTTCAGCTCAAATTCGTGCCTTATCGTTGACTAACAGCGACTATAGGATGCACTCGTCCGATAAAAACGTTCTCACGTTTTTGCATTTGTATAAGCTGATTTTATTTACCTATCTACTACTCAATAAACCATACAATTTAACACATTGATCTCATCTCTAAGAGGACAGTCTACCTACTCTTTTCTCCATACAAACGTTACAAACGTAGTCGACTGTTTCCTCCCTGGATAAAGATATTATAAAAAAAGTTTTTTTTATTTTTAAAAATTAGAAAATGAAAAAAATCAAAATGTAGGGGCTTGGTCATGGCTAATATAGGACTTATGGCATAAACATACTATTTTCTAATATCTTTATCCAGGGAGGAAACAGTCGACTACGATTATAAAGTTTGTATGCCCAACTAGCAGTGGAAAGCCGACATACAAATTAAAATTAGGTAAGTACCTAAGTGAAATATAATTGAGTACATTCTCTTTATCGAGTTAGTAGCCGCGATCTAGCATCGATACATCGATAACATCAAACTTATCTTCACTGATACATATAGTTATACTATCGTAAACACATATTACACGTGTTGTTATCGATAGAAATAATCAGTAGTACATTTATTTAGAAGTGGGAAAAGGATAGAAAGATTTTAATGATATACTTTTATCTTACTTTAGCGTTTAAGGCCCTTTTATTAGAAAGCTACTTAGAGACGGCGGCTAAAAAACTAGCCCCAAAATAAGCAATTATAGGTTTAAACTAACTAATTGCTTAGTTTGACCTAGATGGCGTTGTGTACGATTTCCTGCAGTATTATAAACTTAAAAATTTAAAAACTAATTTATAAGCTGCTTTAATAGGGTGGCCGCTTAGCTACTCTATTTATTATCTCAAGATTATCTCAGGGTCAGGGTAGGTATTAATAGGTTATACTTTATAGTACTCTACCAATGTAATCGTTTGCGAAAGTGATATTGCCCGCAAGTGACATTCTGCGAAAGTAACTTTCTGAGAAACTGACGTTTTGCGAAAGTGACATTATTATGTCACCGAGAAAATTTAATAAAAATAACAATAAAGCGTCCTATCTATCTATCTAGATAGAACGCTTTATTGTTCTCACCAAAAATAAATTACAAGTAAAGTAAGTGTGTGACTTTCTGCGGTACGACTTAAGACTCACGTTTTACTTCATTATTTTCGATGCTTTGATTCAGCTTTGATTTTACCTGTAAGAAAAAAATACAGTTAATTAGATAGTTATTTAATTTGTACAGAAAAGCAATGAAATAAATAAAACAACTCTAACAGATAGGTACTAATCGTGTGTATTTTTATAACTCTTTTTAAATCGAAAAAATCAAACGCAAAACCGAATTCTGCATTGCAGACTTTGCAGTCTCCTGATGCGGCTGAGGCGCCACAGAGGTCGTCAATGTATTTGAATCTATTATCGAGCACCAATAATCTCACACCCTACATCAATTTACAACATAAAGTTACTTATAGTCCAAGATCCCAGGGCCGGCAGACATCACGTATTTTCTGACGAACGAAATGTGGTCGATTGAGTAGTGCGTTAGTATATGGCCGACTAAAAGTGTCTAGGAGTATTGGCGACTTATTTTTAAGTATATTACCTAAAATATACGTGAAAATCAGCTTGGAGAATTAACGTGAGGTAGGTAAGTAATTATTTTATGTACCTTGATGACCTGATATCTGAGAATTGGCAAATCGCAACAGGTAGGCAAGTAGGCATGCGTTTTTTAGTACATAACACAATTCAATCGACCACATTTCGTTCGTCAGAAAATACGTGAAGTCTGCCGGCCCTGGAATCTTATTCTATTGGTTACCTACGTTCAAATCTACTTAAACTAAGCAGGAATTTTGAAAGGCACGGAGTACAGTCGAGGTCACACACGTTAGATGTGGCAATCAAAGCGATACAATCGCGATAATTTGCGATATATATCGTATTAACAGACCTATAGTACAGGTACCTATGGCAGTTCTCTAACATATTTTATTGATTGGTACAGTTTTCAACATAATTTATTCGAATAACTTGTTCTTTGATAGAATTTATATAGATTTCTCACAGTGGTATGATTTTGACATGAGGAGATTAGGGCTTTCTGATTGAATTATTTTTAGGGTTCCGTTTTTCCGCTCGCTGTATGATGCTCTCAGAAAAGCTCGCCACCTAAAAAAAAATGTTGTAAGTTTTTCATAGTAAAGTTTAGCATTACGACTAAAGTAGACCTTACAAGTTAAAAGGGCCTTGCAGCTGCTGAGCCCTCCTGTTCTATACAGTCGTGCAGGCTAAGCAACGCCTAGCGCAGTCATTCCTTGGATGGGTGACCGATAATGGGTGCTACAAAAATCGTGTTCTCGAGCTAAAACTCGTAGCAACTACGGAACCCTACACTACTTCCCGACAAGGCATGCATTTCGTCATTAAGTCATATCTTTGAGAAAATGATAAAGATTGTGGCCCATTGTCGATTGATAAAAATCTATCAAAGACTATCTAATTAAAACTATTCCGACCGAAAAACGTGTTTAAACAGCAATAAACTTAGACATTTGAAAAAAAAACCAGATCATTAACCCCAGAACATAAAATTCAACCAGATATCTACTTCCCGTCAATCTGAAAAAACCATTTTATCAGCATTCGATCATATCTCATCTAAAAAAAAACTCCGATCACCAGAAACAAAACGCAAAAACGTCTTTATTTTTGAAATCACAAGTGCATAAATCCGCCTACATCAAACTTGACAAGAATCCCAACGTAAAAGACACTGTAAACTTCAAGAGACACCGTTCAATTTCCCTTGCAACTGCTATATCATGGTACATAGATAATATCAAACATTTTATCAAAGCACGACACAATAAATTAAGTGAGATCTGCATTCGAGATCTAAGCAGTGAAGTAAACACTGCTGTGTCTTTAATTGGGATCGCATGATCACTTACAATAAGATATTGAACACGATTCTACTGAACAAAGTGTGATACTTCGCCAATATAAGAGATAAGTTTATAAACGTCTGCAGTTTGTATGTACTGAGATATTGGGCGAGTTTTGTTTTAGTGGTCAGTTCTTTTTGGCGATGTTGAACTAAAAAGCCGAGTTCTTACTGCGGGCGGAGCGTGGTGAAGTCATTTTTATCGTTTTCAGGGGTATATAGCAGCTGAATTCAAAATCTATGTCGGATATTTCATGACGGAATGATGTTGATTTTTTTGTATGGATTGTAGACGACATTGTTTCCGCTATTTTAGTGCGGTTTCCAGACAATATGAAGGGTGTTGGTTGAATTCTGTCCACATTTTAGCCAAAACTAAAATTTGTATAGGCTTTGAACTAAATAGAAGTTTTTGTCTTGAAACTACACCAAAATGTAGGAAACAATGTCACTTACAAACCATACCTACACAAAAAAAACTCAAAGTATTCCGTCATTAATAATCAACAATTTTCGATGAACCCGAAATGTGTAAAAATATCCCTCTTTATAGACATAAAAAACTCTTTCGCGCTATTAGAACGATTATTAATGACTCCGCTCTGCTCGCGGTGGGAACACGGCTTTAATCATTAATGGCGTTTTATTATCAAAAGTTCATAACTCCTTAACTACGAAAAATCGCGGAACATACATGGCGGTGATTCGGAGGGGCTCCTCTACCTCTGAACTTAAGCTTGACACTACTTCCCGGGACAACCTGTATTACACTACCTACACATACAGCTACAAGTACCAAGGTACCTAAGTACAATAGATTAGAAAATACGATGGTATTTCTAATCGAATCGGAGTTGAAATTATAAATCTCTCTATCGATAAGAAACGCTATCGAAATGTGTATCACAAGAAATGATCGATCAAATACCACTATCTATAAATCCTCATTCGATTATGGACTCTATAGATATTGATCAAATTACATGGATGTAGAATGTTTACTAACGGATTATTTGTACTGTCGTGCTTGAAAGTGTTAGATTTTAGATAACAAGTATTTGATACTGCAGGTACATTTTATGTTAAGTTAATTATTGATAATTACCAGGTAGGTACTTATTAAACTTCCTATGTAAAAATAAATTTAATTTATTCAAAAACAAAGAGTCAAAATCAAATTACATACCTATACATATTTAGGTATGTCAATCAAATAAACCGCCCCTCGTCGTACCCGGCGCAAAGGAGCCGAGGACGCTAGCATTGCCTCTCTGTATAGCAATGGCTTAACTTCCTATTAATAAAGTTATGGTACTTCTCTAAATCTAGAAACAATACGGCCATATACAGAAACGCCACTGAAAATATGAGGACTAGATATACTAAAGAAATAAGCGGCTCCCAAACCCAAAAAATCTCATATTAATTTTGAATTAAGAAAACGTAAAAAACCGCTCTGACTCTACAATTTAAATTAAAAAAGTGCCTATAGCCAAGCTGCCACACTTTCCACCCAAGGCATGTGCCCAAGGGCTGTTGTTGTGTTATTTTAATCTATCTATCTATCCATAGGACAGTTCTGCGACATAATGTGATGTGACTACCACAACACGGAATGGGTGGTTTTCTAAAAGACAAATTCCGAATTACGCGGTGTGAATAAATCAAATAAATAAATTTTGGGAACAACACACAGCGCCATCTAGCCCCGTGGCTACAATGATCACAAGGTTTTATGAGCGGTTAGTCTCTCATAGCCTTATTAATAAACCTAGAGTAAGGTCGGAATAATTTTACAACCTTTTGTCAGTCAACTTTGAAAGTTCTTGTCACGCAAAAAGACAAAACATGTTCTCACTACTCCGACCTAACTCCTCGTTTATTAATAAGGCTATTAAAGTTTTCGATCTTCAAGCTTAACTTAACACTATATTTATTACAAGTTACAAGTAGAGATGTAATCTACGATCTCTCTCCACGACTGTACCACACGGTCAGCCAGGTAGGTACACTTTATCATAACATTATCTACAGATTGGTATCGCTACCTTCAGTTGATCGATTTAATCCACCGGATAACGCGTATCACGCATTCTAGTTCATTTTTATCAAGATTTCGCCCGAAATGTTACATTGAAAACAGGATTTTTTTAATATAAATTGAATATCTAATACATTTTTTTTAATCCGGTAATTTGGAACGCAATCTGTAGGTAGATGGCTCTGAGAAATTTGGTCCCAACTGTTAAGAAACTTTTTATAGTTCAAAGACATTTTTCGGTTTAATTCTCGTGGTGTTTATTGATTTTAGTATTGTTTGTCAATCCTGAAGAAGGGACCTGTAAAGGTCTCGAAACATTGAAGCGTTGAAACAATGCTATAAGTAATAAACACACGTGATTAAAACCGAAAAATGTTTTTAATTTCAATACAACATCGCGAAAAATATAACAGAAACAGAAGAAAAATCTAAACTTATTTTAGTAAGAAAAGAATTACAACAACCGTAAGCATGTGTCACTTTTTCGCTGACGTTGATTAGCAGGTTTATTTCCGATCGTGCCATTTTTTCCCATTCGTTTTAAAAACAATTATATCGATTACCTAATCTTTTTTCCCTGAGACGCTGCAATTTTTTAAAGGTAGAACACAAGAAAAATAGTTAATATTTTCTTGCTGTTTGTACCGTGTGTGTTGTAGAGATTGAAAAGTCTGTCTGTAAGTCCTGAAAAGTCAAGCGTACCTATCTACTAATAACCGGATCATGAGTATTCATGAGAGATGTAGATGACATTGCCATATAAAAATCACGAATTCTTTTTTTTTCTCATGCCATGATATTCCGGTAAACCTAATATTAAGCTTTAATTTTAAACTAACACGATTGGATAGAACACTTAATTGCATATTTTCCCATATCTAGGTAGGTATATCTATAATAATATTGTCGCCACTAAAATAAAAACAAATCATCTAACCGAAGTTCAAATAAGACTTGTCTCGACTGAAACTGAACACCGCATCAATACATTCAATAATTTTGTATTTTTTAAGAATATTCCAAATCTCAAGTAGCTTTATTATTGGTAGATATATGTACCTAAACCTCTACCCGTATCATATCTCAATTAATTGAAATTCCTTCTTGCTATAAATAAGATCTGTTTTAGTGTTCAGATGACTTTATCTATAAAATTCGATAGATTATGTTATGACAGAGAAGTATCTAATATGTGCATTAAAGATATGATATTTATTAAGGTGTTTTTTTATCAATAAGTAGCCAGTATTCTTGTTTGAATTGAAAGCAAATTCATAGAGAAGAGACTTAATTATAGACGTAATACGTTTTTTTGAATTCTAGACAACTGCACTTTTTCCAGCGATCTTGCCCTGGATAATGAGCTGGGATAACTTGAACTTTTCATTTTTCATAATCTGACCGATATACGACAATTTCCTATGCTTGATAAAGTTGACATGCTGTACAGACCTACCGAGCTTTTTTCAAGGACTTTTGTATTAAGTAGTTACAAGATATATTTCAAGACAATGCAGTATGTCTGTACGCACGCACCTTAAGAGAACAGTCTACCTACTCTTTTCTTCATACAAACTTTACAAACGTAGTCGACTGTTTCCTCCCTGATAAAGATATTAGAAAAAATATGTTTATGCCATAAGTCCTTTAACAGCCATTTTTTTCATTATCAAATTTTTCAGAATTTTATTTCTATTCTAGTTAGAAAAAAAAACGTAGGGGCATGGTCATTGGTCATGGATATAGGTTTTATGTCATAAACATATTTGCTCTAAATATGTACTATGTTTATATGGAGAAAGAGTAGATAGACTTTCGTCTTAACGTATCACAGGTACCTACAACAATAAAATAAGAAATCAAATTAACAACTGACATACTTAGGTACCTAACGAAACTCTTGTCACGTAACATTATCATAATTCAAGATTGACTTTAATAAACTCTGTCAATAAAAACCTAATAGCTTCGAAGCTAATCCTTCTTAAAAGAGATTATAAACATAAAGAATACGTTTCCCATTCCAAATATCGGATTTTAGAAATATTTTTTGAAATTTTAGTTTTTGTTACCCAAGAATAAATATAATAATAAATAAATATTTCACAACGTTACACACAGCGCAATCTAGCCCCAAACTAAGCACTAGGCTTGTACTATGGGTACTAGACAACGGATATACTACATATTATACTTTTTTTTTTTTTTTGTAAATACATACATTATGATGATACATAGAATACACTGAATATCCCATGTCTTCGGACCGTGGTGAGTCCTAGGACATGTTGGTTTCCTCACGATGTTTTTCCTTCACCGTAAGAGCGATGTTATTAGCGCACATACCTTTTTCATAAAGAAAAAGACATTGGTGCGCGGTCGGTCTGGATTCGAACCCACGACTCTCAGAATGAAAGCCGGGGTATCTACCACTAGACCAACACCGCTCTTCATATAAAACAGAAACTTCATATAATAACGATAAAATTTAAATTAAATTTGAATTTAAACAAGATAAGCCTTATGCCATATATTTTGGATTTACTTATTTTGGTAAGTACTTAAAAGATTTTTTAAGTAGGTAGGTAGTTTAAAAATATGCGACTGTGGGCAAAGTGATCGTCAATATACTACAAAAAACTACCTAAGTACTACTAAGTAGTTAAATCCTCAAGGTTATGTGTTTTAAAGTGTTGAGTGGAATTTGTACCACCGCATTACCGTCCCAGCGTACTACAGTCAACTAAATATTTTTGGCTCGAACGGGAATAAGCCATACTATAAACTTTAATATTTATTTAGAGTACCTATTCTTTCTACCAATTTTGGTATGCTTTTGACCTTGCTCAACATATAGGCTACTTTTTCTGTTTTTGGAAGATAAAAAATACACAAATTTTGTGTCTGTTTGTCTGTGTGCTCATCTCAAAAACGACTTATCCGAAATTATCCTTATTCTTTAATTAATAGAATATTAAAATTCGAGTATTGTATACACTTACAAAATTTAGAATTTAGCTGATTTAGATTTAGTTTAGATTTTAGTTAGATTTATTTTAATCAGTTTTAGTTCTAATTTACTTTTTAATATTAATTTTGTTTTCTTTACAAATAAAACCGTAAAAAATAAAACCCTGTGTACCTACGACTTTTTTTTATTACAACGGCCTCGGGCGTAGCATGATGTGTGATTGTAATCTATACTAATCTAATATTTGTTATTAATGCAAGTGTTAGGTTTGATTAAGAATACATTTTGAATTAAAACGTAGTTATATTATAAAAAATCACTTTTGGGAGATGGTGTGATAATAAAACTTATTCATTTCGAATTATAATTAATATTGAATGAAATTTAATATGATATCTACTGGAGATATATTTTGATATTAAAATCAAGAGTGGTGTGAGACTCTACAGCAAAGAATATGATAGTGAGTGATGTTTCAAGAATTTGGCTTATTATTATTTCGGTTTCCATAGAATTAATTGGGATCAAAAGTAGCATATGTTACTCCTCGACAATGTAGCTTTCTAGTGGTGAAAGAATTGGTTTTTGGAAGCGGTTCAGTAGTTTTGTAGACTACACGGAAAATACACACATTACATGTGCATGACACATAATATATTACATGTTACCAACGTTACTCTTTATAATATTAGTGTAGATAAAAGATGCATCTCTAAAATTTGTAGCCGTAATAAGATTCAATAAGATTCATTTTTAACAGTCTTAAAAAAAAAGGAGTTTCTCAATTCGGTGGTGACTATTTTCTTTTAATATGTTTGCTGAGGAAAAACAGCATAGGTAAGTCATCATTGACCATACGTACTGCAAATAGATGGCAATAATATTGTTACGGTCGGCCGCCTGCCTGACACCAACCGTCCTAGGGTCCAAGCAGTTTACCCGCCACCGCGCAGGGTAAACTTAAGGTTTACTAGTCTCCCTCAGATTCCTTAGTCGCCTTTTACGATACCCACGGGAAGATGTGGGGTAACCCTATACTATGCCAGGGCTACACGGTACCTATGCCGGGCTACACGGTACAATGCCGGGGCTACAACGTACTCAATATTTTTCCTTATCACTGTAGCGTTTATCAGCATCACTATAATTAGTTTTCCTTGTCCTTCTCATAACATGCTGAAATACAGGAAATTGCAAAATTATGAGTAACTATCCTGTTTGCTCTGAACCGTTTTGAATATTTTTATCTTTAAAAGCAAATAATCAGTGCAGACCAGCTTTATTTATAGTATTTACATAACTTTGACATTTTGTATTTATGTATTAATTAAATAAATAGGACCAATCACAAAGTAAATAAAAATAAAAGTTTAACGTAGAGGAAAGTCAGGTAAAATCGGACCGTATCACTCAAATATCTCGTAAAATTGGTGACATTGCTACTGTCGGGTGCCACAGATAAACTCAAAAACTACTGTGCCGATTTCAAAAATTCTTTCACCAATAGAAATCTACATTATCGAGGAGTAACATAGGCTACTTTTGATCTCAATATTCCCACGGGATCGGTACTTACGCGGGTGAAACCGCGGGACGCAGCTAGTTGAACATACAAAGCTTCGACCAAAGACACCCCGATCGTGGCGTCATTTATACAGCCAATACGCACCCCATTCGGCGGCCCTTTGCGGTGACTACGATGACCCTACTAAATCTGTGTGCACTGCACGCGTCACCGTGGGAACTAGGGGCAGTGAGACACCCTTGTGACTTTTAGGGTAACCATGTGACAATTGAATTAGTAGGAGCCTCGGATTATAATAAACTGATTTTTACGTTAGTACGCAGGTATTAGATGACGACCTCTGTGGTGCGTCGAGCGAATGCCCGACTGCAATGCTTATAGAAGGTTGTGGGTTCGATTCCCGGCGGAAAATAAATATTTTATTATCAAATCAAATTGCTCTATTTTTCCGAAATGTTCGAAATTCAAAGAAAATGAATAATATTACGCGATTATGTTCACAAATCATGTGAATATAAAAAAATTAAGTACTTTTCTTAAAAAATTGGTGATTTTTAATTGAATCAAAGAGGGTTTAGGTGGTTTTATCATAGATGTAAGACGATAAAAAAGTAAAAATATCAAGTTTTTTAAATTAATAGGTACCTATGTATTACTTTAATATCAATAACAGAATGTTGTTGCATCAGATGAGATAGAATAGATACGGTTATCATTGAGTACGGTTATGTTAAATTATAGAAAACCTCGGTTATCTTAGTTTATCATTTTATTACTTAACTGCCGGAGATTTGACTTGAGAAATCAGTGGACGGGTAAGTATTGGTAAAGTATTTAGTTTTGAAACGGACACTATCGATTTTTTTTTATGTGTTTTGGGTGTTGGCACCATTGATGACCATAGACCTGTGGGCCTCTGCCCATAGGACCCTTGTCTATGGTCATCAATGGTGCCAACACCCAAAAAACCTAAAATATTTTCGATCAAAAACTTGAAATATTTATAGTGTCCGTTTCATTGCGGATCACCCCTACCGTTTATTGTGACTCCGCTTATGTTGACCGACCGCCTTATTTCAAAGTTCCTTCTTTTATTGACTCCAAATAAAATTAGGTCCTATATTTAAATAGTGAGCAAATAAAAACGTAAATGTATGTTTAAATTATAATACAAAATTAATTCTACTTGCAATAAAAATTTAATTCTACATAATAGTAATCTTTTTAAAATAAATTCGATAAAAATACAATAAATTTATTAAGTTTAGTTTGGTTTTATCTACTAATATTAAAAAGCTGAAAGTTTGTGAGTTTGTATGTGTGTTTGTGAACCGATTACCTTTAAACTCGATATGTAGATAACTGGAGACCTTGAATAACATATAGGCTACTTTTTATCTAGATATTCCTGCTAGATATTTAAAATTGAAAGTTCTTTGTTTATATTTTTGATCTAAGTTTCTGAAATAGAGTACCTATACAAAGATTTTAGCAATAGGCCCTCAGTGTAATTAACTGTTAGTTCAAAGTAACAGTTAAATACGATCATCATTTCTAAACCATAAGAGAAACAAGAAAACAAACCCTCAACGACTTCAGCCCATCGACTGCACTCAGTAATTTGCGTACACAAGCAAAGTTGGCACACAATAACCCTTTGACTCGCCGCCTGCGCGGGCGCACCGCTGCAGTCGTCAGGTGCGCCCGCGCAGCCCGCGTCCTCTTACAAATTGTTACACATGTAAGACAAGAATGATGGCACTTTGTTTACTGTTTTATGAACTACATTCAAATGTTCTGCAAACCTTCTGTAGGTAGCCTTGATTACGTATCTGCATTCAATCGGTTTTGTACCTAGCATGATTTGTTGGAGACATTTTTATAATTTTTTTTATTGATCAAAGGACTACTACAAATTATTAAGGAGGGGCACGAGTTAGAATTTTACTTGATAATATTTCTTAACCAGGGCAGCGACTCTAACTATGATGGGGCATTTACACGGTATCGATTTCCGAATATTTCTACTAAGCTAAGCCGATAAGGCTTTTAAAAGAGCTTCGTGTGTAATAACTATCCTTTTGGCCTGGGGTACCTACTGGCCTGGCTTAAATATTTGCTAGGGTGTAAATTGTTATGCTTTAGGTGTAGCATATTAAAAATACCTACATATAGATTAAATGAAAAAAAAAAAGTTTTATTTTTCCTTTTCATTAATGTTTTTACATGTTAAAATTCAAATTCTGCGGGCGGATCAGCCATCAACAATGCACGCCATAACTACTAATCTTATCTCAAGAAACTTCTTCGGTATTTAATTATATAGGTAATAAAAAGTCACGACATTAAAGATATATAGCCTTTTTATCTAAATCTATTGCCTTAAAAATAGACATTTTATTTGAATCTAGATATCTATAGGTACAAATATCAAAGTTTGGGAGGATGTTTGTTGAAGGCATTTTCAAAACAATTGAACTGATTTTGATAGTTCTAATAGATATCACCAATTTAACAATTTTAATAACTCTATTAGCCTTATTAATAAATGTGGAGTTAGGTCGGAGTAGTAAGAACCTGCTTTGTCTTTTTCCGTGACAAGAACTTTCAAAGTTGAAAGACAGGAACAAAAAGTGGTAAAACTACTCCGACCTTACTCCACGTTTATTAATAAGGCTATAAGGGTCTCTTATTTTGCAACCTACCTACTCTTTCTACGTACCTACATTGGTGATAGATAACTGATGATAACCCATATACAGCGGTTTTTATTTCCTGCTGTGGCCTCTATACCTAGATTTATCCAATTAGATATAGCTGTACCTAGCTGGTTTTTTTTATTAAAGTTCTGTACCTAAAGGGTAAAAATGGGATTATTTTACTAAGCCTGCTCTGTCTGTCACCAGACTTGTATCTCAGAAACCGTGATAGCTAGACAAAACAGAGATGATCTGTTTCTGCTAGGTATAACAACAAATAGGAAAAACAAACAGAATCAAATAAATATTTTCGGAACCCATCCTGGGCGAGTCCTCCTCGCACTTGGCTGGTTTTTATATAATGAATCATATACAGGTGTAACCGCGGGGCACAGCCAGTTGATTTTAATTATCAGGATTCACCTAGCAGTAGCCTATTCGATTATCTGCTTTTAAAATTCATAGTTCTTAAGCTGTATGTCTTTATCAAGTTTATTGTAATTTTTGATGCCACAGACGAAATAAAAAATAACGATACTAACAAATTAACATTTAGAGCGGGCGTTTAAATTAATTTTCCTTGTAGAATGATAACAATCCTGGTATTTTTAATAACGACATTTAAACATTAGTAATAATATATTAGCTCAAATTAAAATAATAACTAAAAAGTAATGTTAAATATTTTGACTACATTAGGCGTAATGTTCAGAATCTATTACTTGATAGATAAGGATTGCATCAACATTAAATAAAAATCCGTACAAATTAGAAAACAAATGTTAAAGTATATTTACTGTTATTGATTATAAAGACCCAGACAGACGCTGCCGGTTTCCAAACTACTGCACTAACCCAAGAAATTAACGGCTTAGGGGGCCTCGCGCTTCCCTATAAACGTATTCGCTAGTTTTCTTTTTGAATATTGCCTTCATAGTTACATTTTCCCGGGTCTTAATCGCGTAATATTATTTATTTTCTTACCTCGACGTTTCAACCATGTTGCAATGGTCTCTCTGATGTATTTAAAACTGCTGTTTGTGAACTGTGAGTGAACTACCCTTATTTTATCTTTTCGTGGGCACGCGTACCACACTGATCATGACAGAAATATTTGCAAAAAAAACATCATAAAACTAAGTCAGAAATTCGCCACCTTGGTGATTTTGAGCCTAGTACTGTTTTTTGAAAAAGAAAAACTTAAAGACAATGCTAAAAAATATTGACAAACATCAAATTTGAAATAAAAGATTGACTGAATGTAGGCACCTAATTGTAATTTAAATTAAATTTTGAACAAAATTCTAATACGTACAAAAGCCAAACTGGCTTAGTGAAAAGGTAACACTATCGACACCGTATGAGCGGTACACGATAGAGAATTAAAATTAATAGATGTATAATTAGAAAATAAAGTTTACTAATTGGTTCACTTTTCGATGTTTGTTCGAAGGTTACGTTATCGTCGTAAAAAATGTGATCCAATTACCGACTATTTAAAACAGTATCCACTATCAGTTATAGGTGAAATTATTCTTGAGAAAACACGGTCCAAACTGTGGCGTATCTTTCTACTTTGCATTCAAGTGGGAAAAATATCATTGAAAATCAAATTTTATTTTTTAAAAGTGTTTCAGTGTTAAAACTGCTACTAACAATAAACTACCTATTAGTAGTTTACACTAAATAGTTTGTTGTCAGTTTATTTTTAACCGACTTCCAAAAAAGAGGATTTTCTCAATTCGTTGCTTTATCGAAGCTGGCTTGGCCGATTGAGATGTTAATTTTTTTATGCCTTAGAAGTCTAAAGCAGGCTGGCGGACGGGACTTATAAATTCCCAAGTGACACGATTCCGTCATGTAAAGGTCTCGACACGTTGACGTTGAAACAATCCTAAAATTAATAAACACCATGCGATTAAAAACCGAAAAATCAGTCTAATTTCACTTACTAAAATCAACCCTTATTCTTTATTACTTTTAATCAAGAAAACAAAAACGTAAGCAAATTGACCTTGTAGTTAAAACTAAGATAAATATACCTTTCCACAGATAACGAAGTTAAAACATTCGATAGAGCGACGTATCTTCTGTAGGTGAACGAAACTTGGGAGTACTTTGACATGACGATTGTGTGCTATCTAATTGCTGGGTGAAAGTAATCTGTGGACATGTTGACGAGCCGTGGTGATAGGGGTGTGTGTGTTACCTATGTTTTATTGTCTGTGGATCTATCTAAAGCTGGGGTCTTACGGCCTGTTATTTCACAGGCCAGGCCAGGCCGCGCCAGGTCTGTCGAGGCATGCGCAACGACAGGTTTCATCAGACGCTACGGTTCCCACGAGCCGTGGGACCCCAGCTTAAGAAATCAATAGGTACATAGATAGACGAAATCATACTAATATTATTATAAGTAATCTTGAAGAAGAAAGGTAGGAGATCTTGTAAAGGTCTCGAAACGTTGAGCATTGGAACAATAGTAAAAGTAATAAACACCAAGCGATTTAAACATTAACAATAAGCAAAGTAAGATAGGTTATTTATAGGAAAAACACGCATTCAAAAATTAACAAGGCAAGGGCAGATAAGCTTCAAGATTTTTGACGCTCGAGGCAGGGGCTCGTGTGGTCTAGTTGGAATTGACGTTGGGGTACAGACCCAAAGACGCGAGTGCATGCATCGCCGCGAGCGAAAATTTATGAATGCGTATTATCATTTTTTTAAATCTAGTTTAATCTCATCAGAATCCATTAAAACACAGATTTTGCTTCTGTTTTCGCGATGTCGGACATTGATAAAGTGCTAAAGATAATACAAACAACGCGATTAAAACCGGAAAATGAGTTTAATATCAATCCATTAGAACACATCACTAAAAATATTTCAGTGATATTTCAATCGTCTATCAAGCCGGATGCGCGTGCGCAGATAACGATGTAATTGGTACTTTACAGATTTTGTCCCATACTAGCGGCGCCGCGCGGTTTCACCCGCATAAGTCCTGATTCCACAGGGATCGGGATAAAAAGTAGGCTATGTGGTAACCCAGATCTCCAGCTATCTGCATACCAAGTTACATCGCAATCGGTTCAGTTGTTCAGATTATAGAGAAAATATCTTATTGTCACAATGGGCGGCTTTATCGTCTAAGTGCGATCTCTTCCAGGCAACCAACTTGATTTAAACACAATAATCTAAACGTTTCTATCCATAATATTACAAGCTGCGCTGGATCGGTAGCCGGTAGATCGGATAGATCGGTAGATCGGAATATCGAGATAAAAAGTATTATTTTAGGTCTCCAGCTATCTATATTCCAAGTTTCATCGTAATCGGTTCAGTAGTTTTTGTGTGAAAGACTAACAAAGTCACATACATACAAACTTTCGCGTTTATAATATTAGTAGGATAGGATAATATTAGTAGGATAGTGGGAAGTAGGATAAAGAGATAGGGGAGAGTGGGCTCTCCAATGTAATGGATCCGATAGATGTTCACTGTGCTCTGTTTAGATTGAACCAGTGATAGTGTTTAGTCAAGTACCTACTTGTTCGGTCCGAACGGTTTTTTATATCTTTTACTCTGTTTTTTTTTTATGTGAATGGATTTGTTTAAGTGATTGTTTATTGGGATGTAACAATGTTGGTTTTGTTGTAGCAACATTTATCGATGTGTTTTTACTTGGACTGTTTAGTGTATGTGGAATTAAGTGGGTTTTTGTTTTGATCGTCTTTTGTTTTAGTTTCGAACGATCTTTATTTTCTTTTTGTTTTTCGGTTAAAGTTATTTATTAGTTCGTGAATAGGTTAGTTTTTAATGATAGGACAGACAGAAATACAGAATAGATTAATTATTGTTAATTGTACCTATCAGCCTACCAAACCAAAAGAAAATTAAATGAAAACAGAAAAATGTAGGTAGCTACATTGGGCGGCTTTATCGCTTAAAGCTATCTCTTCCAGGCTACCTTTGGATAGCCCAGAAGTGAGGAGATAAAAGGTAGGAAGGAAATTTTCCTTCGTGATTCTACAATTTATTCTTAAGTTTTAACTTCTCACCCGAGCGATGTTCCCGGTTGCATACCTCTCGGGAGCCTGAGGTCCGCTAAACGCTAAATTCTTTTTTTTTTTGGGGTCGGCGGAAGACATCATTGACCAAACCTTCTGCAAATAGATTTGACAATACTTTTGCTGCTGGCCTGCCTCACACGAATCCTCTTAGGAACCAATAAAATAAAATCTCGACGTTTCAAAACGTATATACGTATGTGTGTATAACATGTTATACACACATACATGTTTTACATAACATGTTATACATACATACGCACACAACCAATAAAATAAAATCTCGATGTTTCAAAACGTACGTATGTGTGTATAACATGTTATACACACATACATGTTTTACATAACATGTTATACACACATACGTACGTTTTGAAACGTCGAGATTTTATTTTATTGGTTCCTAAGAGGATTCGTGTGAGGCAGGCCAGCGGCAAAAGTATTGTCAAATCTATTTGCAGAAGGTTTGGTCAATGATGACTTCCGCCGACCCCAAAAAAAAAAATTTAGCGTTTAGCGGAACAACCGGATACGTTCTAAATGAATTAATGAATTTTTGATTTGATTTGATTTGAATCAGTTTATCCGCCACCGCAACTTAAGGTTAGTTTTTAGTTTTACAGAGACATGGAACTTCAAACTTTAAATTACTCATTAAACTAATACGTAAGTCGACCTTTTGATCTGTATTTTTATATAGGTAGATGCCATCATCGCGTTATATGACATCAAAGTGAGAGTGAAATCGAAATTATTATTGTTTACTTGGCTAATAGATAACAGGTCAGAGACGCAAATTACGTGTTTGTACAGACAAGTTGTTCTATCTTATGATAATAACATACAAACCTAAACTTTTACTCATTTAAACCATGATGTACCTATCTGTAGGTGTTTTTTTTTTCAGTATTTAAAACAATACAAAAACTTGAATAACTTTCCAACCAAACACCAAAAATCGCAATGATTTGTCTGGTGTATGAACAAGTAGTTCTTCCTATTTTCGTGTTGTAGTGTGGCTCACCTAGTGAGTTTTCAGGTCACTCTTAGGCGACTTGACCTAACGACTGCTATCTGAGATAATATAACAACTAGGAGCAACTTCTAGGAGGAGGATAGTCTAGGAGGATAGTCTCCATTCTCTTTCTCCATACAAACGTAGTTTAAATTTTCCTCCCTGGATAAAGACATTAGAGCAAATATGTTTATGCCATAAAACTTATATCTGTCATGACTATGCATCTACCTTTTTATTTTTTTCATTTTCTAATTAAAATAATAATAAAAAATTAAAAAATAATAAAATGAAAAAAATACATAGGTTTTATGGCATAAACATATATTTGCTCTAATGTCTTTATCCAGGGAGGCAAATTTAAACTACGTTTGTATGGAGAAAGAGAATGGAGACTATCCTCTTAACGTGCGCTCGGAAGCATGGAGGATACTGTATGCAATAGTCAAAGGTAAATATAGATACAATCCCTCACCGGTAAAAGCTCCAGTGAGATTTAGAAATCCCTCTAAATTTTCTAAACTAACTCTAAACGGCGCGGCGCGGCGTTCAAAATGATTTTGAAATGAAATTTGAAAGTATCTGTTTTAACTAAATAAATAAAATCTTCTATTGAACTGATACCAAATTAAATCGACATATTATGGTGTCTCTCTTTAGCAGGGAAAGGGTTATTTGAGAAAGGTCAAACGTTTATTTCTTTGTAAAAACAATTATGTAATTTATCTTCAAATTAACACCTCCTCATATATTTCTACTTGAAATTTGAACCTCCGAGATTATCTCCCGATTGGCTGCGCTAATTCTCATTAAACTTTCATGACTTTCGTCTTAATTCATGTCCGATGGAATCACTATTACCATCTATAACGTATACTAAACTCTCCCAAATGGATAGTTCTACCAAAATCGATTTAATACATTTTTAATGAATTTCTACTTTCATTACACAAGCACAATGTAAATGTTTGATTGCGATAAGAGATAAATTGATTATTCGTTTTTGGTTGGAAAAGGAATTACTTATAGGTGGTCCCATAAAAATCATGGTAGGTATGACGCGAGGATCTTTAGACTGATGAGTAGAATAACTTTCAGAATAACGAGTAGAATATAACTTTTCGAAATACAGTAAATCATTCGTGAATCAGCTGGGATTCGACTGATATACCACTGGACCAAAGCCGCTCTAATTTTTTTTTTCTCATATCCTACCCTAAACTACCCTTCACCTTCCTTAATTACTCGTCTCCAATAGAGACCAGGAGGGGTAGGTACTTTAATTCTAAGAAGGAACGAACGAAAGAAAGAAAATCTGTCATCCGTTCTTCAAAACCGTCAGAAAATAAAATTCTCGGACGGATGGACAGATTTTCTTCTGGAATTATCATTTTGTTTTAACCTTCGTAGAATTAAAGTAGAGGCCCAGGTTCTATGAGGGGCGGTTTATTTGATTCCCTTTGTGTGTTGTAATTTTTGAAAATTTGTGACATGAATAAGTTAGAAAATGATGATGTCCTCCGCAACGTATCCGTCGACGGCGAAACTTGGCTATTAATGACTAATGTGAGCGAAGGTGGCTCGCAAAACCGAATTTGGTCTTAAAAGTCCTGTTGCAGGGGTGACAGTACAACTGACCCGCAACGTTGTATGTGTAGCTATAGGTGGGTTTGGGGAGGTGCTTTCTAGGTAAACGTTTAGCATCCAATGTCTCTAAAGGATTCTCAAAGGTGGCAGTAGCCTTGTTGACAGTGCTACGCTACTCCGGTCTCAGTTGGGCTTGCACTTCCCAGGTGTCAAGAAGAATGTTACAGGCGATGAGGTGTCGCTTTAAGACGTCCTTGGAACCGAAGGTATTGGCCTCCAGGTCCAAGTTAGGAAATAATCAATAGATACCTAGATATCTATCTAATTACCTAAATCCGGGTAAAACCGAACAGTAGGTAAAGTGTAGGTAAAGATAGTGTCGGTTTGTCAAGAATCAAAGTTCGTTAACCGCTATCTGCTCTTAATGTGTTCTTTGATTGTTTCCTTATCGTCGCTACAGATAACTAAATACAACTGTTTCACTGTTCTCAAATTAAATACAATTTCATTTTTTGTCGTCTTCACTCATTAATTGAAATTAAAGACATTTTTCGGTTTGAATCGCGTGGTGTACCTAATGACAAATTCAGTCTATCCTCACATCTCAGTCTATCCTGAAGAAGGGACCTGGAAAGGTCTCGAAACGTTGAGCGTTGTAACAATGCTAAAAGTAATAAACACCACGCGATTCAAACCGAAAAATGTCTTTAATTTCAATACAACATCGCGAAAACAGAAAAAAAATCATTGAGATATTATGTAGAGAGGTAATTCCGGATACGTAGGAAGACCGTATGATTCTCAAATATCTTTCAAAATAGTTGACTTTGTTTGTAACTGCTGGGTGCCACAGATCAGTGCGGGGTGAATTGCTCTGTGAACAAAGTGGCTAACACTAAACAAGATGGCGATAGTGGTCAAAACACATCGCGATATCGTTGCGTTTTCATTTGTACTTCAATCACGTTTGTTGTCTGACTGACTGATCAACGCACAGTCTAAACCACCGATAGCAGAGAGCTGAAATTTGGAGAGTGTGTTCTTTATATGATGGAGACATCAGATAAGAAAGGGTTTTTCGAAATTTCCACGTGATCGGGACTTACGCAGGTAAACCCGCGGGACACAGCTAGTATATTTTTCTATCGAGATATTAGGTATGGAAAGAATTCTGATTAAATCTTCAAAGGTGATTCTAGAAATGTTGAAAATGCAATTTATTTCCCTTTTATTACTATCGAAAACGTTTGGTAAATACATTTACATATCGGGTTTCGTAAAACAGTGTAGTAAATAGTTACTGATATTTTTTAAATTTAGGGTACCGTGATCTTAAATTTGGAGCAGTAAAACATATCTACTATTTATGTGTTCTGTGGTAAAACTAAAATTACGAAGCGCCACAGACGACCTCCTTGGCGCGTCGTGCGAAAACCCGACAGCATTCAGCAATGCAGAAGGTTGCGGGTTCAATTCCCGCTGGGTGCAAGTATTTATGCTTAAAAATAAATATTTGTTGATTAAAATAAATATGTGTTGTTGTTATTTTTGCCGCATGTAAAGAGCGGTGGGAGGGTGGTACTCTTTGCAAGCTGCAAGCTGCACACTGCACGCTGTGTTATAATAAACTAGTCAGGTGTCGGGACTAAAAACTAAATATTATTCTTTAACATAGTAAATATTGTTTTCTGTTTCTGGTCTGAGTGTCTCTATGTATAATAGGTAGATTGTATGTTACAAATTTACAACAGAAAACCAATTTTAAGACTTAGATTCGTATAGTAGTCTAGCCACCGTAACAAAAGCTTAGTAGCTTAAAATTACTACGGAGCTAGATGGCGCTGTGTGCTGCTTACAGATATTTATTTATTTTATTTTTTTATCATTGTACGGAACCACATACGCCAGAGATTCAGGTATCTTAATGCATGCTATTAATATACTTACGATTTCATTAATCCGCCATATTGCTAACATATTTTGAACATTTAATTTGCATTGGTTATAATTTTATATTAATGTCAGAAAAATCGATAGAAACGCCTTGTTCTAATATAATGGTGAATAAATTTGACATTGAAATTCGACAGCTATCTCTTTCGCTCTCACTTAAAATTACATAAGTACATCTCGCTCTTGCTACAAATTCAAGGTAATTTACTGTCACTTTATAAACGACTTTAAAAAAAAGGAGTAGGTTCTAAATTCGACCCGTAGGTATATTTATTGTTTGTATAAGTTTGTTTGTATGTGTATATGAAGTGCGATTTCGATAATTCTTTTTTTATTCGGAAGGTGAGAGTCCCAACTTGGTCCTATAAAATCTTGGTGAAGATCTGATGAGAACCTTTGGAATGATGAGCAGAATAGCATCCGAGAATGCAGTAAATGACTAATTTTTGGACTTTTAAATCAATAGAATCGGCTCATGAAGAACTAGATACAGATTGATGGAGTACTTAAATCCACTTTCTCATCAGAAAACTCCTCAATTATTAAACCTACGGCTACAATATATAATAATTTAAAGAATTTTAAACCCGACTTCAAAAAAAGAACAAAATAACCTCTTCTTGATACAGTGCAACCGACTATTATGTAAGCTGAAGTCGGGTCGTTTCTCCTACGTTTTGTTTTTTTCTTCATTTTCGTATTAGAATAAAAAAAAAAAATTAGATAAATTAGAATAATATGATAAAAATCAAAACGTATTGGCATGGCTGATATAGGTTACGTAAATATTGATATATAGGTATGGTTAGGTATATTTTCTCTCATGTTTGTAAGTTTCATATAATTATTTAAATAAAAAATTATGATATTTGATTTGATCTGAACTCCAAGTCTATGAAAAACTTTAAAAATAAATAAATGTTAATTTTATTTCGTCAATAAAATTACCATACCTAATAGGTACCTAAGCCTAAAAACAAAAATATGGAAATAATCTATCTTCTATATCTATAAAATTCTTCGTCCTGACCGACTGATCAACGCACAGCCTAAACCGCTAAAAGTAGCGAGCTGAATTTTAGAGAGTGTGTTTCTTATATGATATAGGCATCCGATAAGAAAGGATTTTTGAAAACTTCTACGGGATCGGGACTAATGCGAGTGAAACCACGGGATGCAGTTAGTAATATAATATACCTACCTAGCTTTTAATTTAACGACCATGTTCTTAGCCAATAAATGTATTATTTTTATGTGAAAAACAAATCTGTTTTATCTTTTTACTATTCGCCTATCTTGTCTTTAAATTGGGAATTGCCTACTTAACTTGAAAGGGTTTTCACATCTGAACTACTAATAGATAGAGATAAAGTAAGTATGTATGGCTGTGTAGTTGTTTGTTGGTGTTGGTGATAACCTCTGGAACTTCTGGACCGATTTTGATGAAATTTAAGAGGACAGTCTACCTACTCGTTTTCCATAAATAAATTCTGTGAACAACACACAGCGCCATCTAGCCCCGTGGTAAGCGACTAAGCTTGTGTTACGGTGACTAGACAACGGATATAATACTTATATTTATTTTTCTTTTGTAAATACATACATATTACACATAGAGGGACACCCAGACCAGACACAAATATTTATTTTATAAGCATAAATACTTGCACCCGGCGGGAATCGAACCCGCAACCTCCTGCATTGCAGTCGCGCTTTCGCACGACGCGCCACAGAGGTCGTCAAAACAGCATAAACATATTACTTCTAATATCTTTATCCAGGGAGGAAACAGTCGACTACGTTTGTAAAGTTAAAAAGAGTAAGTAGACTGCCCCCTTAATATGAGGATAGTACGTAAATTGCATCTTTGGGAGTAACATGTACCACAATATTTTTCGATTGATATAAAATTTTTAGAGTCGGTCTTTTCCATCACTTAACATTATTGAATTTCCATGACCATAGGCCCTTGTCTATGGTCATCAATGGTGCCAACACCTAAAAAACATAAAATATTTTCTATCAAAAACTTGAAATATCGATAATGTCCGTTTCAAAACACGTCCGGTTCATTGCGGATTCCCCCTACTAGTACCAATATAATATCTCAAAGGTATCTATACCTAACTTCAAATATTATTCAAAATACGTAAGTAAGTAATATACATAACAACTTAATAAATTGTCTTTATAGACCTTTTAATCAAAAGGCTTTTAGTTTGTAAGATTTCTTATTGACTATCTATCTTATACATTATTAAGTAGGTAACTTATTTATTAAAATAACTAGAAAGGCAACATTATACTGACCATAAAGTGTTTGTTTCGGATTCTGGTTGTTTTGTATTTTAATTATTTTAATAAAAGGTAAACTGGAGAGCGGTTGGTCTAGTGGTAGATACCACGACTTTCATTCCGAATCCATTCCATTCATTTAGAAAAATGTAAGTGCGCTATTAGAACATCGCTCTTACGGTGAAGGAAAACATCGTGAGGAAACGTACGGCTTAAGACGATAGTCTCCATTCTCTTTCTCCATACAAACGTAATTTACATATTCCTCCCTGGATAAAGACATTAGAGCAAATATGTTTATGCCATAAAACTTATATCTGTCATGACTATGCATCTACCTTTTTATTTTTTTTATTTTATTATTTTATATTATTATTTTAATTAGAAATTAAAAAAAAATAAAAAGGTAGATGCATAGTCATGCTCATGACAGATATAAGTTTTATGGCATAAACATATTTGCTCTAATGTCTTTATCCAGGGAGGAAAATTTAAACTACGTTTGTATGGAGAAAGAGAATGGAGACTATCCTTTTAAAGTCACGGAAAAAGGCCCAGTTAAGGGCTAGTTGCCGAAACACACAGTAAAAGTAAAGTAAGTAAAAGGTAAACTGTGATCTTACAATAAATAATATTCAATATTAAAAAATATATATTGCACAACGTTACATACCTACATCGTAATCTAGCCATAAACTAAGCTAGTGCTTAGTACTCAACGGACATACTACTTTTTTTTGTAAATACATACATACATCGATACCTACATAAAAAACACCCAGACCAGAAACAAATATTTATTTTTAAGCATAAAATACCTGCACCCGGCGGGAATCGAACCCTCAACCTTCAGCATTGCAGTCGGGCCCTTGCCCTACGCGCCACAAAGGCCTTATGTTTCAAAAACTTTGTATCAGGCCGTATACAATGTTGCTTATAATAATAATTAATAATAAATCATTTATTTCAGGCTACTAAGGCCCATAGATACATACCTTATAAACTAACATACATATTTTATAAAAAGAGCAATAACACTACACTATACAGTCTTAGTGCAACCCTGTGGTATTAGTCCGCGGAAGCGACGGAACACCACGCCGTTCGGCCAGAAGTCTTCGGTCAAGACGCGAGGCAGGTAGCAAGTAGGGATTCGCACCACAAACGCCTTGAAATTGACGTTTCGATGCGACTCCAGCATATGCACCCTCGGCGTATAGTCCAACTTCTGGCGCACGTACTCGACGATGCTTAACTTTTGTGACCTTCATGATGATGACCTTAATATTAACGTAAGACAAAAAAAATTACAACAAACTGGCACATGAATTCCCCACTAAGAGGTGTCACACACCGCAGGAATATTCCGTTTCCGATTTTTTCATTTTAATAAACACACAGCCAGCAAAGGACTTAGGGTACCAGGTGCAAATTAAAGGTTTTATTTTTATTCAATTACGATCAGTCATTGTTTTTAATTTTGAATGAAATCAATAAAGCTTTCGAAGTGTGAGTTATTTCATGCGTAATATCTAGGTAATATCCAACATTGAACCGGTTTTATGAAAAATAAAAGTTTAATATTTGCACCTGGTACTAAGTCCGCCCGACACCGACAAAAAAAATCGAAAACACATTGGCATTTTCTTTAGTAGATGTAGATTCCGAATTGGAAATTTCCTGTAGTACTTATGTGACAGTTCTATTGCTACCATAATTCTTTTAAGAACACATCTTTAGGATTTATTTGCACAGTCCTTTTGCACAGTTTTAATGTACTACTGTGCAATTTATACCGTTTGTTTTATTACATTTAATTAATTAAATAAATTCTGTGAACATCATGAACAACATCATAAATAAATATTATTAAATACCCCGTTATTTAATGATAAGTAAGTATTTGTAGTGAAAACAACCATGTAAGTTTAAAATCGAACATCATAAATATAGTAACCATGTGAATTTAAATCATAGAATTTAAATTCACATGTTTTATATTTTTAACTTATAATTATGTGACATATAATTAATTAGCCTGCCAGCTTTGTTAAGAGGATAGTCCCCATTCTCTTTCTCCATACAAACGTAGTTTAAATTTTCCTCCCTGGATAAAGACATTAGAGCAAATATGTTTATGCCATAAAACCTATATCTGTCATGACAATGCATCTACCTTTTTATTTTTTTTTAATTTCTAATTAAAATAATAATATAAAATAATAAAATAAAAAAAATAAAAAGGTAGATGCATAGTCATGACAGATATAAGTTTTATGGCATAAACATATTTGCCCTAATGTCTTTATCCAGGGAGGAAAATTTAAACTACGTTTGTATGGAGAAAGAGAATGGAGACTATCCTCTTAAACAATTTTATAGGTAGGTTAGGTAGGTAGGTACCTACGTGGTACCTACCATCAAATTAATTATGGTTTTTTTTTCAGATGAACTTGCTTTTTAAGTATACTATCAATAGGTACTATAATTTTTCTGTGTGTTAGGACCGCACCTAGTCCTATAACTGGGCCTTTTTGCGTGACTTTAAGCCATAGGTTTCCTCACGATGTTTTACTTGCAATGTCGATAGCGCACTCAAATTTTTCTTAAAGAAAAAGACATTGGTGCCCGGTCGGCCAGGATTCAAAACCACGACCTTCGGAATAAAAGTCGCGGTATCTACCACTAGACCAACACCGCTCTAACACCAACAATAGTTAGTAGCTATTAAAATTCTTGTTGATAAGCTTTTCCTAAATGACAGACTCATATTTTTTTACTTTGCTTCCAAGTAGGTTACATACTATTTGGCATATCTTTAGCGATTATAACTTTTTTTGATTATTTCAAAATGTAATCGTTGTAGACCATGATTTAACACACCTTCCTAAAGAAAAAATATTAAAATAAGAACCAAAACGTCAGATCGTGGTCGGGAATTAAAAAATGAAGGTTACTATCTCTACCTTTAATATAGGTAGGTAGGTACCTAAGTATAGAAGTGCAATAGATTACCTAGGCTACCAACTATACTATACTTTGCATAATAAAACTATTAATCCATTGCTGAAATCAACACGAAAAAAAAAAACAAAAAAATCTTATTAGATTATGTTATGAAGTTTTGCCAAACTTTCAAAACTACCGCCGCAAACTCGACTTCTCAATCCGATATTAACCAAACCTACCTTTTAGAGGCTTGGGGTTAGACTGCTTTCTACGAGACATGACCTAGGCACCTGTTCCAAACATGACACACACAACACAAAACACTAGGTTTTCTATGTAGTTCGCGAAGTGGTCACAGGAGCGACGTCCGACAGACGTGCGTTCGCTTCGGGCGCCGGCACGCGACTGGCGAGGCACGAAGGCGGACCGCGACGTCACTCGGAGGCTGGCCTGGCCCCGCCCCCCGCCCTAGTCGTAGCCGTTCGTAGCAGAAGCCGTAGTCGCGGAAAATGTCGTAGCTTTTTCGGAAAAAAACGTAGGTTTTTTTTCTTTGGTTGGAATTGGTTTTTGAAAAAAAATGTTGTATTTAGCTAAAAAATGTTATTGTTTTAGAAAAAGCTGTAGTCGCGGAAAATGTCGTAGCTTTTCGGAAAAAACGTTGGTTTTTTTTCTTTGGTTGGAATTGGTTTTTGAAAAAAAAATGTTGTATTTAGTTGTTCGAAGAAGATGCCGTAGTCGCGGAAAATGTCGTAGCTTTTCGGAAAAAACGTTGGTTTTTGTTTTGGTTGGTATTGGTTTTTGAAAAAAAAAAGTGTTGTTTTTCAGCTGTTCGTAGAAGAAGCTGTACCTAGACGCAAAAAAAAATCGTAGATTTTCGGAAAAAACGTTGGTTTTCTTTTTTGGTTGGAATTGGGTTTTGAAAAAAAAAAGAAAAAAACCTTAGTCGTGGAAAATGTCGTAGCTTTTCGTTGGTTGGAATTGAAAAACTCCTCTGTCGTCGCCTGGAAGAATTTGCGCGGTTTTTGCTGTAAGTCTGCCGATAGTGCTACTTTAGTGTTTACTTAATTTAACGGCCATGATATTACTTAATTTAACATCATGTTTTATTGAAAAATCGTCTGGTTTCGTTCCGCAAAAGGTAAAAAATGGAACCCTTATAAGATCAATTTTTATCTTTCGTCTTTATGTCTTGGAATAACTTTCTAAATCTATTTTTTTATTGCCCAAAGACATTCATTTTAGAATTACCCATCTATTTTATAGTTAAGTCTATTTTTTACAAGATCCGACCTATAATAATCATTTAGAAACAGAATATACAAAACAATAAAAACCCACTGACCTGAATTATATGGACAGGAGGTCTGCACTGAATTGTATGCTATTAGTTCCATGGACGGTCACTATCACTTTCAATAGAAAACACGCGACAACAGCGCAGCGCTAAATATGGCGCAGATCAAATAGGCACAAAGATCTAATGTCATTTTGTATGGTATAGCAATTCCAGCGTAATTGTATTAGTTTAATTTCAGTGCAAACTCCTCTCCTACATACAGTGTCACAGACTTATTATCTGTTATGTAATCTGAAATCTGGCAGCCAAATTACAATCTTAACCCTGTAAAACTGCCCGAGTGTCCGAATTTTTCATCAGGTACCTTATAACAGCTTTTAAGCTACTATTCATACAAATTTGTTTGATTTTACACTTACATGGTTGTTTTCGAACCGGTTCACTATGGTGGTAACATGGTAAATAAAATACCCTGTTATTTAATAATTATTAAATAACGGGGTATTTTATTACAAATACCTATTATAATAGGTACCTATTTGTAAAAACACTTGAGTTGAGTTTCACTTTTACTCGTACTGAATAATAAAATTTTGCAATATAGCTAAGTGGGTAATTCCTATTTTATAGACAAGTTAGAGACACTAGGTCAGACAAACCGATTTGTATAAACCTATAAAATAAAGATTTATTACGATAGGCAACGACAGAACATGGCCGTAAAATTAAGACGAAATAAAACATCAAATTGACCGATTTGGCAGATTGTGGCTGCTAACGATTTCTTGCGAAATTACCAATAATTGGAACAACTTGGTATCGTGTAATTGTAAATTGGTTTTATTGTTACATAAATATGGCTCAAAAATCAACCTTTTTCGAAAAAAAAATCTGAAACTAAAGTAGCTTCTTCTTTTTGTAGGGAGGTATAGGTAGTGGTGAGTTTCAACTAATGTTAAGGTACGAGTTGGCAACGGGCGACATGAGACGGCAGCGGACGACGTGTCACGGCGACACTACTGGTTTCTATGTATTTCTATGAAACTCCCTACGATGTCAGCGACACGAAGCCAGCGACGCGTCGTCGTGCGAGCGTAGGAAATTTCATAGAAACCAGTAGTGTCCCCGCGACACGTGTCGTCCGCTGCCGCCTCATGTCGCCCGTTACCAACTCTTACCTTCAGAGTTGTACCTTACAAAGGAAATATTTCAAAGGTGGTCCCATCAATATTTAGTGAAGACCGGATGAGGATCTTCGGAGCGATAAACAGAATTGCACCTCGAAAGTACAGTAGGTAAAATGTTCAGTTTTCGATTTCTACCAGTGTAGAATAAGATCATAAAGAATAAATTGGTAGGTACCTACATCAGTAGGTGATGATGTTTATCAAGAATCGTACTATGAAGAAAAAAAATGTATTAACTTTTACATACACCGTGTATTTTTTTAATATAGTGAGGAGTTTTCTGATGAGAAAGTGGTTTAGAGATGTTCCACTCATCAGAGTGGAACATCTCTAAACCACTCATCAGAGTGGAACATCTCTAAACCACTTTCTCATCAGAAAACTCCTCACTATATTAAAAAAATACACGGTGTATGTAAAAGTTAATACATTTTTTTTCTTCATAGTACGATTCTTGATAAACACGAATTTAAACAAACAGATATTTAAATAATTATGACCTCCTGAATCCTTAGGACAGGATCCACCGTGGGTCTAACTAAGGCCTCTATATTTTTTCCCTAGGGAACGCACCTTATGCACTGTCAAGTCACTCTCGGGTTAAAGCGGCCTAGGTTAGGTTTTAAGTTCTTACTGTGTTTATCCGCAACTAGCCCTATAACTGGGCCTTTTTGCGTGTCTTACTAGGTTTCCTCACGATGTTTTCCTTCACTGTAAGAGCGATGTTAATAGCGCATTCTTTTTTTATAAAAACTAGCTGTGCCCGCGACTACATCCGCGTTGCTCGAACATCTACCTGCCGCTGTGCGCCCATGTGCCCATCGAAGTACTGATGCTGCCAGGCGCAACTGCACCTGGCAGCATCAGTACTTCGCTGGTCGTCCGTTTAAGTGTGGTTTTTTTGCACAGCGGTAGGTAAGGTGTTCCGTTCAGTACTTATCGTATAAAATATCTATATCTTTGAATTAATCTTTAATCTTTAATTAATTAATTAATACATCATAAGTAATATTAGGAGGATGAAGGTTACGCAGCAGCATTATTCATAATGGTGTTAGTACTTTAATAAGCAAGTCATGTTGTGGTAAGCCTAGGGAATTAGGACTATGTAAGAAAAAATTGTTTAGCGTCGTCCGTCGTAAAATTACCTACACCTTTTACCATCTATTGAGCATTGACGTAAAATTGTAAGAAAATAATCTAGTAATACATCAACTTTCTAAAACGTAATGTCAGCGCGATCTCATTTTTTCAGTAACGCCATCTACAAACGATAATGTCAGCGTTTTCTTATAAAATATAACCCCCATTTTACCCTGATAGGTGATGAATAATTATTGTTTCATCCAAATTAAGAAAAATAAAAAACGTTACTGGACATATTTAAAAACAGCGGCGTATGAAGTGTGAAACGGACTTGTGCAGGAAGGATTTCGTACCTAGTACCTACCTACCTATCACAAAAAATCACTATTGTTTTATGGGGGAGCCCCACTAAGATGTTTATTTTATTCTGTCTGTGTTTACGAGTAAAACCATCATACACGAAAAATTTTATCTCCACAATGCGACTAAGCCAAATTTTTAATATATTTTTAAATCGGTCCAGTGGTTTAGAAGATTACCCGGAAAATACATACATCAATGTTACCAACGTTCCCTCCTTATAATATTAGTAAGTATAGATTACAACGTAGCGCATCCCAAACATCTCATTATGTCAACGTTATTTCTAAAAATGTTTACTTACACTTAGAAAACATTGTTTTTTTTGAAAAAAATATTATGACGACCTTTGTGGCGCGTCGGGGTAGGGCCCGACTGGGTTGCGGGAAGGTTGTGGGTTCGATTCCCGCCGGGTGCAAATTATTATGCTTAAGGACTCACATTCAAATAAAACGGAGAAACATTTTTCAATGAAAAAATGTTTCTCCGTTTTATTTCATTTCGAATGAATATTTTGGAAAACCTTGTGATGGGGACCCTTTAAAAGTAAAATCTTAATCCGAATAATATCGATATTAAGGTAGAAAACTAAATTTTTCATAATTTATTTTGGTATTAAGTTTGTATGGAAATGGTAAGAGTCGCTGCGTTCTTAAAAATCAATATTTGTTACTGGTCTGGACATTTTCTATGTATATTCACAAAAAAAGTATGATATGTAGTATATCCGTTGTCTAGTACCCATAGTACAAGCCTAGGGCTTAGTTTGGGGCTAGATTGCACTGTGTAACGTCGTGCAATATTTATTTACTAGCAGTGCCCGCGACTTTGCAGCCTAATTTTTATGAAAATACAATATAGCCTTCCTCAATAAATGGACTATCCAACACTGAAAGAATTTTTCAAATCGGACCAGCGGTTCCTGAGATTCACGCGCGTTCAAACAAACAAACTTTTTACTTTTATAATATTAGTACCTACCTAGATTAATATGGAACCCCAAAACTGCATTTTATATATAGAGAACATAAACATAGTGCTTTATGTCGTTGGACCTCAAAGTAGCCTGGTAAAGCTTTTTAATATATTTGAGTTTCTCACATAATGCCTCTCAAAGTACCTAATAAATATTAGTGCACAAAATGTATTAAATTGGTTTTTTTAATGTTGATTATTCATAAAATATGTTACAAAAATCAGATATAATGGAGTTTAAAGGTTAGACTTATGAATAGATGCATTTTACAAATAAAACACCAATATAAAATTACAATTTAAAGATAGAAACCAAAATACAAAGACCAACAGTAACTTAATAAGATAAAATAAATACCCATATATACCTACCTAATTAAATTGAAAAGTCCAAAAATGAGTCCCTAGATGTGGTACCCAAAAGACTGGCTGAATTGCCTCTTTGTTTGGCAATACCTAGTCGTTGGCCAAAGTAGCAGCCAACCCTTTGATGTGACTAATCTATAAGGGTTCCGTTTTTTTGCCATTTGGCTACGGAACCCTATAATCATTGTTTACTATTGAACCACATTATTTTGTTTATGTGAAAATTTTATACCAGCGCCATCTAGTAACACACATAAAAACTAACTATAAATATGTTTTAGGTGCAGTAAACTTATGCCGTGGTGCGAGAAAACTTTACGTTGTAGTTCAACGTTTATCCGCAAGATGGCGGGTACAATTAGTTAGATCTCAAATAGCTAGATGGCAGCGCTTGATAACTTTATTATTTAACTAGCTGTGCCCGCGACTTCGTCAGCGTTTTTCGGACTACCTACCCCAACCTACCCATCGCTGTGCTTGAACGGACGACCAGGGAAGTATGTTGCTGAGCAGAAGATAATCATGGCAGAGTCTATTTAAGTGCAGATTTAGCACAGCGCAGCGGTAGGTAACGTGTTGCATGCTTATAAGAAGTAGCCTTTATCGAAAAAATAAAAAAAATCGAAACCCGACTTCGAACAAAAGGACAAAACAATAATATTGAGCTCTCCTAAATACAGTGCAACCGACTTATCTGTTATGTACCTAATCTGAAATCGGGCAGCTTAACTACATGATATCTTTTTTTTTACGTGGCTAATGTCCGTCACCGTCAGGCCAATCTCGTCACGCCACCGTCTCGAGGTCCCCAAAGCCGGTGATAACCTCCCCCCCCCAATTCACCACCAGAGGCTGATGTGATTTTTATAGTGGTTGTCTACCACGCGGGCCCTTTCTTGCGGAAAGGACCCCCGAGCCCGCTGACGCGGGATTACGGGTTAGAAGCCAGGCAAGCCCGGTTTCCCACCTCGTGCGCCTCTTAGCTTTCAGCTACTGAGTCCCCTCACAACGGCAAGGTGGACGACCAACTGGAGGGTAAAACGTAACGTCGTGTCCGGGACTCGTGACTCGAACGCGCAGCCGTCGAATCGGAAGCCATCACTCGACTCGGTAGGCCACCGTTCCTTAAAAAGGGAATGCGCCGGTCTGTGATTCGAACGCGGAACCCTCGACTAGGAATCCATAGCTGCCATTGTGCAACGTAACCTACATGCAATCTGCATCTACCCAGTAAAACTGCCTGATTACAGAAAATTTTTTTTAATCCATTTTATTGCATTTTCAAGACTGTTACAGTAACTTTAATCACTGAGGAATTTTTGAGAAGGTGGTTTCAGGTGGTTCATCAATTTGTACCTAGTTCTTTATAAGCCAATTCTATTGAAGGAAGTCCAAAAATTAGTAAATAACGTCATTGTGAGATGCTATTCTACTCATCATTCCGAAGGTTCTCATCAGATCTTCACCAACAATTTATGGGACCAACTCGGGACTCTCACTTTCCAAATTAAAAAAGAATGATCGAAATCGGACTTTATATGCCGGAGTACGGCGTGAACATATTCACATACAAATAATATGCGGGTAGAATTGAGCAGCTCCTCTTTTTTTTTTAAAGTCGGTTAAAAACACCCATTATAAAGAATTTCCGTATGTCCAAAGGATCCGGATATATGGACAGACATAAGTATACGGTATTTGAGGAATTTCCTATTTTCGACCGGATATCCGGTTAATCATGTGTTGATTCCACACAACATATTTCTTCAATACAACATTCAAACTAATTAAGTAATAGCAAAAAAACACTTTATCCGGATAATCGGACTAAATATCCGGATAAAAAGTCTATATGTCAATCGGGGTCTAAAGCTATCTGCATTCCAAATTTGGTCAAAATCGGTTAAGCCGTTTCTGAGATTAGCGGGCACAAAGGCACAGACAAACAAACAAACAGACAAACGGACAAACAGACAAACAGACAAACGGACAAACGGACAAACGGACAAACAGACAACCAGAAAAACAGAGAAATGGGTTCTACTGCGTTAGTAGGTACCCCTCCAATTTATATTTTTTTTATATCTTTCAAAAACAGACACCGCTGAGTTACGATTTTATTATATGTATATATAGATAGATATAGATAGATGTATAGATTTTCTTCAAAATAAACGAAATAAAATGACGAATTTTAGTGGGAACGAGTCTATGATATTTTGATTGCAGTTTAATTATCATGAAACTTTTTTCAAAGTATATTAACGTAGTGAAAATCCAAAACTTAAGCTATTTTCGTTGTTTTATTAGTTATTTTTTTACTAATTTTAATAACCTAATTATTTTTTACTTACAAACTAGGTACTTGGTCCCAAGAGGGGGTTGGTTGGTGGCAGGCAGGCGGCCGACCGTAGAAATATTGCCAAATCTATTTGCAGTAAGTAGATATAGTCAATGATGATAATGTCCAGAAGGCTCTGAATAGGGTTACCCTATATTTGCTTGTGGGTTTCATAAAAGGGGAGACTAGCAAACCTTAAGTTCTCCCGGCGCGGTGGCGGATAAACTGCTTAGTCCCTAGAAGGGTTGGTGTCAGGCAAGCGGCTGGCCGTAATAATATAGCCAAATCTATTTGCAGACCTAAAATAATTCGGGGCTAATAAAATACATAGATATTTAAGAGACCTACCAAGTTAAATCATTGAAATAGCGCGTGATAATCAGTCGATGAGAGAGACAGATTTCAAAGATCTAGATCTAGACTTTGACCCCGCATCTTAGTGTCGAAACTTGCTGACTAGCGCATGGACTTTGACCCTGACCGTGTCTGTACAAAGTTTACATAGAAACTGTCTCAGAATGTTGGATCAAAAATGTAAACAACAAACTCATAGGAATATTTAGCAAGATACCGAGAATTCTGGGTAGATAGATAAATTTACTTATTTGAAAGCGATAACTCTTTATTAACTTTTTCCTTTTGACTGATTTTCTGACTGTTTTATGTTTACATTTTTGATCTGTATACAGTGGCCGGCAGATAAGTTGAAAAATTCTGACGTGGAAGGGGAAAGTTCGCGCAGTTCATTTTACATTCGACTTTTTTTGTCATTTTTTTTCAACTAATCTGCCGGCCACTGTACCTAGGTACTTTGTTTTTTAATTTCAGACTACGATCTGACGTTTTGGTTCTTTGTATTTATCATTTTTTCTTGAGGAAGATGTGTCAAATCATAGTCTACAATTAAAAAACGAAGTACCTATGTTAGATTCTGAGTTAGAATTAATAAAATTATTTGGTATGTAAGTACATTTTGCACTTTATTGAAAACCTAAGTAACAAAATGTAATCTTAATTTACAAATTTTCAAGTTTTTTAGACTTTTTCCTTAATTTGTGCTGGAAGACCTTGCTTTTCACCAAAATGTACAAATCTAAGTCAACCGGAAGCACCTACTCAATATTTTTTGGTCGAAAACCTAAATGGTAACTTCCGGTTGACCTGGAACTACGAAATTTGGCAAAAGGCAAGGTCTTGTAGCAGAAATAAAGCAAATAATAAAAAAAAATGAAAATGAAAGGTTCTTAGCCCCATACCCTCAAAAAGAAAGCTATAGAATTTTCCTTGCTAATTTTAAGTTCACCATTTAACAAGGCATTTCTTTGGTTACATTTCTCTACTGTCCCGTTGCAATGGTACTGCATGGTTAAGAAAATCGATTTTTATTTTGACTGTCCATTTATGTGACTGAATAGAGGTGTACCAGTGTACCTACTACACACCGAAGTTAACTTGAGACCTGTGAACAAACTAACCCCTTCCAGCTAGATTTCAAGTTAACTTGGCACGTATACGGGTACAGTTTCACTGCATTTGTCTTGTTTACGTACTATTCTGTGCTTGAACAGTGAACACGTAGCTACAGGTACTCTATAATATAACACAGTTCTATAAGTAGGCGTGTTTGTATACTGAACGAGTCCACGGTGCAAGTTTAAAGACAACAGCGGATTGCACGACGTTACCCACAGCCAGCCTAGCCTCAATCTTAAACCATGATTCCGGCGAAGTAAATCATGGTTTGAACCAGGTCTGGCACTTAAAACTCATTTTATAATAGCCAGGAGAAAGTTTTGCTAAAGGTACCTACTGAAAAAAATAGCCAAGTGCTCGTCGGACTCGCAGAGAAAAGGTTTCGTACCATTATCACCAAAAAAACACGTTTATTGTATGGGAGTCCCACTTAAATAAATATTTTATTCTGTTTTTACTGCAACTGAAATATATCACCTGTGAAAATTTCAAGTGACAGACAGACTGAAAGTGGAGTCTTTATAAAAGAGTTCCGTTCTTAAATACTTTTTCCAATATTAGGAGAGTATCCGCTCGTGCGAGCGTATGCGGGCGACAAAAACGTTGTTATTAACTTTTGAACCTAGCAGTAGGTACTTTTAGGTTCTATAAAAATAAATAAATGGGCAATTTTTCATTGATGAAAAAATAAAATTCACGTAATTATCTAAAACTATAAAAGAGAAAACCATGTACCTAATTATTTACAAAAAAAGTAGGGCATTGATAAAATGCTTTAAATAATAATAGCAACGCTATTTAAAGCCTTGAAAATGAGTTGAATTTCAATCCAACATCGCGGAAACAGAGGAAAAATCTACAAAGAAAAATAAATCAAACAAAAAAGAGGCTATTCTCATTGTCCCCGCTCGATGCTTGAACCTCAGACCGTTCGATCACTCGCGGGACGCGTGATCGCGTCACTTTCACGAGTCGCTTGCGCATCGCACGCACACATGTCTACCTCTGACTAATAAACACAACGCCATCCAGCGCCCGCGCCGCCCGTACCGTAACGGTAGCGATGTTGTCTTTGTTCTTTACTATTTTTTACTATAGTTATATTTATAGAATGGCATATTGAATATTATGTGTTAGGTTCAATTTTAGTCATTGTTTTATTGTAGTCCGTCTAACATTATTTGTGCCTAATTATTTAAAAAAAAATAGTTAACCTAAATCCTAAGTTAACATTTTAGATCACCGACACGAATAAGTAAATCTAATTATTTAATTTCGTTATTATTTTATTATCGGTTTTATCAGCCAGTATCTAAGTAATACCTATTTCTTGCACGCAGGTTTATATACTTTCTAGATGTTACCATTGTATCAAAGAAGGTTCTTATCAAAATATAGGTAGGTAGTATTAATTTATGAGCTGTTCAAGCTGTTAAAATTATCACTTATCTACACAACGTCACAATGTATGACGAATTAATTTCCTTCCTACCTCAACAATGGAGCTGTAGCTACCGACGATCGTAAATATCAACTTACTATTTTGGTATTAACGAGTAAGTTTTGTTGACTTCAATATTTGCATTGGTATTTGAGGAGTGCATATTCTAGAAAACTAGTGTGACTACGATCAGGGCATCGACCCGATCACTGCCAAAATAGTGTATCTAGAAGCGACGACGATGGCGGGCGTCGAGTGTTGTCATTGAGTGTCAGCGGTGGGCAGTGCAGGCGCGAGCCGGCAAGCGGCGACCTTGCCGTACCCGCGCCGCGGCCGGGGTCCTACGTCATGCGGGGGCGCGCCGGTGACGTCACACGCCGACCTCGCCACCCGTCACTCGGTGTGCACGTGAACACCACGAGCCGGCACGCGTCCGCTGCGTGATCACTTCGCGCTCATTGGCTGCCGCTGCCGCGCCGCCCGCTCCCATTGGCCACCCACCCCCCGGACTCCGCGACTTCGCATGCTTCGTGACTCGACGCGAAGCAGAGCGGTTTATTCGTTTGCCGCTCGCTAACGGAACCACACGGCTCTCGAAAGCTCAACAGCGCAACGATACTCACAAGTTTTGTGAATAAAAAAAAGAAAGTTTTATTTTTTGAATGATAGAATCTTGATCAGAATGTCGACTATACTCGAAGTTTGCGGACCTCTCTCACCGCCATCAACACCTCCGTTGATGGAAAACAAAGTGAGTGTTTACAAAAAAGTAGTTTTTCGTCATTTTCTCTTTTTTTCCCAAAAAGCCTTTGCAAAAAATCTTTTTCAGTATGACACAGTTGATAAATATTTTTAAACTGTCCCTGTTATTTGTGCAACCGAGTTATCATTGTGTTACGGTGTGCGCGAGCTGCGATCACGCAGCGAGCGCGTGCTACCAAGTGATCGTTGACTAACGAAACTATTTTTTTTGTCTCGCAGGTTGAATTACCGTTGAAAAAGGCAGCTTTGAAGCGGGCGCGGGAATCTCCGCCGCCCGGTGGTCTGGTCACTCCTCAGCCATCTGACTCCGAGGGTGAAGATGAGTGCGGCAAGCGGGCTCGCTGCGAGCTGGCGCGGCTCTTGCTCGCCACGCCACCGCCCGAGCCCTGCTACCGCCCTTCCGTCATCATGCGGGCGCACAAGGACGGCACTTGCAGTCCTGAACCGCTCCTACCTCCACCGCCCAGTGACATGAACATCCTGAAAACACTTAAATTTAAAATGAATCGAGGCCACAGCTATTCGCAGGCGAAATACATCGCAAGCCAGTTCCACACGCCTCCCGCCGCAGAACCAGTAGTGCCACCCGTTAGCCCTCCGATGAAGGCGGAAGAGCCCCGAGTACCGTCACCACATACAGAGTCTGTCCCCAAACCAGAATCCCGCGAAGAGCAACGGTGTGGAACGATGGTGGCACCTGCTCCAGGCTGGGTTCCTCTAGCTCCACGACCCACCCCCGCCGTTCTCGTTCCGGGGACGCTTTTACCCACCACAGCTTTATGGCTGGTCGCTCCCGCCCCAGCCGCTAGAAGACGACTCTACGAATGTTCACATCCTGGTTGTGGAAAGAATTATTTCAAATCTTCCCATCTGAAAGCACACGCCCGTACACACACCGGTGAACGTCCCTTCAAGTGCTCGTGGACGGGATGCGAGCGAAGATTCTCCCGATCTGACGAGCTATCCCGTCACAGACGCACCCACACGGGCGAGAAGAAGTTCGGGTGCCGAGTCTGCAACCGCCGCTTTATGCGATCAGACCACCTCGCAAAGCACGTCAAACGCCACGCCAAGGAGCGCGTGCCGGCTCCGGCCCCGGTGCTACGGCTGCTACCTTCACCACCGCTCGCTGTGCCAATGCCATTAGCCACGCACCAGTGAATGCATTACAAAGACTGTGATTCAGATCTCAAGATCGTTACCTAGTTTTAGTTCTACTCATCTCTAAGACTGTTCTGACTACTTAAGTAGTTTGTAATTTTAAGACAAATATAGTTAACGTTAGCTGAGATAAGCTTCAAAAGAATAAAAGAAATGTTTACACTTATTCCGTTGTTTGTTTCCAAACACTGCAATCCTAAATTAGGCACTCACTAGCACTAAAACTGTAGGATGATGTGTAAGAGAGTGGTAGACCCACGGCTCTACCACTGATGATGCGAGGAGTCGGACAGGTCCCCGGCGAGGAGAGCCAGCGGGCGACTGACTCGCGGTACTCAGCTAGAGCGCGCCGTCTGATAACGAACTTGCTAATAATTTCTGACATCAGACGGCGCTTATCTCCGGTCTGATATGTATATTAAAAATATTTAACAACAAATTAGAACATTTAATACCAAACAAATATTTGACAATCGAAACTCTAAAGCTAAAGGAAGTAAATATTGGAAATTGTGGAAAAAATCCTCCACAATATAAATATTTGCCTTCAAACCACAGGAAAATTCCGCAGTCATTTCGCGATACGGTGCCGAAACCAAATTGCATCATATTGCTTCTGCAAACAAGGAAACGGTCTCAAAACGTCCAACGAATACCTACGCTTTCAAATAAAACCAGAATTAAACTTGATCTTTGTCACTAAACTTTGAACTTTCAGAGGCTAAGTTCGTTCACCTAAGATTACCACGACGATCGGAGCTAAAAAGTCCGGGATGTCGGGAAAATTTTATACGAACAGGAGTGCCAAAATACTTTAATAAACTTATTGAGCAATAACAAATAAACTTCGGGAAACTTCTGACGTGGTAGAGAAGGTGATGACGTCACGTGGGCGGCACGGCGCGCCAACACCGCTGCAGCGTCTGTCCACGCCAGCATCACGCCCAAAACACGCTGCGATACCGTGGCCGTGACGTCATTCCTGAAAAACACTTTCTAGATAACACACCATTGAAGCGCTAAACCCCGATATTAGGTACATTTAGGTACTCCAAATTACACTAACCATTCTCAATTTTTTTTTAAATAATGATCGAGCCTGTTCATCTATTAAGTGGCCTCAAAAACCCCGAAGACATTAACTTGTTTACAATGTTCAAGAAACACGCTATAAAATTTATTTTTAAACGTCCAGAAAATATCTGAATGAGGTCGTTGATGACGAACATTTGGTAACAAGATAGAGACGAAAAAAATCCTGTAGAATATTATATGTTTTTTGTTAATTTCACATTGTGCAGATACTATTTTTGTCTGTAAATGTCACGTCTTGCCGTCGACGACAATTCAACGCATCGCACCAGTGATGCTGCGTGACAGAGGAAAATGATGACGGACAAAGTAGAACAACCCTTCAATTTTTTTTGTTTATTTTAAAATAGATTATAAAAAATTGGTGGTTAATGAAAATGGTTACAATAATGAAAAATATTACTCATTCTCTACTTTGGGAGAGATCGCCTTTATAAATAATATAGCGCGATAAAGCTAACCATTGTGCCAAATTAAACTAATATTTGTGGTAATAAAATGGTATGGTAATAAATTAAACTATTTACATCTATACTAATATTATAAAAATAAAAGGGTTGTTAGTTTGTTTGTAACAAATTATGCCCCGAAACTAACAAACAGATAACAACAAAATATTTTACCAATAGAAAAGGCTCCTTCCCCGACCCCCAGTCTTTTGTTCTCGAAAAATAAACTTTCATACATTAGTTCCCTCTACCCCCAAAACAATTAAAATAAAAATACAAAATATTATTTTTTGTTCCCAACACCGCCAAGCACAATTTTAGGTATGGTTAGCAAGAAAAGTTTCTAAATTAAAGATTATAGTAGTTGGACTAAAATTATTTATTTTGTAGATAGGTGCCCATATACATACAGTGTTCAGTACAGTACAGTACAGTTATCATGTAAAACAATCACAGATACCGTACTACATTGTCGAGGAGTAACATAGGATTCTTTTAATCCCGATATTCCCACGGGATCGGGACTTACGCAGGTAAAACCGCAGGACGCTGGTCATCAATCTTTATTATTTAATTGGTTATTGGCAGGCCACCCAATAAATGAATTCTTGGCACTGTTTTAGCAATTAATGAAAAATGATAATGACTGTTTAGCGAAATAAAGACCCAGACTTTGTACTTACTTCATTAAGATAAATTCATTATGTAGGTAGATAAATAGGTAAGTATTTTTGTCTCTAAGCAGAGTTCAATTGTTCCAAAGTCTTTTTCACGGATGATAAATGTGATAATACGGCTATCTACCTCCCTAAAGCTACAAATACACGACACACTTGCACTGACACTTTACCTAAAAGACCACACCTACCTACAGTACAGCACATGAGCACACTATTGAGAAATTCGTGCATGTGTGCTGTAGATGTGGTGTGTTTTTGGGTAAAGTGTAAGTGTCATCGTGTATTTGAAGCTTTACATACCCTAAGTTGTTAATAGGTTCATCTTCTGGTCAACTGTATGTAATAGCGCCGAGATGTACCAACTGTTAGGTAAACTGTGGTAGAGCCTATAGTCAATAAAAACGAAGCTGTTAAGTGGGCCCCCATTTCATACGTTTTAGTGAGGTTCGACTTCTATGAACTTTAAAAGATCTTTTTGAATACCTACAAGATAGGCGCGAAAGACATTACCTTTTTCTTGCATCCAGGTATAGCCAGCTCTGTTAGCCATCATTACCAACAACTCAACGTCTATGCAACGCCAAAAATACAAGTTTGTAAAGCGCCAAAGCTTACAAACTTGTATTTTTGGATATTAGATAAAGTCTTAATTTAGAGTTCTATTTAGTTTTGAGAGGATATTAAAAGTGGGCCCTCAATCAAGATGCACACGTGTCTATTCTGTTCCGTGAGGGCAATCCAAAGTCCGTCTGCTTGGCGAATCTCTTGTTCTAATTCAGACACAGGTTATTTTTGAACCGTATTTTGTTTTCGAACCAAAGATTTAAAATTAAACATGGAGTAGAGGGAACGCTGTACGAAGTAGGTATTTAGGATTTTGTGCATTGTGCGGTCAAGTATCTGTGTCTCTTTTAAAATTATTGTTGCAAATTTTAATTGAAAATCTAGAAAATATTAAGGGCCCTATTCTAAAAAACTGAAAATCCATATCGGGCGCATCGAAAATTGTTGATTATTTCCTGACGGAATGTCGTAGAACTTTTTTTTGTGTACAGATTGTAGGCGACATTGTTTCCGATATTTTAGTGCAGTTTCCATACAAATATGTCAAAACGTATTGAAGCCTATCGACATTTTAGCCAAATCAGACATTTTTTGTCTAAAATTTTGATAGGCTTTGCACCAATAGGAGGTTCTTGTCTTAAAACTACACCAAAATGTAGGAAACAATGTCACCTACAATCTGTGCACAAAAAAAAGAACTACGACATTCCGTCATGAAATAATCAACAATATTCGATGAGCCCGACAGGGATTTTCAGTTTCAAGGTCGTTGGCGTATATACTCCTCTTAAGTAACAGCAGTGTTCCGCGGTTTCACCCGCGTAAGTTGTGATCCTGTGGGAATTTCTGAATAGTCCTTCCTTCACGCTTAAAATTTCACCCCTAACACCAGCGGTTTAGGCTGTACGCCCATCAGTAAGTCTGTCATTTTATAGATTTTAACAGCTGATTTGAGTTATTTTAATAATAAAATAAAAGAAACGTTTTAGCGTTGCATAGTTTTTGAAATTGTTTACCTAATAGGTATTGTAGGTAGGTATTTGTAATTATCGAAGATTAGGGCTAAGTATGTACGTTATAAAATTACATTATTATGGTACTATTGTTAGGGAAAGTACCCCCAAAGCTTAGGCTGATAGAAAATGTATTAGGTATTCTAGTGATAATTTTTATTTATTAAACAAAAAGAAATATGTTTACAAGGAGAAATGCATGCATCTAAGTATCAATGATTTTTAATAGATGATGAATTTCGCTTTGTAAAACTATTTCTAGTAAAAAAAGCAATAAGAACCTATGAAATATTGTGATCAAATAACTTATTTTCCAGTCAATTTAATCGTCACTTTCGCGATGTTCTGTTTATATCAAGTGTATCTTGAAGATCTTTGTGTACTAGAGTACAAAGTTCGTGATCGCTGGCGGCCGTGATCGTATTAAATAATAATAAATTTTAATACTAACAAATTTCGATAATCGATTGTAAATAGTGGAAAGATTTCAAAGATAATCAGCTATGTCTGAATCAACTCGACAAGTGCTAAGTAGATAGATACATATGTTTAATTTATTAAATTAAATTCATTAAGGTTTTAAGAGGAGAGTCTACCTATTCTTTCTCCATACAATTTACAAACGTAGTCGACTGTTTCCTCCCCGGACAAAAATTAGAAATCATAAACAAAACGTAGGGGTAGGTAGTACGTATGGTCGTGGCGTGGCATATGTATATAGATATGCCATGACCGACCACGTTACGTTGCTTTTATTGAATTAATGTTAGGCACTTTTTAAAGCTCGACGTTTCGAGGACTTTCCAGACCACCAGTCTATAAAGACTTCTGGAAAAACGCGAAATTAAAGCCAAAAAAATAGTTTTTGTCTCAGCATCGTGTTAGCCAAAAAAATGTAAAAACAGGTAAATATGTTATACTTAGGTATAATGTAATAATAATAGGTACTTTATTTGCCTAATACCTACTTTCTAAGAAAACAAATGCTAAGGGAAACAAGCTGTTGAGTACCTATTACACAACAGCTTGTTTTCCTTAGCATTTGTAGGGCATGCCCTCTGTCATAGAAAGCTTTGGCGCTTTACAAACTTGTAGTTTTGGGGTTGCATAGACGCTCGTGGAAATATTTATTTGTTTGTTTGTAACGATCGACTGGACCGATTTCAAAAATACTAGAAAGCTACATTATTGAGGACTAACATAAAGCTACTTTTGAACCCGATATTAATAAAAAATATAACTAAGCACTTTTGCTTTCCTAAACAAGCTTAGTTAAGTTATTTTGACGAATGTTCTAAAAATCGATATTTGTTTTTGATTAGCTGATCAAAATAATACATTACCTAAGTTACTAATACAAAATAAATAAATGTGATTATTTTAATTCCGTTAAAGCCACGTGAGTGGCTACCTCTAAACAATATCAAGTTGCATTCTTTATTATATGACAATTATGTTCACGTGAGGTATTGCGAAACAGTTAATAACTGGGTAGGAAGGAACTACATCATTCTGCATTATTGCAATGTTGTACCTACATTTTATCCTCAAGTTTGTTCTCGTAAAACTAAAAAAATAAAAAGCTATGCGCGTGCGCTCACGTTTATAGTTAGGGATACAAGGTAGGTTTTTATTCTTGTTTTTATTGGTTTCTGAAAGACCTACGGAACCGATTGTGATGACACTTGGTATGCAGATAGCTGGAGATCTAGATTAATTCTGGACCCTGTAGGCCAGGTCTAAAATAATGGCCACAGTATCCTTTGTCCGTCGTAAAAGGCGACCAAAAGGGGTATCTTGGTGAGAAACTTAAACCGAGACTTGTTACCACCCACCGGTCTAAGTCGTAGCGCCCAGTGGACTCGTCTGTGGTCCGATACGTTGACCGGCGCAGCCACTAAGGAAAACAGGTCGGTGGGATCTTGTTTCACTGCCGTCTTCATTTTTCTAAATGAGCGTGTTACATTTTAGACTATATCCTCACTCACCTTTAATTAAGATACCTAGTGGTCAAAAGCTTTTATTCCAGTATTTTCTTTTTATCCCGGGACCTACGCGGGTGAAACCGCGGAGCACAGAACCTAATAGTTGGAAGTATATCGGCGCAGGCGACTTCACTCGCAGTATATCACGTAAACAAGGCATGGTATGGATGGATGGTATGACTGGGTCTTTACTGACGCAAGATTTCTCTGTAACACAGTGTTCCAGCTTGTTTCGGTACAAACGCCTAGATAGGGTGGGGCTAATATTCTAGGTATGCTAGTACCATAGTAGGTACTGTGGAATTTTCAGATAATTTTCCATACGCAATACTTGCCAAGTTTTTTGAAAACGGTTAGAAAAATAGCTTGAAAAAGGCATTTGAAAGTAAGATAAAAATTATGAAGAAACTTTGCAAAATTTCCTTTGTGGCGTTACTTTTGCTAGAAATATTTTTCGCGGCGAGGCTCGAACTTCAGAAGTTTCAGAACATAGGTATCTGGATCAAGAGCAAGTTTTAGAAGATGTATTTTTCCTTAAAATGTTTCTAGTAGAGTCTGCCTAGAGTCTACTTAGCAATGTTACTTTGACTTTACACATCGATTTTTTAATTAGGTTAGGTTAGTATACCTCCTTGACCTCCTTCGGTTGTAAGCTGCATCCAAAAGTTGTCTGGAAGAGATCGCTTTCAGTGATAAGGACATTGTACCTTGATTAAATTTAGGTTGTAAGTTTGTTTTTCTCGTTCAATTAAAGATTGCATTAGTGAATCAGAAAATGTTTGTCAAAACAAGCGTGTCTGAATGAAGTCCCTTGGTTACTGCTTAGTTTATTACGTCCAGTTAATCTGTAGTAGCATCATCAACATTGCTCTTCTATGGCAACATGCCAACAGTTAGTAGGTAAGTATGTGATATAGAATCTTGTCAATAATGGCGTGCTGCCAACTTTGTATCGAATGGAACATGGAAACTACTGGAGAAAGTCACACCAAGTGGATTAAAATCTGAAGTTTATTGTGTAATGTTTGAGTTTATAAACACCATGTCACACACAGAACGGAGCCTCAGTGGTAGAGCCACTCCCAGGCCGCTCGAGGAAAATAACAGACGATCATACCGTAAACAAAAGAAGATCGAAACAGAACAAAAGACGATCGGAACACAGAAACAATTAAAGGACGATTGAAATAGAAACAAAAGACGATCGAAACGTAGAAATAAAAGCCGATCGAAATAAAAACAAAACGACGACGATCGAAACACAAACACAATACGATCGAAACGTAAAAACAAAAGGCGATCGAAATAAAACAAAACGACGACGATCGAAACACAAAACAAAAGAAGATCGAAACACAAACAAAGGGTGATCGAAATAGAAACAAAGGACGATGTTCATCTGAATTTATAAATACCGCACTTGAGAATAGTTTGACTTGAGAACATTCAATACGAATTGTTTGAAGCCGGCGACATAGCCTTGGAGTCTTGATGAAGAAGAGCCCTAATATCTACCTACAAACATCTGACAAAAAAACTTAGGTACAACAAAATCTACCGTAGTATTTTTACTTTGTTTTAAAATTTTACGCAATATGGTTCGATTATTCATACAATGTTCGTACTTGGATGTCCTTCGTTTAACTACACATATACTTGGCTAAATATTACACATAAACGGGCGGCTGGAAACCTAAATAACCAGGCGTATAGGGTAAGTAGTTAAGTAGGTACCTACCTATTTACTTTTAAATGCGATTACATGACCATTGCATTGTAAGCTTTAATGCACCTAGGTATTATGTGGTGTAGGTACTAAAAAATATAAAGGTAGACAGATAAGACCCGGGAAAATATAAAATTATGAGTTCCAATCGTGTTACTTTAAAAAGTTCTACCTAAGACAGATTTCAATCAGTAAACTTGAAGATTTACATTTTGGGAATTAAACATAAAATAAAATAAAAAATAAATAAGCAAATAGTTTACCTATTTATTACTTAATTACTAAAAAGGATAAGGTACAACAGGTTATTCAAATAAACATTAGACCTCGTACTAGGAACAAGGTCCTGTATCTCGAGAATAGCGACGATTACAAAAAGACGTAATTGGTAATTGAACATTTTGGTCCTTAAAAGGTTTATGGAAGAACATAAAATTTTAGCTACAGTTTTCTAGGTCGTGGGTCGTGCTCGTGATAAACATATCTATTTTACGTAAGTACCTATATTAAAAACCAACAAATAAAAAAATGATGGCAATAAAACGAGTTAATTAAATTCACGAGATCTTGGTAGGCCGTAGGTAGGTATGTATATATCTTGGAATAAATAAAAGAGATTTCTAAGCAACAATGACGCTCGATCTAAATATAAACGCGTTACTTACATGAGTCACTGAATTGCAAGTGACAAAGTCAGAAGTAAGTAACCTACAACAATACATAATATTAAATGTTTAACTTGAGTATACCTCTTTTGACGACCTCTGTGGCGCGTCGTGCGAGAGCGCGACTGCAATGCAGGAGGTTGCGGGTTCGATTCCCGCCGGGTGCAAGTATTTATGCTTAAAAATAAATATTTGCGTCTGGTCTGGGTGTCCTTCTATGTATAATATGTATGTATTTACAAAAGAAAAATAAATATAAGTATTATATCCGTTGTCTAGTCACCGTAACACAAGCTTAGTCGCTTACCACGGGGCTAGATGGCGCTGTGTGTTGTTCGCAGAATGTATTATTTTATTTATTTTATACCTTTTCAATTAAACTGATATCCCGAAGTCCAACTACGTACCCCTTTTCCAGGACGGTGTTGGCATCGTCCTTTGGATTACTCCTTTGTACCAGGAATGAAAAAGAGCAGTAGTTACCAGATAAATTAATACAATTTATATTTGATTCATTAAGGAATCGAATAAAATATTAGGTAGGTACTAGACTTCCAACAGCAAATACTTAAAACTTAATAAACAGGACCCTCAAATCTAGCCCTCAAGCGATGGGCAATTGGGCATAGGTATCTTTAATTTAAATATAAGAGTTTACAGTCATACACAACCTTGGATTTGAATTTAGTTCTTTAACTATAGGTAGCGAGCGACCACACCCTTTTATTTTCAGATATGATTGTCGCAGCGAATGGAGACCGAAATAACTTCAAATATTTTAGACTGTAATTGGGTTCGTCTCTAGCAGTGCTGCAGCTGCTTTAAAGATGTCTAAAATAGTGAATGAGACCAGTCTCAAATCGATGAAGTTGCTAATGGACGAGTTGCAAATGGGACGAGTTGAGTTGAGAGAGAACCTATCAAACACGAATCTATAAAAACAATTTCTACCTCAATCTCATATTATCAAACATATACTTTTGTTTTTAAATTGTTACTATAGCAAGGTAGCTGAATTTAGCACGGCAGCTGGCACTAGTTGGCACAAAAGTTTCGTGCGCGCCGCCGCCGCCGCCGTTGCGCGGTGGGCGTGCGCGCCACGCGGTCGGTGCGTGCGCATGTGACGTCACCGCGTGCCGTGCCCGCGGTACTACCGCGCAAGAACATTGACATACATCGTGGTTTATACTAACTAGTACTATAATCTGTGGCATAGACTGACTCTATCGAGAGCGCCCGCTGCATGAACTATGAAGTAACTGGTATGCAAACTGTGGCATCTTTCCATCCATTGGCGTCGTGGTGTACTAACTTGTGCTTTATCTGTGTCATGCGCATGCGCTGTGAAGTAACTCGTGTGCAATCTATGGCAGCGTTCTCACTCGCCTTTCTCTACGCCTTTTGTGTGCATGCAGTGGAATAATTTTGTTGTTGCTGAGTCAGATTAAGTGACCAGTCCCCCTCCCCTGTTGACGATGATGATCATTTTACTGCGTCTGTTAGTCCAAATCAAAGACTAAATTTTCAAATCACACAATATCCGTATTTGCTTTTTCAATGTATTGTTTAAAGTAAACTTAAGTACTTAGAGAGCCTGTGGTTTTGCTTTATAGTCGATTGCAATGGGTTTTGCCAATTATATTGCATCTATTTTCTATGATTCTTGGTAAATACATTAAGTTACTGTAACTCACACAAATGGTAATTCATGATTTGATATATAATACGTATAATTAGGTACATTAATTTCGGTTTTATCAATGCTCTGCAGTATGAGATCTTTACAGACCTCTTCCTCAGGAATATCTTTTTTGATACCTCAAGTCCGCTGCCTCAAATTTTTGAAGTCTGACAAAATTTATTTTTGTCAGTCAGTCAGTAGGTATGATGAATGATGGATGTATGTATGATTGTTGCTTCTTCTCTACAGACCGATTTTTGTGAAGCTTGGTAGGTAGGTATACGCACAGGTTCTCTAACCATATACCTACTATTTTTTGTCGTGGGGATTTTTGGTTGGTGTAGTGTTTCTCCTACAAAGGAGCTAGGTACTTGATATATCATATAGAAGGTACCTATATTGTTTTAACTTATTATCTGATTCGTCGTCAAAGGCAGAACAGGCACCATTTTAGCAAAAACAACGTCAAAACTAACTGTGTCGTTGGAAACCAGTTTGGTTCTACCTTCGAAGCCGATCAGGCGCAGCCAGCGTGCGAGGATAAAGGTCTGAATCATGTTGAGGTTTTATTCCACTGTGGCTTGAGCGCTAACCAATACCTAAACTTAATGTACATAGATTATTTACCTATTTATTTAATGAACATACCAACATAAAGGATTAAATTAAATTAGGTACCTACCTATATAGGTATCTTTAAATCAAAGGACATAAAATAGTAATTTATTGCATTCTGGGGTACTATTCGGGTCATCATTCTAAAGGAGCTCATCAGATCTTTACCAACTTTTACGAGACCAACAAGAAGTTAACCATTGTAATCGGACCTCAAACGACTGAGATATTCGGTAACTTACACACTCAGAAAATACAAATTGATAATAACCTCTTCTTTTTTTGGATGTCGGTTAAAAACAGTAGGTACTTATAGCTACTACTTACCTTTTCTTTTTAAGGTTCCACTTGCTTCGGTGGTGCGGTCACCTCGTGGCTAAAAGCGGGCTGGTCCCAGCCCAAGAAGAAACGTAGGTACGATTCTTCCTTTTTACCCGACTACGGTGCGGTGTAGCCAAAAGGAAGGTTAATGTTTTTGGTCGCCACCTTCAAAATCAAATATTGTGATTTATTCAAATGCAGCCCGTTCTGACTAGCATAGTATTATGGGCGTAGACACTAATTGAAAATCTTCCAATACATACGACGCAATAAACTGATTAAAAATATGCCACCAACAGTGTAGGTATGACGCAAAAAAATCTGAGCTGGAGATATTGAACTAGGTAAAAAACTTTTTAGGTAGGTATAGGTACCTACTGGTTTTCTCTATGTCTCATATAAATCATTTTGCTAATTTCTTTTTTATTATTTATTAAACATCATTAAAATCGTACCTATTCATTTTCGAGTAGGTAAGGAGGTAAATTATTTCATCCAATCTAAGTAGAGTTTTTACGCTATTTTATATACCTACATAACTCTCTAGGTATTTCATAATATTATAGTTACTTACCTACTTAATATTCTAGAACTCTCCGAAGCTACCGTATATTTTTCACTATATAGCAGTGACCGCGACTTCGTCCGCCTATTTTTTCTGAAAATAGAACATACCCTAAAACAAAAACAAAACAAAACCCTTCCTCAATAAATAGACTATCCAACACTGGAAGATTTTTTCAAATCGGACCAGCGCGAGCGGTGCCTGAGATTAGCACCTTCAAACAAACAAACTCTTCAGCTTTTTATTAATAGAAGATTCCTTGATACGGTGTCCTTTTGAAATTTGCCTTGTGCACTCCTAATATCTATCGCGTTGATACCATAATACGTATCTACTATGGAATAGGTACATTCCTTCTTTGACATCGCCAGTAATTCCGTCGCAGCAGCAATGTACTTACTGCATTATAGCAAGGCAATTGGTAATACGGTTGTTGGTCTAAAATCAAATGCATTTGCGAAAACCAAGGCTAGTCCACGGTACTAAAGCATTGTAACCTTCCTCCACCTTAGGGTAAAAGCTAAATAGATCCTTATCGTAGAACAATGTTTATCAAACAATTTACTTAAGCATTGCCTACCTACTACCTACAGGTAAATAGAAAATTATTGTTTTCGTTCAGAAAGACCTTGACGACTTCGTGAGATTTCTATATTTTCGGCTTTTCTCTAGAACATTCGGATAATAATAAAACATAATAACTTTCATAGTCTTAAATGCCACCTATACAAACAAACGTAGGCGACTGTTTCCTACCTGGATATAGACATTAGAGAAAATATATTTATGCCATAAAACCTATATCAGCCATGACTCATGCATGACCCTACGTTTTGTTTTTTATTTAAATTTTCTATTTAGAATAAAAAAAAACAAAACGTAGTGATGGAGTAATAGACTGGCGTTAGTGGTAAAGTAAATTTTAACATTTGCGTTGTGTTCACAGATTGATTGGTCCATTGTTTATTTTAGGGTTCCGTACCCAATTGTGATAGTGGTACGGAACCCTTCATGCGCGAGTTCGACTCGCATTTGGCCGGTATTTCATAATCGAGTGAAAATTTTCGGGAAGCACTACTGAAGATAAATGGGTAGGTAGTAGGAATAGGTATGTGGTATAGTAACACGTTGTTAAGCGGTCATATAAGAACTCTTTATGGTAATTGTTCAAATTTTGAATTGCTTTGAAACTGAAGAATGCACATTACTCAAAATGTCGGCAACAACTCAACTCAACATCAACTGACAACTGACATCAACTTGTAAGTAAGAACAGTTGAACCGATTTCCCGCATGATATTCCTGTATAATAAATAATATAGGTAATAGCTGCGTCCCGCGGTTTCACCCGCGTAGGTCCCGATCCCGTGGGAATATCGGGATCAAAATTAACCTATGTTACTCAGGGTGAATGAAGCTTTGTAATGGTGAAAGAATTTCTGAAATCGGTCTAGTAGTTTTTGAGTTTATTCATAACAAACATACAGAGTGTATAAACAAAACTCTTTTACTAGAATTCCACTGTTCGTCAACAGGCTTCATAGTTATACATGTATAGCCTTATTAATAAACGTGGAGTAAGGTCGGAGAAGGAATAACATGCTTTGTCTTTTTCCGTGACAAGAACTTTCAAAGTTGACAGACAGAGACAAAACGTAGTAAATCTACTCCAACGTTATTCCACTTTTATTAATAAGGCTAATATTGATTAGAAAAGAAAAGAAAAAATAGAAAAAAAATGGCGCAAACATTTTTAATGTCTTAACTGTGCACTGCTTGGTACCAACTTATTTCACTCATTTATTTCATTTCTTTTTTTAAGTTTTTATAAAAATAAACTACATACAAAATATAAACATTACCCACAAAACCTATAAACAAAATTCCATCTAAGTAACAAACTTATATAAAATTCTATCTACAAGTCCTATAAACAATGTATAAATTTTGTACAAAAACAGTAATTTACTATAAAAACCTAAACCTAGAAGCCCGTCGGCAGCGGGGCAGGGCCCAGGCTACCAATGGTTAGGGATGCAGAGACAGGAACCTTCCGACGATACGTGCCGTATCAAGGACGACTGCCTTCTGAATCTGACCCTTAACCCAACCGTCTAGCGAAAGCCTCTTAAGATGTTGGTCGAGGCTTTTCGCTATTAATCCATTTGCCGACACGACTATTGGAACAATACTTGTCGAATCAACGTGCCACATGGCGGTAATCTCGTGAACCAAGTCCAAGTACTTAGTTTCCTTGTCCTTTTCAGCCTTTACGAGATTAACGTCATGCGGAACGGTGATATCGACGAGTATTGCCCGTCGTTCCGACCGGTCTACTATCACGATGTCAGGTCTATTGGCGACAATAGTCCTGTCCGTGATGATAATAGACCGGTCCCAATAGAGCGTGGCACGACCGTTTTCGAGAACTGGAGCGGGTGCATATGTACCAACTTTATTATTATGTCAAGCTAATAAAAAGGAAAATTTAAATAGACTGTATTGTTGTGTTTGTCAAAGATTGCAAACCACATTTATTTAAATTTATTTTATTGTAGCGTAGGTTATTGTAAACAAGGTCTTTTAGTTGTACCTACGTTTAATAAATAACAAAGCAATTGGTTTGTTGTGGGCTACAGACAATAAAATTGTTTGTAAAACCACAAAATATACCTAAATAATACCTAACATAATATTATTTGTAAGTTTATAATACTATATTTAAATTAATAATAAGTTTTTAAAGTAATATTTTAAGTATCCAAGCACTTGAATATTACATTTGCAATTTTAATATTACCTACCTACATAGGAGAAAAGTCTACCTACTCTTTCTCCATACAAATGTAGTCGACTGTTTCCTCCCTGCATGGATAAAGACGTTAGAACAAATATACTTATGCCATAATATCTATATCTGCCATATTTGCTCTAATCTCTATATATCCTGGAAAAAAACAGTCAATTACGTTTGTATGGAGAAAGCGTAAGTAGACATTCCTCTTAAAATTTACTGTGCTTTGATCTAAATATTGTGAAGCATAGGTATGTAAAATCAGACATTTTCTGACCTATTCCGAATGATTTCCGGTTTCTGTCCAAGATATTTTTAGAAATAAGGGAAGTGGAACCCACACTTATACAAAGTCATTAGCCAATCTTTGCAGTTGGTCACCTTGACTTGTATTCAATTAAGGCAAGTACCTACCTACCTACTTAATATTCATTGAATATGAAAATTGATCAACTAGTTTCCTTTATTTTCTTTGAGTCACATGCAGCCATGACCTACGAGGCTGTTTGCTTTATTTTTTTCTTTATTTATTTGCTTTCAATGTTTACATTTACATACATATTTAGTAGGTAAGTTCATTGTGTCAAATGCATCTGATCTTTTGTTTGTATCTGTAAGTAATTTATTAATTGCATTAGGGATCATAATTTTAATTAACTATCTTTAGTCACTTCTGGTGTTTTTTTTTAATTATTATTATGACAACTACTACTTCCGGGATCGTGAGAACTTTTTAAGGTGAAGGAAGTTCATTTTCTTTACGATTGTCTTGTCTGTTTGTTTGTTGTTTTTAGATGTTTATTGTTTTGAATTGTTTTAAAAAAATTTTTAATTTACTATATCTAAGATTGCTTTTAATTTTGAAGTCACGTTTGTTTACAAGATAATCGATTAGATTGGGATATCCCTATATATGAGTAAGTGTAAGTGAATCACTCATTCACTCTCACAATTACTTAGTCAGGTTTCGTTCATTTTGTGTTATTCATTGTATGTGTTACATCAGTCATCCTTATCAATCACGCTTGGGTTGCGTGGTTTGATGTACAGTACACTGTAACATTTTTACATCACTCTGTATTTATATTGGCCTGTTTGGTTGGGAGATGTTTTCAGTTAGCCCGTGCGATCCGCACTGGGCGTGGATCGCTTGCGCCGCTCGCTTATATAGCCTCGGTGCGCCGTATTTACTAGTAGTATTTAGGTATGTTCCGATAAAAAAAAATATACCAACATGTACCTATTTGTGGGTTTGTTTCTTTACACGTGTGATTCGGACTGGTTTTTAGAAGTCTTTGTTTAGTTTATTGAGCGGAAACCAGCGGTTCTATGTTATTTTTTGACTACAGAGTTTCTTTGTTGCAATTATTAAACAAGTCTTTGTCATTTCTACTACACGGAATCGTCTGGTTAGTTTAAAAACCGATCTAGATAACAACTAACTCTTAGCTCAAAACACATCCTGGAATTAGTTTCCAACATAAGAGTATAATTATGTACCTAGATACCTTTATAATTGATGTGACCTAACCTACGTCTACAAGTCATTTGAAACCCGAAATTTGCTGACGCTATTACGAGTACAAAACAGTGGAAAAGTACTGAATTGCACAACTGCCATGTTCACAGTTTACACCTGAGGTATGGTCGTCTACCATACCATGCAATCCCCCTCTCGGGGTCGAGCCTGCCCAGTGACGCGTAGCATGACGTCACTGCGCGCACGCAGCGTCCACGCGCTCGCTGCGTGATCGTGGTGCGAACGCGCATGACGCGCCCATTTATTTTGTCCGGTTTGTTGCTCTGCCTTGCCTTGCTCTCTGCGAGTAGGTCTGCGTGGCATGTGGTAACTGGCTGGCTGGTGTGTGCAACGAACGCGCCTTTTATTTAATGCGGATTTATTGGCCGAATAGAAACTTTACTTCTAAAGTTGAACCAAATGGTTTTGATTAGAACCTCTTTTTACTTTGAATCAATTTCAAATTTTGTTCTGAAAGTCTGAATACAAGCCGTCTTCAAGTAAAACATGTAATTCAAAAAAAGCCACCATATTTTGTCAATAAGACTAAAGTCCTAAACTTAATGTCCTTGCAATAAACCCACAAAAAAGCTGTTTACTGTTCAAAGTTCTCGAATAAAATAACATTTCCATTCCCCAAATATGTGATAAAGATTGTATTAAAAAACGTACGTTGATGGAGTGAAGGTTATGGTAATAAGACTTGTGTTATCAACATATTTTATCAGGAAGTCATGGTTGATATAGGAGTGACCTAAACTTTAGGAATCATAATTATAACCGAAGTTAAAAGCAGATCAAATAACTTGGGAACCGAAGGCTTTCCGAGACGGGAAATTTCAGGTTAATGAAGATCATGTTACACATATTTATAAATATTTTTCCCAGGTCTTCTTCGCATATTGTTATTTTTTAATTCTCTCACCTCAAAATTTCGACTATATTTGTCTTGATCGCGAGGAGACACCACGGGCTTAAATTTTAACTAGGTACACAAAAAGACAAAAAAGAAGAAATATAGCAGAATTCAAAAACAACAACAAAACTACAAAAAAAAGAGAAGTAGGTACCAAATAGGTACAATGCGATTGTAATTTTTGTAGACATTGCTATTAAAAATGAACTAGATATTTTTATCTGTTTGTCAAACAAATCATGAACAAAACTCAATAAATATTAGCAATTAATGATCAATCTGGTAAAACATTTGATCACGCCCATCGTCATGAAACCATTTACTTATACCTACAAACAGACAAACAGTAGAGATAAATAAATGACCACAACAACAGTTTCGCTATGGATTTAAGGTCGAATGATGAAACAGTGCTAGCAGCTGTGACTCAATTTTTGACACGGAATCTTATATGTATGAGCTTAACATTGTTTTTAACTACATCATAGATTTTTCTGTAGTTTTCGCGATGTTGTATTGAAATTAAAGACATTTCACATCACATCTCAGTCATTCCTGATTGCAAGGGACCTGTAAAGGTCTTGAAACGTCGCGCGTTGAAACAATGCTAAAAGTAATAAACACCAAAATAAAACCGAAAAATGTCTTTAAATTCAATACTTCTACATCATCTTCTGTTTAGACTTAGCATCTCTAACTTCGAAACTATAAAATATTGCATTATATAAAGCATTTTAATTAAACAAAAAAATATAAATAATGTAAGTAAAAACGATAACACGTATGTATGTATGTAGTACCTACTCATATTTTTGCGCTGATAAATAGTTTGTGATAATATCTCATATCCTGGAAAATCCTAAAATTTAGTAGACATGTCAAGTTTTTACAGTCCATGTTCAAAAGTGTTTCCTTCGTAGAGTTTTCAATTGTCAGTTTATTTAGGTACTTACCTCAACGTTTCGACTATATTATAATAGTCTTGGTCGCGAAGAGACAACAATACGGGCGGGCGGGAAAAAAGTATTGATTTGGCAATATTTGCTTTCAGTTTTAATTTTTACCCAAAGCAGGGGTTCCCTAACTTATTTGAAACGCGTCCCTTTCGACAAAAAATCCCCCCCCCCCATTCAGTCCAGATTATCAAGTCAGAATAAAAAAATATTTTTATTGCTCATTAAAGTTTTACAAAGTCATACAAAAATAATTTGATCAGTAGTAACATACAGTAGTTTTTAACTTTCGCCTACTGAGGCATCAATACTGACATTCTTGTCTCAATCTCATTCTGAGGTTCATGACGCCCCCCACTTAGGGAACCACTGACCTAAAGCAAAACTTCGAAGAGTAACAAGTTGCATTATGTACCTAATCCGGCAACATAAGCAGGTCAAAAACCCTATTTGAGAACATGGACTTATAATTTTACGATAATGTTTGATGTTTTCCATTAGGTACTTTTGCACATAAATTTTGCACAGAGGAAATGTCAGGCGCTGTCATAAATCTACAGAACCTTGCAGAGCAGTTGGTTGGAGGATGATGACACACTCCACCGCGCCCACTCAGCCACACTTCCTTTTTTGGTCACGGTCAACTCAGGACAGCTAGCGGCGGGTTCATATTATCAACTTCCATGGAATATTTCTTTTGAAGTCCTAATTTAAAAAAAAACCTAAAAGTGAAGGTTTTTAACATACTTTATTTAAATTGCTTACAGGCAGCGTCAAGTTTTCATTTTTACCTACTGTTCGTCTGAAAACCGAAAATAAATATGAAAAAGAAGGGACCTGAAGAAAGGACCTGTAAAGATCTCGAAACGTTGAGCGTTGAAACAATGATTTGCTAAAAGTAATAAACACCACGCGATTAAAACCTAAAAATGTCTTAAATTTCAATAAATACGAAATATTGGAAATGGGAAAAAAAGCGTCATCAAAAATCATTCTGTAACGGGATTTGAACCCGTGCCCCTGGCTTGCCGGGCGAGCGCTCTAACCACTAAGCCACACTAGACTAGCCCCTACTCTAGATATATTAGGAAATAATATTTAAAAAACACAACAAAAAAACGTTTATACTTAAGCAGTCCGATTCCCGATATTTAACAACATTTAGCAATAAATTAAAAACAGTCATGGGTGAATCATTGGCTTCCTTTGTTATAAAAGAACCGATGTTTAAATTAATGTTAATTAAATTTTCACAACCACGTTGACTAGTTTACCTACCTATTTAAAGTATTTGATTTTCTTCAATATCGTGGGTTTTTATTTTTAAAATTTACCTACACTTAGGGTTATAGGTTCGAGTCTCGGGAAGCATTAAATTTAGGAACCAAAAATATTATTTTAACAGGACGTTACTAAAAATTGATCCAAAAAAGTCATTACTTTTTTGGATTATTTCTCAATATTTATGAAATTGATTGATTTCGTACAAATCTACATATTAGTAAAGTAGGTAGGTACTCTAATCATTGATAAGAATGTAGAGCAATCAACGCTAACATTACGATAGTTATTTTATTACACAAAGAACCTATTTTGTGCTAATAATGTTGCAACATATTGCCAGTACCATAATTATTACTGCAATAAAAAACAATTTTACAATAATACTGGCTGAATACAAAATAAAAAAATAGCCTACCAAAGAGGCGAGATCCGTTCGCACCGCGGAGTTTGACTTGCCAAGAATTTCATATTTGGAACGCGAGACGCATCATCAAAACATCAGGGCGTGGCCCACAGCACCACGCAGGTTTTAAGTCCAATAGAGAAGACCTCTACACTTGCGTATAGAACCTCCTTTGTGATCAAGTTTTCTTAGAAGCTAGGGAGGGGAGGTGTACCAAATTATTCTGGTTTAAAACAGTTTGTATGTAGGAAACTCGCTGCGTCTATTTATAATCACGTCGCACGATAGCCACGCTTTACCCGCGTGCTATTGTTTTGCTCAGATATCTCGCTGTTTCCCACATATTTACGTCGTGTACATTTATTAGCTGTTATCACTTATCAAGCCTTTAATACTAGCACCAACTGTAACTATGTACTGACGCGAATTTATCATATTTTAATTAGACTAACTTACCTACGTTTTAACTTTCTTGTGTTTTAATTTTTAATTACTTTAGTATTGTTTATCTGTGCTTGGTAACTGTTTATTGTAAATAAATTGTTTGTTCCCACGATATTTACTACGGGTTAATTAGTTTGATTACGATTTATTAGAATAATAAACGAATTATTTTATACTATAAGTTACAAGTTAGATAGGTACTTATTTCATTGGGGGTTCCTCAAGGATCAATATAAGGACCGTTTTTATTTCTGGTACATATTTAAGACTTTCTTTTCTATTAGGTGTCATTTGTAGGACAGTATTGGTCGCATAAATAGCTATTTTCTATAAGTAGTATATTTAGCTGTCTAAAATCTGCCAGTCTTAAATTGTTCTCAAATGATCTATGTATACATACTTCTTGTTTTATATTCTAATGATAACGGTGCTGATAATTCTGTTGTTTTAGACACATTAACACCCTTTAACAGACGTGTCTATCAAAAAGTACTTACTTATGTCTGTCTATCAAAATGGTAATCTAAAAACTGCTTAAAGAAATCGCTTTTAGCTAAAAGACTGCTCTTACTCTCTCATCCTTTATCTACCTAATGTCGTGTTTAAAAAAAAACGAATTCACAAAATAAGTTAATCTCTATGTAGGTAGGTACACTTACATAAAGCATCATTTTTAACCTATTATTCCATTTTAAAATCAAAAAATCTTTCCCCGGAGGTGTTGAGCCGACGACGATCCGCCGCCGACTGAACAAGTAAGGCCGTCCAAGCCCCCACATCACCTACCTTACTGAAACGGATGACCAATCAAAGATGGTCCTTCCTTCCCCGCGCTACAATAGAAAACGGACGAGAAAACAGCGATCGTACGGCGCAAAGAGCTCAAGTTATACTGGTTCACCTAGTACATTTTGATAAGACTGATAAGGCACTTACGCAAATGACACTGGTACAACAAGATTGGCAAATGTCAATACTGATAAGAAGTCTGCGCTTGCGCCGGGGTCATGGTACCTACTATTTGTGTTGGATTTCGTAGGTAGGTGATGCAGTTTTCTGTTTTTGAAAACAATTGAGTAAGAGTGGAAAAATATTGACTAATGCTTAATAGTTATCTACTCTTTCTTCATACAAACGTAGTCGACTGTTTCCTCCCTGGGTACAGACAGACATTAAACCAAATATGTTTGGTTCATGCCATACCTACAACCTATTATATATCTCCCATGCCCCTATGGTTGTTTTATTTTCTAATGAGAATATAGAAAGAAAATTTCGAAATATTAGAATATGAAAAAAAATAAAACATAGGGGCATAGTCAGTCATGGCATGGTAGATTGTAGGTTTTATGGCATATACATAGTATTTGTTCTACCTAATGCATACCTACCTACCAATACCTATGCAGGGAAAAAACAGTCGACTATGTTTGTATGGAGAAGAAATATATAATGCACCTACCTTCATAGAATTTTTAACTAAATCATTTTCTTAGATTTTTATTACCCCTATGAGTTTCTTGTGGGTTCATCTCATCGTTCCTAAACCACACATTATAATATACCTAACTAGTTTTGAAGACATTTCAAAACGATCATGTATTACTATACAACTTCTTACTGAATAGATTAATTATGTAAAACCAGTTAGATATAAAGTATTTTTGAGCCGAAGTTTTTTGAAGCAACTTGCGAAGGGTTAAATTGGTAAAAATCTGAAAGTAACGGAAGAAGAAAAAAAAACAAAATCTAATAGGACCAAAAGTAGCTTATGTTACTCCTGAAAGAGTTTTTGAAATCGTGCCAGTAGTTTCGGAGCCTATTCGTTACAAACAAACAAATACATATTTCTATATTATTATATTTCTACATTTTCTATATTTAATTTAATTTTGTGTTTGTTTGTTAGTTGATGTATCATTGTGTATTGTATGTGTGTGGACCTATGGTCTGGAAATAAATTATTTCATTTTTTCATTTTTTTATTTCCTTAGATTTTTCTTCTGTTTTTGCGATATTTGATTGGAATTAAAAATCCTTAATCCTGAAGAAGGGACCTGTTAAGGTCTCGAAACGTTGAGCGTTAAAACGATGCTAAAATTAATAAACACCACGCGATTAAAACCAAAAAACTGTCTTTAATTTCAAATAAGTATTTCATTTATAATATTAGTATAGATTATCCACACCCACATGTATCTAGTGATGCATTCGAGTATCATGGTACACTTTTCAAAAGCCATAATCCAAAGAAAAACGTATCATAGATAAAATAAACAGTTCTGTTACGGGTTCGACTCCCGCCATGAAATAAATATTAAATGATCTACAGGTATTAGTTCCATACTTAGGGTGTAAGGGCGTAAGGCGCCAAAGGTTGTCAAAACTTTTCAAAAATAAGACCCCCCACTTGTATCGAGTTGTATCATTATTTTTACATACGCAATTGTACCTGTTTTTGTACGTAAGTTATTTTGTTTGGTGTTTATAATTAAGAAATTAAAACAATGTCGAAAAATAAGTAAACATAGTGTTTACCGCGAGATAACCTCCCCCCAGTGTGCCAAGTTTTATCAATCACACATCGAACTAATTAGGTATAAAAATAAAATACGTACCTACTTATGTTTGTTATTTGATTCAACCAACCACCGAACCGACGATATCTATCTATACATATAATAAAATCGTAACTCAGCGGTGTCTGTTTTTGGAAGATATTAAAAAAATATAAATTGTATGGGTATCTATGAACGCAGTAGAACCTATTTTTCTGTTTTTCTGTTTGTCTGTTTGTCTGTTTGTCTGTTTGTCTGTTTGTCTGTTTGTGTGTGCCTTTGTGCCCGCTAATCTCAGAAACGGCTTATCCGATTTTAACCAAATTTGGTATGCAGATAGCTTTAGATTCCGATTAACATATAGGCTATTTTTTATCCGGATATTTTGTCCGGTTATCCGGATAAAGTGATTTTTCTGCTTTTACTTAGTTAGTTTGAATGTTGTATTGAAGAAGTATGTTGTGTGGAATCAATACATGACTAACCGGATATCCGGTCGAAAATAAAAAAAACCGGATATCCATTTTTTTTTCAGGAAATTCCTAAAATACCGTATACCTTTGTCTCTCCATATATCCGGATCCTTCGGACATACGGAAATTCTTTATAATGGTTGTTTTTAACCGACTTTAAAAAAAAGAGGATCTGCTCAATTCTACCCGCATATTGTTTGTATGTGAATATGTTCAAACCGTACTCCGGCATATAAAGTCCGATTTCGATCATTCTTTTTTTATTTTTTATTTGAGTCCCGAGTTGGTCCCATAAATTGTTGGTGAAGATCTGATGAGAACCTTCGGAATGATGAGCAGAATAGCATCCCGCAATGCTGTAAATTACTAATTTTTGGACTTCCATCAATAGAATCGGCTTATTAAGAACAAGGTATAAATTGATGGACCACCTGAAACCACCTTCTCAAAAATTCTTCAGTGATTAAAGTTACGGTTACAATTTTGATCATTTTTAGTGGCAGTCGAAAATTCAATAAAAAGGATTTAAAAATATAGCTGTAATGGGGCAGTTTTACTGAGTAGATGCTGATTGCATGTAGTTTACGTGGCACGATGGCAGCTGTGGATTCCGATTCGAGGGTTCCGCGTTCGAATCACAGACCGGCGCATTCCCTTTTTAAGGAACGGTGGCCTACCGAGCCGACTGATGGCTTCCGATTCGACGGCTGCGCGTTCGAGTCACGAGTCCCGGACACGACGTTACGTTTTACCCTCCAGATGGTCGTCCACCTTGCCGTTGTGAGGGGACTCAGTAGCTGAAAGCTAAGAGGCGCACGAGGTGGGAAACCGGGCTTGCCAGGCTTCTAATCCGTAATCCCGCGTCAGCGGGCTCGGGGGTCCTTTCCGCAAGAAAGGGGCCGCATGCAAGATAACCACTATAAAAAATCACCCCAGCCTCTGGTGGTGAACTCGGTGAGGGAGGGGGGGCTTTATCACCGGCTTTGGGGACCTCGAGACGGTGGCGTGACCGTGCTGAGGGAGGGGAAACGGAGAGGGATTGTCTATCGGGCAGAGGTAGAGATGAGGCTTGGAAAGGCCGCCGTTGTCGGGTAAACCTATGGTAGGGAGCCCAATGAGAGTGGCCTGACAGTGCATAAGGTGCAGTACCCACGTAAAAAAAAGATATCATTTAGTTAAGCTACCCAACTTCAGCTTACATAACAGAAAGTCAGTTGCACTGTATGTTGGAGAGCTTATTTTTATTGTTTTGTCCTTAATTCGAAGTCGGGTTTTGATTTTTTTGAATTTTCGATAAAGGCTACTTCTTATTATAAGTAATGCGTATAAGCATGCAACACGTTACCTACCGCTGCGCTGTGCAAAATCTACACTTAAATAGACTCTGCTATGATTCTCTTCTGTTCAGCAACAGACTTCCCTGGTCGTCCGTTCAAGTGTAGACTTTTGCTCAGCGATGGGTAGGTAGTCCGAAAAACGCTGACGAAGTCGCGGGCACAGCTATAAATAAATAAATAAATAAATTCTCCGAACAACACACAGCGCCATCTAGCCCCGTGGTAAGCGACTAAGCTTGTGTGACTAGACAACGGATATAATACTTACCTATATTTATTTTTCTTTTGTAAATACATACATATTATACATAGAGGGACACCCAGACCAGACACAAATATTTATTTTTTAAGCATAAATACTTGCACCCGGCGGGAATCGAACCCGCAACCTCCTGCATTGCAGTCGCGCTTTCGCACGACGCGCCACCGAGGTCGACGATAAGGAAAGGGGTTAGAATGGAAGAATGAAAACCCGGAAGCATTTATGTTTTGGCCTACTCAATAAAACCATGCAACTTGATGCAACTAATTAATCAAAATGCAATGGAAAAAGTGACATCAGAATTTATATTTTTTTAATTCATGTCTGTTTCGCTGTTGCATTTAAAAATGAAACTTAAAATATAGGTTCCTTATTTGATAGTTCTGTTTATTATTACTTTATATCGAAATTCAAGTAGAACCCGAATAATCTACAAAATACTGAGGCTGCCATCCATTCCAAGTTTTCAACTGGATTAAGACAAACGCGGGTGAAACCGCGTGGTGCAGCTAGTAAATAATATTATGAAAGCAAAAGTCCGAGATAGTAGTCTTTATTTTCGACGTCGAAGCTCGTCGGCCCATTAGCTCAGTTGGTTAGAGCGTCGTGCTAATAACGCGAAGGTCGCGGGTTCGATCCCCTCATGGGCCACATATCTTTTTGTTAATTTCCAATTTTTGTACTTTTAAATTTTTGGTCGCCCTTCATTTTTTGTTTATAGTTTTGAATTTACCAAAAATCGTTTTTAACTATTGCCTACGTGAACATAGTTATCTGTATGCCAAGAGCGCAGTCCGTCTATTGGTATGAGCTGTGCGTTAATAGTCAGTCAGGAAAAATGTTTTATATATTTTTTTGTTCCTAAATATTTTTTGTCTAACTGACTTTATTATGTCATTCAGTCATGAAAATGCAATGATGCAAACATAGTACTATATCTAAACCGGTTCGAACCCGTGTTATCTCGGGTCAGAGAGTGAAACCTGTGACCTAGTTGACACACCACCCTCGGACAAAGATAACGCACCTACTATTATACGGGCGCAGTATTAGAATGACGACAAACTAGACACTTGTCACTATGGTTCCCAACGTTTTGCAGATTATTATCTGCAAATTAAAAATAAAGTTAAATTATTTTTAGTATAAAAATTAATAGAATATTTATTCTTTCTTAAGTTTTCAAAACAAATGCAAGCTCATTAATTAATGAAATAATAAAAATTTAATTGTATAGTAAACTATCTCAATATTTTCTAATTAAAGGATTAGTGATATAGTATGAGAAATAGAAAAAGTTAAAAGTTGAAAAAGATTATAGAATTTTTTTTATTAGATTAATAGTTATTCTAGCCGCTATAACAAAAAGAGCTCAAATCCCTTTTAGTTCGTGATTGCCAGCGGCAATATTTGTTCTTCGCGGGTGTAATTAGGAATTCGAAAAAAAGCATTTCGGTCACTCATGCATTGCATTTCAGCAATGTGAATTGTTAATTTACACTATTAAATAGTGGTTTTATAACCTTTTTTGTTATTTTGTATCCGTGTTGTTATAGCCAGTTTTCTGTCAATATCTATGAAAGACCAACCTGGAGTAAACTGATTGCTCCAAAGGATTATCCAGGCGGCAGGCCGTAAAAATATGACCAAATATATTGCTGGCCAATGATGACCTTCCTACTGTGCCAAACAAAAATAATATGTGGTTATAGTGGACCCCGAGCTTCCGAGAGGGAACATAATTTAAGTGAGAAGAAGTGAAAGAGGTGTTCATATTCCTCAAGTTCGTACGACGATTTACACATTAACAATCAGTTGAGAATTATCATACCAAACAGATACCTGTTGCGACTAACTATTACTAAACCAAGAAAACTAAAACGCTACTCAAAATTTGCAAGCAAGCTTAATTAAGCCGCTTCTAAACTCAAAAATACGCATACTAATTTACAATTTAGACGTTGCTCAATTATTTAAGTGGTCCAAAAATTGTAAGTGACGTTTCTGTATTCGGCCGATAGTAATGTCACTAACGGAGTTTGAACCCAAAGTTTGTCCAAAAAGTTCCCCGGTAGAAACACATGCAATACAAGAATGAAATGATAAGATTCTTGACTAAATCATTTAGATAAATTCTATTTTAAATTGTCAATCTTTGACTAACACGCTCCTTCAAAATATTTTAGCGTGTGATCGATTCTTATCGTGATAAGGAAAATGACACCACAATAATTCCCAAAAATTTTTTTGATAAAAAATGACGTTATTTTATTAGGTAGACAGTTTGTTAATAAAATGTTGTAGTTATTATACATATCTGTATTGTATTTATGTTTTTATCAACAGGTATTGATTTGCGTTGTCAATGCCTAGTTGATAAGTAAATAAAGCCATGGTAGGAAAGTTTTTAACAATTGAAGATTGTGTTGGTTTATCTGTAGGTACTACTTTGTATTATACTTTTTTTTTTTTTTTTTACGAGGGGAATCTAATTAAGACCGTCAGGCCGCTCCCGGGGGAGAGCGGCCTGGTGTGTGGGGGTCCCCCCGGCCAAGATGGTGTGCGGCCAGGGTATACCCACTAAACCCCTCGGTGTCCTTCGCGCCGCAGTTGCCAGAGCTTGCCGGAACCTTTCGGATAACTTCGGCAAGCTCTAGCGGCGGGTGGTCCGGGTGGACCCCGTCTCCGAGCCCAAATGGGCAAAACCCTCCCAAGAGGCGGCGCGGACACGCCGCCGCCATCTCGTGGCTCAGTGTTTGGCGACGAACTCCCCCGAGTCCGCCGCCAAGGGCCGTTTAGGGGAACCAGGGATGTTCGGACACTCCTGGTTCCCCTGCGACGGGTGAGGTCTGTGGCCCCGTCGCCGACCACTTTTCGGCTGCAGGGGATAGGGCGAGCGGCAACGACACACCGACACTCCTCTTCCCCTGCAGCCCCACCGCGTCCGCCATCAACGGTGGCGGCCCCGCCGAGGCCGCGGCAGATAGGGAGAGCGGCAACGCAACACCGACACTCCTCTCCTGCCGCGGCCCCGAAACCCTCAGCCGCGAACGGCCCCTCCTCGGGTGGGTTCCGCTTGGTTCACCGTGGGTGTCCAGGCCACGGCTACTAAGCCCCCCCGCCACGACAAGGCGGGAACCCTTCGGGGGGGACTTTGTAATATACTTAGTACTACTAGCTGTGTCACGCGAGTTCTCACGCGTATTTGCGGTTCCCGTGGAAATAACGAGATAAAGCTAAGTGTTAATCCAGGTTTTTTTTTAATTTTAATAACCTGTGTGCCAAATGTCAGTCAAATTTGTCAGACAAATCAGACAATAAACTAGATCTAAACTTTCGCATTTATAATATTGGTAATAATATACCAAGTAGGGTCAACTCGCCGAAATCTGCAATAGGGGGGGGGGGGGGGGGCGTCTCCGTCTACCTTTCGATTCGGGCCAAAGAGCGTATCTTGCTCTTTGCCCCATAGACTATATGTTTGAACTTGGGCGAGTTGACCTTACACCTAGAAGGATATTGATATTATTCACTTTGAGGATTTATATTATTTGCATGCATGCATGAAAATTAGTTAAATGTAAAAATCGAATTACCTATATTAGATAAAACGTAGCGCCCAAAGCCGAACTTTGGTTAGTTGCCAATCATGACAAAAGGTCTCAAAGACAAAAAAGTTTGGGAATTGGTACCGTCAAACTAGTTATTTATTACTAAATACTCAAATAAAAGAAGTTTGGATCGAGTATATTTGCTACTCCTTCAGGCTAAAACTAATAAACCGATTGCTATGAAACTTGGTATGCAAGTAGCTGGAGATTTGGATTAACGAATAGACTTCTTTTACTTCCCATAATTCCCGTGGGGCGCTAATTAACTTTTTAAAATATCGGAAACTGGTCCACTGGATTCCAGAACAAAATGTATTTTTTTAAATAACTTTAATAAGAATATTATGTACCTACCTAGATTAAATAGAGAGTTGTCAGCTTATTTACCAACCTCCTATTTACCTAGTCCTTAGATAAGATGCAATAACATCTAAAATAGTCATTTATCTTAATCAAATATAAATATTTCACAACTTATACCATTGTTATGTGACATTCGAATTACTTCATATTTTCCCGAAAATCATTCTAGGTAGATAAAATAATAATAGAGATAAGTTTTGCTTCACCCCCTCCTGACAACTACAACTGCCAAGACGAGGCCAAAGTGTAATTACTGACCTTCAAGGTCTTTAGATCGAATTCTGCTAAAAAAAATCTAAACTGATTCAAATCTTACCTAAAACATGACGCCCAAAGCCGAACTCTTGCTCGAACTCAGAACTCAGACCCGACCTCAGACCCCTTGCCATGATTGGCAACTACCTAAGTAGTTGCCAATCATGGCAAGGGGTCTCAAAGACAAAAAAGTTTGGGAACTGATGTCCAAACTTTTTTGGAAAAAAATCTAACCCGCTGCAGTGGTACAATTTTCTACACGCATTCTAGTCAAATAATCTTGGGCACCATGCCTCGGGTGGGCGTTGCCGACAAATTATTTTTATTTTAGATTGTATTTGTTAATTTGCCTAAAAAACAAAAAAAAAGAGGACTGACGCGGTAAAGCTATTGCATAGCATTTTTTATCAACTAATGCAATTATTATTATTTATTTATATTGTACTAATGAGGTAAGATGACCAACTTCCCCCTCCTAATCTATACCATGTTAAATTGGTTACCATGTAACCATGTCAACATGGTAGACGGAGTGGGGGTGATAAGTTTTATTTTCGTTGCGAAATTTCTTGATTCGGTGGCCGCGCTCAAAGCCCGCGATAAAAGCTATGCAATAGCTTAAAAAAAATTGAATTGGCGGTACATAGATTTTTAGCTCTCTAAGCACGCTCGTAGGTATAACAATAGAGGTCCCCGGCATAAACATCGTCAAGCATCCAAGAGACAGAGGAGACAACGTATTCTGAAAAGAGTTACTTAATGCAGAGGTACTACAAAAGAGGTTCCCACGACAATAGGGCCTCACGAGTCACGCACGACAGGGGTCAATTCAATAATCAATAAAATATTCCAATAAAACCGTACATAACGACTAACGACACCTGTAAACGCTAAACAAATCAATCAGTAGGTAATCAAGATAACCAGCTTTATACCAGTTTTACATTGTTATTGTAGAATATCGATGGCATCGGGCACCACAAGCTATTATCACATGTTATTATCACTCGGTTATCAAGTTATCATGATTTGGGCGTTATCACGTGACGTCCATGCACGGGACTCGTGCGTGATGGAATATTCTGAATGAGTTGAACTTTAATGTAGGTAGATAATGGTTAATCTAGGAATATGATATTGTACCTAAGTTTAGGTTTAGGGGACAGTCTACCTACTCCTTTCTCCATACAAACTTCACAAACGTAGTCGACTGTTTCCTCCCTGGATAAAGACATTACGGCAAATATGTTTATGCCATAATACCTATATCTGCCATGATCAGACCATGCCCCTAAGTTTTTTTTTTTTTTCATTTTCTAATTAGAATAGAAATACAATTTAGAAAAATTAAAAAAATCAAAACGTAGGGGCATGGTCATGGCTATTATAGGACTTATGGCATAAACATATTTGCTCTAATGTCTTTATCCAAGGAGGAAACAGTCGACTACATTTGTATGACTTTCCTCTTAAAATCGTGTTGCATTTCGTACATCAGAAGGCAGGTTAAGCAGTTGATCCCGGTTGTTATCTCTGGTAGCAGTCGTTAGGTCAAGTTAGAGGCCTTAGGGCGACCTGGAAACTGTAATACTAGGTGAGACACACAAGACTAGTTTCTTCATTGTGTTCGTTCAAAGTATTTTTTAGTAATTAACTTTTATTTTATGTTTTTTTAATAAAGAAGCTGGGTAGGTACCTACTATTAGTTGGCTTAACTAACAAGCGCCGAAGCGTACAACTACTAGGTAAATAGGTAAGCTGTGTTTAATCCAGTGCCAAGGTTTACGCATTTTAACTATTAGTACTAGTGAACTATAACTAACCCTGGTTCAACTGACCTAAATATATTGTTTATATGTATGAGGGTTAATTTTTAGGGTTCCGTTCTCAAAGGGTAAAGACTTGACTCTTTTCCTTAGACTCCACTGTCCGTCTTTTTAGAAAAAATCTAACGGTAGTCTCCTTGACAAATATTTCCCAAAACACATCACCCATCCCCTTCCTTAAGTCTTGTCTATTCATTGGTTGCCTGGAAGAGATCGCCCATAGACGATAAGGCCGCCCATTGTACCACTATAGTTTTAAGTTATTCTTTGTATAATTAGTATTAAGTGTGTGTTTTTGGTGCAATAAAGTGTTTATCTATGTATTTGGTACTAGTTGCGTCCCGCGGTTTTACCAGCGTTAGTCCAGATCCCGTAGAAATATCGGGATCAAAAGTAGCCTATGTTACTCATGGGTGAATGTAGCTATCTAATGGTGAAAGAATTGTTAAAATGGGCACTGTAGTTTTTGAGTTTATTCATTAGAAACATACGACATTGATCCCGATATTCCCACGGGAACGGGACTTACGCGGGTGACACCGTGGGACGAATCTGGTTATAGATAAATAACTTTCTTTAATGTCAAGCCCTACTACAGATCTTCGCGGACCTTGGTAGACCACTCAGCTCACCAATAAACCTTGGTAGACCTATCTTATAATCACCTAGTTATTTCTTATCTTATCTGATAGACGTATCTATGTGAACCACTCCCGCGCGTTCGCTTGTCATCCACGATTGGAATGGCGAATTTAATTCAAGGATTTATTTGTTTGTACATTTTTCTTCGATTTTCGCGATATTGGTTAGATGCGGCAATGAAAGAAGACGGATCTGGTGTAGTTTCCCCAGCATAACTGAAAATAATGATTTGAAAATTAATTTCAAATTTCCAAAAGTTGTAGAACAGTTCGTCTAGACCTTAAGAACAACCCCCTTTCGGCTTAATACCCCCTCCTCGAAACACCCAGTATAATTTGATTTGGTTCAAATTTGGGTCGATTTTCTTTTGACAATATTATGTGTTCAAATCAAAATCTAGTAGAGAATCCGAAAAAGAAAAAAAACCAGTTGAAGTAATCACCATTCAGGCTCCATCCCATCCCCCACTACATCATAAAGCAAAAAAAAACACCCCCTGTCGCGTTTACGTAATTTTTAAAGCCTGAAAATGTGTGAAAATGCATGGAAATAAACCTATTGTCTGTTTGTCAGTACTGTTAAAGGACGAGTTTTTATTACGAGTAGGAACTACACGCGTCTACGTGACACAGATATCGTACGCCAATCCTCGCCAATAGATGTACACCGAGCGATCACTGCACGGTAAAGTAATCAACAAAAAACGTCGAGGTAAGAAAACAAATAATAATACGCGATCAAGACCCAGCAAAATGTAACTTTAGTCAACAAAAATATAATATGAATAAGATTTTATGGGACCAACTCTCACCTTCCAATTAAAAACCGGGCAAGTGCGACACTCGCGCACAAAGGGTTCCGTACCACTATCACAATTGGATACGGAACCCTAAAATGGTTTACATCAACCAATTTTTAAATTTTACAGGAAAATATGAAATATTTTTCTTCGATTCTTACTCCCATCAAACGACCGAATCACTCAATAAAAAAAAAACGACTTAAAAAAACATAAAATAACTTCGCCTACGTACAGTGCCACCGACTTATCTGTTATGTAATCTGAAGTCGGGCAGCCAAACTATATGAGAAGGTGGTTTCAGATGTGGAGATTCCGAAACCATATTCTTATTCATCGGTATCTATTCTTTATGGCCTTATTCTACTGGTGAAAATCAAAAACTGAGCACTTTGCTGCACTCTCGAGGTGCAATCCTGTCCATCACTCCGAAGATCCTCATTCGATCTTCACCAAAATTTTATGGGACCAACTGTGATGTATCTCCTTTCAAACAAAAAAAAGAATTATCCAAATCGGTCCAGGCATCTTCGAGTAATCGAGGAACATACATAAAATAAAAAAAATATCTCGACGAATTGAGAACCTCCTCCTCGAAACTCCTAAGAAACTCTTTGGTAAGTAAGGCAGACTGGTATATTTGACAGATGGGGCAGGCATTTTAAATTCCATGACCAACTCGATTTGTCCTGACCAATCAGAAGCGACCTCACATTGTACTAAACTCCTAGTTATTTTTGAAACACGTTTGCTGTATGGGAGCCCCTCTTAAATATTTGTTTTATTTTGTTTTTAGGATTTGTTGTTGTAGCGGCTACCGAAACACATCTTCTGTGAAAATTTCAACCGTCTAGCTATTACGGTTCATGATATACAGCCTGGTGACAGACAGACGGACAGACGGACAGACGGCGATGTCTCAGTAATAGTGTCCCGTTTTTACCCTTTGGGTACGGAACCCTAAAAGAGATTTCTGGAAATCGGACTTTATACGCCGGAGGTAGGGCTTGCAATCCGGATAACGGATATCCATATTATCCGGATATCCGTCGAAATTAATATCCGGATTTAGTTGACTTTTTTATCCGGATAATTACTTTGCACGTACAAACAAATACAAACTGGTAGTTCTGCGCACAGTAGACCTCGCGAGCACTTTATTAGGAGTACCTACATAGGTTTTACATAGACACCTTAAAAAACAAGTGATAGAAGATGAAAATATGAAGAGTTTGTGATGAAAAAGTAGTACCAGGAGCGACTTCTATGTAGTACCATGTTGTTCTTGTGGATAAAGGGTTTATTCTAGACTCTAGAGGTAGAAGTTGATAAGTGAGCAATCTATTGTATTTGGATGAGCTATCCTGTTTATCATTCCGAAGATCCTAATTAGATCTTCATCATATTTTTCTGGGACTAATTTGAAGGTAGGTATAAATAAAATACCTTATAAATAAAAAGAATCTTTGAAAACGGATCTCATGGAGGGGAGATATCAAGAAGCCCCCTTTGTGGGAGAAATACTCGACCAATTTAAAATCCCCCGCCACAAAAAAATTGTAAAAGCTCATAGAATCTGTATATCAAGTTTCATCAATGTCGATTAAAAAATACTTCCTGTAGAGGAGAAGTAACAAATTAACCAACTGTAACAGAAAACAAATATTGCCAGACTTGAAGCAGAGACGCTGCGCTCGCTGGCTTAATCACAGACAATGCAAGAATTATCCAAAGTTGACAATCATTGCAATTCATCAGTATTTTAGTTTTTAGTTATTTTATCGGTGTCGTGTATCCATTTCTTTCGAAAATCCACTTTAATATATCCATTCTTTTTCTTCTTCTGGTGCCAATCCACCTCTGGAGGTTGGCCGTCAGCTCAGCGAACTTGTTCCGGTTTGTGCCAAGCGAAAAAGTTGTTTCACGCTGGAAATGTTTGGCCACTCTCGGATGTTTCTCAACCACGACTTCTTTCTTCGTCTAACGGGTCTCTTGCCTGCGACTTTGCCCATCATTATTATTTGGCTAAGCTCGTATTTCTCGTGTCGCAAAACTTGACCCAAATATGCCACTCGCGTCTCTTGCCGACACGTTGGAGTACCCGCACGTTGGAGACTTTCTGTGTCCAGCTAATACGTAGCATTCTACGGTAGCACCACATCTTGAAAGCTTCGAGGAACCCTTGTGTATTGACTTTCGCAGTCCAGGCTTCACTACCGTAGATTACTACTGGCCACACATAACACTGGCGTATTCTAACTCTGAGTTTTATGGATAGTTGGCGACTGCATAACTGACTGGGTGGCTTGGGCAATTCCAATCCGAGTACGAATTTCTTGTTCGCTATCCCATTTTTTATTAACCCATGCAAAAGTATAAATACCTCTAATTTAACCATTGGAACCCGCACTATATCTGAACCTGCGACAGTGATTCTGGGATTGAAGTAGTTCCTTGGTACTACCAGAAATTTAGTCTTAGACACGTTCATACTCAACCCTGCTTTAAACCTGTACTCATTAACTCTGTCTAATAATATCTGCAGGTCCAGCTCTGATGAGGCTACAAGTGCAGTGTCATCGGCATATCTTAAATTGTTCACGATTTTTCTGTTTACTTTAACATCGATCTCATATTCTTCTAGCGCTTTCGATATTATCGCCTCCGAGTACAAATTGAACAACAGGGGAGATAAGATGCAGCCCTGTCTGACTCCACGCCGTATTTTCAATAGTTCTGTTTATGAGTCCTTGACTCGGACCGCAGCCCTTTGGTTCCAATACAAGGTCTTAATGAATCTTAGTATGTCTTTGCCATTCAAACCAACGTAGATCAAGCGCTGCAACAGGATATCATGTTTGACGCGATCAAACGCTTTCTCGTAATTTTTACGTTATAATACCTGACCGGAAAAGACAAAATTCAACTAAGAGTCCTGGATTAAGAACCCAGTTGAAAAACTTTCCGACTAAAAACGGTTGAACCGATAGAAGTACCCAAAACATATGTCAAATAGATACAGAATTTCTTACAACCTAGTTGCTGGCTGGCTAGTAAAAAATAGATCTCAAGAATAGGTCAACGTGAATGTAAATTAATGAATAGTGTAAATTGTCACCAATGGTCTCACAGATTTAGAAGTTTCGAATTACTTTTTTTCTACAATTGCTTGTGCTCCAAGATTCTTTAGCATGATTAATTTTCTCACCCAAAAAGCCACACATTATGTAAGGATCATTGTATCGACTTCCTTTTGGCGATCCTAAGCAGGAGCATATGCTCATATTCAATAAAGCCTGCAAAAATTTGCTGCACTTCAGATATTCTTAAAGAATAACAATAATATTTTCAAGATTTATGTAATATTGAGGGTGCCTACAAAAATCATACTGAGTTCTCGAGAGAAGCTTCAGCAGCTTCGATACAGCGGCTACCGCAGAGGAAAACACTTCCTTTTCGAGAGTTTCAGCAAATGCTTCAACAGCTTAATACGAAATAAAAATCAAAATTGCCGGCTCAACTATCGATATATTATTATGCGTGTATAAACTTTGTAAATTCACACGATTAGTTAACATAGTTACATTTTCTCGGGTCTTAATCGCGTATTATTATTTATTTTCTTACCTCGACGTTTCAACCATGTTACAATGGTCTTGGTCGCGAGGGTTGCGTGGTTGAAACGTCAAGGTAAGAAAATAAATAATAGTATGCGTATATATCTATTAAAAGCCTTTGTTTTTATTAATTAAAACTTTGTAGTAAGGTTTTTTTCTTAATTTTATTAAATTTCAAAAATTATCCATATATCCGAATTATCCGGATAATGAAATTTTAATATCCGGATTATCCGGATAGCCAAAAGTTAACGGATAATGCAAGCCCTAGCCGGAGGACATATCCACATATATAAAAACAATATACGGGTCAAATTGAGAACCTCCTCCTTTTTAGGGTTCCGTACCTAAAGGTAAAAACGGGACCCTATTACTGAGACTTCGCTGTCCGTCTGTCTGTCACCAGGCTGTATCTCATGAACCGTAATAGCTAGACGGTTGAAATTTTCACAGAAGATGTATTTCGGTTGCGGCTACAACAACAAATACTAAAAACAAAATAAAACAATTATTTAAAAGGGTCTCCCATACAACAAACGTGTTTCAAAAATAACAAGGAGTCGCGGGACAGGAACAGGGACAGGAGGACAAATCGAGTTGGTCATGGAATTCAAAATGGCTGCCCTATCTGTCAAACAAACCAGTCTGCCTTACTTACCAAAGAGTTTCTTCTATGTTTCAGATTTTCTTTGTGCCAAGGTTTTTTTTTTTTTGAGTGATTTGGTCGTTTGATGGGAGTAAGAATCGAAGATAAATATTTCATATTTTCCTATAAAATTTAAAAATTGGTTGTTGTAAACCATTTTAGGGTTCCGTATCCAATTGTGATAGTGGTACGGAACCCTTTATGCGCGAGTGTCGCACTTGCCCCGTTTTTTTTTTAAAGTTGGTTAAAAATACTATATTATGCTGTAAAATACAATTCGGAGGTCACCAATGTAGCAATTAGCTATAAAAGATGTTGATAACTCAATTGCTTTATCTGCTAAAGCTGGCTACTCTACAATAATCAAAACTTAAAAATAACAAAATTGAATTGTAAAAGCAACGGGTGTTTTTTTTCTTGGTTTATTTACCTTTTTCAGGACATTTCAGACAGTATTCTTTGTAAATAATAGGTGTAGGTTCGTTTCCGAATATTAGGTATATAGAACAGTTTTTCATAATATCATATTATTATGTTCTGTTAGGTAGCCCTAATAACACCCCTCATTTTCGGGGGTTAAAAAGGAAAAACGTTACCACACGCTTGTCCGTTTGTCTGTCCGACTGTTTCTATTTTTTTCTTAACTCGATACAAACTTCGCAGTGGCCGCTTGGCCTCTTAAGCAGGCACTTTATCGATCTGTTATTATTATTTTCCTAAAATAACATTATTCTCAACAAGAGACCGATAACGCTAATGATGATTCATTGTATTTTTTATTTCTGGATCTTTTTATCTATATGACCCTATTTATAGGTCAAAGAAAAGGGAGTTTTGTTAATTTTATTGAATTTTGAGACGCTCTTAATTTAAGTAGGAATATAGGTATGTAGGCAGGTAGGTACCTACCTACCTATATTCCCATAACCTACCTACCTATCTACATACCGAACCATACATACCTATGTACCTATGTCCTGTGGTTCTAGGTATGTATACCTACAATACAAATACAAACGTAACTTAGTAGGTATAGTATTTTTATATGTTCTGTATTTTTTGTACGTGTGTGTATGGAGAAAAAAACGCCGTTTTGACGTCAAGATGGCCGTACCAGGACTCATTCTACTAAGTTACTAACCAGTAACAATTAGGTGGATATAATAAAACCGGGAAAGTGCGACACTCGCGCACGAAGGGTTCCGTACCACTATGACATTATTTTGGGTACGGAACCCTAATGAGTTACATCCAATTTTTAAAATTGATAGGAAAATGTGAAATATTTAGCTTCGATCCTTACTTCCTTCATACGACCACACCAAAAAAAAAAAAACTTTGGCACAAAGAAAATCTGAAACTTATAAGAAACTCTTTGGTAAGTGAAGGCAGACATATTTTTGACAGACAGGGCGGCCATTTGAATTCCACGACCTACTCGATTTGCCTCTGACCAATCAGAAGCGACCTCAGATTGCAATAAAATTCCCTTGTAGTTTTTGAAACACGTTTATTGTTTGGGAGCCTCTCTTAAATATTTGTTTTATTTTGTTTGTATTTGTTGTTGTAGCGGCAACCGAAATACATCTTCTGTGAAAATTTCAACCGTCTAGCTATTACGGTTCATGAGATTCAGCCTCGTGACAGACGGACGGACAGACGGACAGACAGACAGCGTAGTCTCAGTAATTGGGTCCCGTTTTTACCCTTTGGGTACGGAACCCTAAATACTGACTATATAAAGTTTTAATATTGGAGAAAAGTCCCCGATAAGAAAAGTCATACATAACGAATGAAATATCGAGCACTGACATAAAATGACCAAAATAGCACTTATCGTAGGAAAAATCCGTTTTAAAAGAATTATATACGTATGTAGGAAAACTTCATACTTACATAAACGACCACTTAAATATGATTAATACGATAACTACAAGAAAATCTCTGTAAAATTACGAACTTCCTCGAATTCGTCACTGAAACCTCGTCACGTTTGACCATGACGAGTCAGGTACGTGACGATGACGTCAACAGCGGTGCCAGTGACAAAACGGAAAGGGCATCACGTTATGTAGTTATTATTGGCCAAAACAATGCTAAAATAAGTACGCACGTGGGTGGTTACTGCTATTTGGCTGACGGAAAGTTACTAAATATACACTGAGTATAATTTATGTAGTATGTAGGTACGTAGGTAGCTATAGTTTTTCCTAAATGTGTTTTTTCAGTAGACAAACTGAATTGGTTTTCATTAACGTTAAGTTGATTAGGTAAATCGTGTCGTCCCAAATAAATCTGTATTTATCTATACTAATATTTCAAAGCTGAAGAGTTTGTTTGTTTGAACGCGTTAATCTCAGGAACCGCTGGGCTGATTTGAAAAAAATATTTTGTGTTATTTTATTTTATTTTATTTTATTCGGAAAACAAACAGTACAACACAAACTTAGTTACTAAACATTAATACAAAAACACCATTTAGACGTTTTCACAGATGGTTACACAATTATGCTTGTTTGCTTGTAGCAAATAGAGGAAAAAAACTGATATAAAAGAATTATGCTTAAAACAATTCAGGAACCAACCAGTTGGAATTTAGCAACTTTTTGACTTTGTGTGGGGCTGTGTTGAAGATGTCAATGTCCTGGGACTCAATATCATTAAATTCCCTCGCCGCTCTAGGGACAAAGGAATTATTTCCTATCATATGTTTCGATATGATATGTTCCTGCTTTACGCAGATGATATGAAAATCTTTAAAAGTATCAGCACTGTTAACGATTGTCATCTCCTACAAATCGACTTAAAAAGGTTTGAAGACTATTGTCTTAATCATAAACTAGACCTGAATGTATCGAAATGCTACACTAAGTATAACATTTACTCGTAAAACTAAAATAATTAATGAAAAATACTACTTAAAAAACAAGTTACTTAAAAAACTTAACGAAATTCGAGACCTAGGGGTAATACAGGATTCTAAATTAACGTACGAAAGCCATGTTGATTCAATTGTGAAAAAAGCACGAAAAGCCTTGGGCTTTGTCATTAGAACCAGTTCACAATTCTCCAGTGTCAAAGTTATTAAAATATTATACTGTAGTTTTGTGCGTAGCATTCTCGAGTATTGTTCACAGGTATGGAATCCACGATACGATATCTATACAGACGGGATTGAGGTGATTCAGAGAAAATTTGTAAAATTGCTCCAATGTAAATGCAGATGCTGCGATGTTGACTATGAGGCTAGGTGCAGAAGGCAACACATGCTTCCCCTAGCTGAGAGACGTAGAGTGGCGGACATTATATTCCTGCTTAATATTGTGCAGAACAAAATTGATTCCCCCTACTTGCTTTCTAAAATACGATTACGTGTACCACCTAAGAACTCCCTAAGACGTAATACGCCCTGCCTTGGTGTACCTAAAGGTAATTCAAATTATAGAAATAATTCCTATGTAGTTCATTTATTTAGGAAGGTTATGGCGATATTATGTTTTCAAAAAAAATAGGTGGACGAAGTCGCGGGCACTGCTAGTAAATAAATAAAGCTCAAAATACACAGGCGACACTGATACTGCAACTTAAAACCTATAGAGCCCACACCTATAGCACACATCCACAAATGTCTTTATAATGTGTGCTGTAGGTGTGGGCCCTATAGGTAGGTAAAGTTGCAGTAAATTGCAAGAGTGCCGCTTACGGCCTAAAGGCTGGCTTGACGTCATAAAAGCGAATATGCGTTCAAATGGCCTCACTACGCGGGATGCCGAAGATCGTGCGAAGTGGAGACGTAAAAGTATGAAAGCGGACCCCGGCTCCCGAGAGGGATGCAACCGGGAACATCGTGAGGATGATGATGGGGAAGTGTTCATTCATGATCAAACCACAAATGAATATAGGTAAGCAGACGGCAGATGATCGAGTGAACCCTAAATGGCTGCACTGGCTTACGTAACGGAACAAGTCCATTTGGCGATACGACTTAGGTGGTGGTGACAAGCCCACCGAGGAGGTAGCTAAATACCTACAATTGGGTGTGGCACGGTATGACGCAGTAGGTAAATTGAAATAATCAACGAAGTCGGTAGGTATGTTTCTTTTTATAGGTAACTTAGCGATCCGCCCCGACTTCGCACGAGTGTAATGTATTAAAAAAACATAAAAAAACCTTTACTCTTGAATCACTCTTTCTATTAAAAAACCGCATAAAAATCCGTAGTTATATACTATGTTAGTAGTGAAATCAGACAAAATTTAAAAAAATCACTTGCATAATATGCATGCCCTGAAGAAAAGTCAAATACAAAGAAATAAAACCTCAGATCGTAGTCTAAAATTAAAAACTGAATTATGAAAAATTAAAACCTAGTTATCAATTTAAAAAAGCTTTAAAATCCATTTATCCTTTGTTTTTTAGGGTTCCGTACCTAAGGGTAAAAACGGGCCCCTATTACTGAGACTTCGCTGTCTGTTTAATTGTATACTACGATTTGACACATCTTCCTGAAGAAAAAATGTCAAATACAAAGAAACAAAACGTCAGATTATAGTCTGAAATTGAAAAACGAACTATACACAACGACCCTTCGCTTCACATTGTTAATGGCATGGTCTCCTTGGCATTTAAACTGCATTTCAAGACCAAGTTCAGGTCGGATCGATGTTGCAAGTTCAGGGTCCAACCCCCTCCCCCCTCCTCTCGGGCGCCGCGCCCTGTGCGCCACCCCCCCCGTGACGTCAGAGGAACATAGTTAATTATATCTATCTATACTTCTATACTAATTGTAGATTTTATTTTATAATATGCCTAACACATTTCGTTATACTTAAGTAAAATAAAAACAAACAAATGTGAACTAAATTAAAAAATAAAGTCAGTTAAGAGGAGTATATACGTCAACGACCTTGAAACTGAAAATCCCTGTCGGGCTCATCGAAAATTGTTGATTATTTCATGACGGAATGTCGTAGAACTTTTTTTTGTGCACAGATTGTAGGTGACATTGTTTCCTACATTTTGGTGTAGTTTTAAGACAAGAACCTCTTATTGGTGCAAAACCTATCCAAATTTTAGACAAAAAATGTCTGATTTGGCTAAAATGTCGATAGGCTTCAATACGTTTCGACATATTTATATGGAAACTGCACTAAAATATCGGAAACAATGTCGCCTACAATCTGTACACAAAAAAAGTTCTACGACATTCCGTCATGAAATAATCAACAATTTTCGATGCGCCCGACATGGATTTTCAGTTTTTCAGAATACGGCCCTTAAATAAACCGCCCTTGACCGCCCGTACCCGGCGCAAAGGAGCCTAGGATGCTAGCAGCATTGCCTCTCGGTATAGCAATGGCCAACCTTTGCTTCTATATCTTCTATACCTACTCTATACTAATATTATAAAGAGAAAAGATTTGTATTTTATGTTTGTTATGAATAAACTCATAAACTACAGGACCGATTTCATAAAATCTTTCACCGTTAGAAAGCTACATTCACCCAGAGTAACATAGGCTACTTTTGATTCTGATATTCCCACGGGATCGAGACTTACGCAGGTGAAACCGCAGGGCGCAGTTAGTGTACAATAATTAAGGAGACACAACGTTGTTAATTAATTGTACTTTTTTCGGTTTCAATCGCGTGGTGTTTATTACTTTTAGCATTGTTGCAATGAGACCTTTATAAGTCTTTTCAGGATTTACTGAGATGTAGGTAGGATGAGAATGTAAGATGAGATATCTTGAAGAAGAGACCTGTAAAGGTCTCGAAACGTTGAGCTTTGAAACAATACTTACTATAAGTAATAAACACTACGCGATTTGAACTGAAAAATGAGTTTAATTTCAAATCAGCATGGCGAAAACAGAAGAAAAATCTAATTTTACTGTCTCTACGTCTAACTCTTTAAGTTAGGTAGATTAACAGACTGTCGTAAATCTGTTTAGTCAGTTAGACAGTCATGCTAAAAAACTTATGAAAATCGCATCAAAATCTTGTTAAGGAGTAGGTAATTCCTAAATGTAATGCAATAATTGGGTTTAGGCGGGAACGCGTTATGGAAATGTGTTGCTAAATTTTCATTATCGTGAATCTTAATTATTTAATTTTGGTGGCCTAGTAATCCATTTAGTTTCGTAATGAGTGTAGTGAAAATGAATACCAGCACAAGGAGTTTCACGTTGCTTCCAAATCTTCGTAAGGAGCCGGGATAAAAAGGTAATGTTCCTCCTCAAAAATAAGTAGCAAATAATAATGGGAACAAAACTTGACTGCTTTAACTGCCACATGAAATAATTGACACTGGCTAATTCCCAAAGGGCCAATAATTCGGTCGAAAGAAAAAAGAAAGTAACGTCAAAACAAAACATAGTTCCACATTCAAAATGTTTGAACCCATCCAAACATTGTCAATGGCGTGGTCTCCTTGGCTTTTACGTTGCAATTCAAGAGCAAGTTCAGTCGGGATCGATGGTGGCTGCAAGTTCAGGGCCCCCCCCCGCTCGCCGTGCCCTGTGCCCCCCACCCCGGGCCCCGGGCCCCCCCGAGCGCCCCGTGACGTCAGACCACCATTCATGGGTAGAGACGGTCGATACTCGTCGTAGATACGAGCGACGGGTGCTTGGTCGAAGTTGGAAGTTGATAGAGTTTGTTAACGATATTCAAGCCCGTCTTCTACAATCAAATTTTAAAAAAATGCTATTTAGTACAATAAAAAACAAAATTCAACATTTTACGAATTCAACTAAATAAACTAAAATGTTGAATTCCCAAAATGTTGAAAGAACATAGTCTTTAAATTATTGTTCGTTGACATTTAATTTATTATTTTGGTGACTGGAGCCGGCACTAAAGTTTTAGAAAAATCTGTTTTACAGGTCCTTGCGTCCGCGTCGACCTTACATCAGGGTAACAACAATATCTCAACTATGCCTAAAACTCTGTTAAATTTCAAAATGGTTCAAAAATTCTATTTTTATTTTGAGCGTTCCCGAAGGGCTTGAATTCTTATACATAAAATTTCCATGTCACAATGTTAATTACCGTAATCCTCCGAAACGGCTTTACCGATTTTTACCAAATTTTATATGCGTATTCAGTAGGTCTGAGAATCGGCTACTATCCATAATTTATAAATCAAAACAACGTTTGCCGGGTCAGCTAGTTTTTTATAATTTCGCAAGATATCAACTCTTCAAAAGCTAGCTAGATTTCGCAAAATTACCCTAAGAATCCATTTTTAGCTAAAACCTCTTCACTTGGACCAATGTTATCAGAGAGAGTGGAATCTAAAAGGTATACTTTCTTTTGCAATTCTATTGAAATGTCGCTGTAACCATTGTTCATTCTTAGCTTTTATAACCAACTTCAAAAATGACCAGATATCTTTTTTAGAAATATTTTAAGGAAAAATACATTGTACAAACTAACTCGCGGCGAGGCTCGAACTGGCGTGTCTAGGTCTGTAACTAGACCACGCGAGTTCCCACCCCGAGCGATGAATTTAAGAATATGTACCTACTTACCTTGTCTATGTTTTCTTTTAAAAAAAAAGAGGGAAAAAACCCTACTTTAAGACTACACCCACTTAGCCCACGTTTTATTAAGTTACGTGGACTTAAAAAATATGGGGTAACCCTACTCATTCCATGGTATCTATCTATACATATAAAATTGAAAGTCCTACCTGACTGACTGACTGAACTAAATATCAACTAGCCTAGCTTAAACCACTGGTCCTAGCAAAAATAAATTTGATGAAAAAATATCTTTGTGATGTGTCGGGATCGGGACTTACGCAGGTAAACCCCGTACTTCTATGAAACTGGAACCAAAGGGTCCCCTAAGATTTCACAAAAACAAATATAGTGAATTTTATGAAAGTGCCATGTGAATCTTACTGATTAACGTAACAGCACGGAATACATAATAGTACAATAGAAATTGCTAGGATCTTTTTGACAACCACTATAAGGCGTGGGCGATTGGGCGTGGGTAGACCTCCTACAAGGCAATTTGGATGTAGGCAGCGCGAGACCAGCCAATTGTACTGTGAAAATAATAAAAAAAAACGAAATTTAGGTTAGTATCTATAAATATTAAAAATCTGTAATTGAATTATATCCAGAAAAAAAATTGCAGGTCGTCTCAAAATCGGTAGCTAAACACGATTCTAATGTTTTTAGAGACTTTGTATGTTTGTCTGTTTGTTTGTTTGTTCCCGCTAATCTCAGAAACGGCTAATCAGATTTTAACCAAATTTGGTATGCAGATAGCTATAAGCCCGGAACTTTTTGTCCGGATATCCTGTCAGGTTATCCGGTAATTGTGATTTTTCTGCTTTTACTTAATTAGTTTGAATGTTTTATTGAATAAGTGTGTTGTGTGGATTCAACACATGATTTTTGGATATCTGGCAATTAAAAAAAAAGCCGGATATCCGGAAATATTACTTAATTAGTTTGATTGTTGTTTTGAAGAAGTGTATTGTGTGGAATCAACACATGATATCCGGATATCCGGTCATTTTAAAATAGAAATCGGATAGCCGGAAATTCTTCTCTTTCTCCATACAAACGTAGTTTACATTTTCTTCCCTGGATAAAGACATTAGAGCTAATATGTTTATGCCATTAAACCTATATCTGTCATGCATGACAATGCATCTACCTTTTTATTTATTTTTATTTTCTAATTAAAATAATAATAAAATGACAAACATAAAAAGGTGATAGTCATGACATGACAGATATAAGTTTTATGGCATAAACATAATATTTGCTCTAATGTCTTTATCCAGGGAGGAAAATGTAAACTACGTTTGTATGGAGAATGAAAATGGAGACTATCCTCTTAATATAGGTATGTTTGTGTAAGAATCATCAAAATCGGTTTATTATTTACGAAGATCATTATACGTTTCCGTCATATCAACGTCCTTTCATATACCCAAACTTTACCTTTTTATAATATAAGTTGGTCCCTACCTATAGAAGAGCATTTTCTCGAGGATATCTGTGTAATGTAACGTTCTTACGAATAGTATCTAGTCGATAGAAAGTTAACTTTATTTGAACAACAATATCAAAAGTCAAGAAAACAAAACACCAAGTAAAAACAAAGCTTCATAAGTGTTGCACAAATGGGCGGCCTTGTCGCAAAAGTTCAAGTAAGAGGCGTCATGGCGATCTGAAATCTCTAATACTCCACCAATCCACAGAATAAACGAAAATAACAAAAGAAGATACTGGCCTAACAATATATTCGTTTACCCCTTCACGCACCGATATGGCGATAAAAATGGCTTAAAAACACATGCCTACCTAACACAAACGAATACTTATCTGTAGATTATACAAAAACCTACTTCTTTCACAACGGGAGTCAAACCTACAACCGCACCCAAAATGTCCTCAATACATGTAACTTCCTTCTTACAATCAATAGCTACGCAATATCTAGGTTAGGCAGTAGGTAGGTACACATTCGGAGGTATCAGCGAAGCCTCTCGTCCTACTTTCTTACTGCGTAGGCTCGGTAGCCTCTCTTCCTCCTCATAAAGTTTTCAGATCCAGGCTAAAGTTGTTAGCATCATTCGGAATATGGATCGAGGTCGAGTGTTTTCCTTTTCCTTAATACTTAAGGTAGGTAGATACCGAGGACCTAATTTTGAGCTCGTTTAGCTCCACTTAAACAGCCGAAGAGATATGATTTAAATAACACAGATCATTGAGATATTAATATGAACTTGTATTAGAAGTGATATCGAAAACCTATTGCATGTTCCTTTTTACGCGAAATAAATCTATCGTCAAATGATTTTCGAGTTTCGAATGAATGACAAATTATGTGAAAAGCATAATTTGAGTGTTAGCAAAGCTTGGTATGTAAACTTTAAACAAGCTGGTGCAAGCCCGCCTTGCGTTTTAATTTTTAGGAGTTAAATGCTTGCGTCCTTGGGATTAGAATTAGATTATCCATGCCTTCATATTATAGAATAGAAGAAGATGTCGCATGTCGCATTTGAACTGACTAGTGTCGTCAGGCCCGCCTACCTAGTTCACTTACATTGCCCGCTAAACACAGTTGAGTTGTTGATTTGCCTATACTGAAAAAGCAACTGTTTTCGATAAACAAATCAACAGCAAAAATGATTTAAAAATTCCAGTACCCGCGTACGCGTGCGTTCTTTTTTCTTTAAATAATGTTTTGTACAAATCAACATTTAGGAGACTATGTGCTCGTACGAGCGTATGGCGAAACCACGCCCACATGAGACGTTCTCTTGGTGACGCTAAAAGAGAAATCACTTTGTGAGAGGCTTCCACGCAGAATAGGCCACAGTCACAAAGGCATTCGCGATGCTACGACGACGCGCCTCCACCACAACTTACCAGTACAGTACATAATAATAAATAAGACACGTTATATCAAACAGTTTTATATTGTTTATTGTGCCTATATAATTAATTATTTTATGTTATTATTTTTTAAACAGTGTTGCCCAATGGGCTAAGTACCTAAGTATCCACCTAACTGCCATTGATGTCAAAAATAGAAATAAACACACAAAGTATTCATTTCAAAAGCTTTTCCCAATAATCTTTAAAAAGGAAATATCTATTTAGAATTCATATTTATACTTCTTTTAGAATTCATATTTATGTTTGTAAGAGGCATCCCTGATATCTGGAACAGCCACGCGGCGCCTCTCGGCGGTCCCGGCGCGGCGGGCGTGGGCGTCTGACGTCATTCCCCACACCTCCAGGGTCCATCATCCCGCTCCCCTTTCGCCCCTCCCTTCAACTTGACATTCGGGGCTGTATCGACCCGAGAGCCGCAATGCCGAGGTCTGTTTACCTCGCGAGCCGGTTTATGAATGAAATTGCGCCTCGATTGAGTTCGCCGGCCGGTTTCATGCGAATCTTTTCTTTGTATTTTCAGAGGGAAATCAGTGTTTCTTGTAGCTTTGTTATTTACTTGAGTGCATATTGTTTATATATAGTTTAGACAAAGCTTAATATAATGACTAAGGACAACTGACAACTTCTTAACTGAAAAATGTATTTAATTTCAATTACAACATAGCGAAAACAGAAGAAAAATCTATCTAAATTATAGTTACGAAATAATTGAGACAAGGATTAGTGGTAATTGAATAGAAAATAGTTCTAATTATTGAGAACAAAATTAAAAAAAAAGGAAATAAAACAAAACCATTCTTAAAATAAGACATAATATTTCTATTGCAAAAGGCAATTAACGCCTAAACGCTAATCACCCAGTTTTTATTTTGATTTTTGTTTGTTTCCTAAGATTCATTTGGTTTCGCTGTTTGTTCAGCGGATGCTTCCCCTGGGCCCCCTCGTCTTCCAAACACAGCCGCCTGAATAGCCGAGAACAGCCCGTGGTGAGGCGTCGTCGGGAGGCAAGCGGCTGCAGCCACGAAGGCTACTGAATGACCACGCTCGAACCTCGTATGGCGGATTCGAAGCCGAATATCGGACGCCAAACTCTATCCCAGAGAAAGCTTCATTTGTTCATTGATTCATTTGTTTTTTTTTTTGGTTTTTAGTCTTTGATGTTGTGAGTTTGCGCCCGAAACCGACTCGACATCCACCCGTCGAAGGCCGTAACCAGACAGGTCGGTCGATGAAGAAGCCCAGGGGAAGACCGACAGTTATTCATTAGAACTTGCTTATTAACGAATCGGGAAAAAAATGTCAAAAGCGCGATTCAGGAATGGTCCTTCAAACTCAAATTACTCCGGAACTATTAGACGTACAGCTTTGATTTTCATATATGTTTCGAAATAGAGTGCTAGGTTTGAATTTTTGGAATTATTTTCTAGGTATTCTGTCATGAAACTTGAGTTTTTGATTAAGGGTTTTGTATGGAAATCGAATTTGTGGTTGTGACGTCAATCGTTATCATGGTCAGAGGGACATCCGTTGATGGAACAATGTAGTTTTTAATTTTTAACGCTATCGTTTGCATGGTAAGAGTTAAATTAGCTTGATTAGCTTCTCAAAAGGGAGTACAAGGTACTACTTGTTTTAAAATGATACAATGAATCATAGAACAACACACAACAATGTTATTAAAGACACAGTGGCCGTGTTGGAAGCACGTGCGTATGATAAAAATACGGACCAGCCGAGTTATTACATCAAAACTAGTTACAAGTTAAGCTTACGTTAAACGTTCGCGTTCCTGCAAACCACACCTACAAGAAATTCGTCTGCATATTGGCGTTTTGTCTGACGGGCCGCAAATCGGGACGTATAACGATAGCCATATAGCCGAATACAGTACCTACTTAAAAAATAATTGAGCAGCTTCTAAATTTAAAAATAGTATGGGATTTTTTGAATTTGAAAGGTGCTTAGTTGTTTAAGTAGAACTCAAATTTTGAGTTGCGTTTCTGTATTCGACCGTTAGCCGTTACCTAGTTACAAGTTTTGATGCAAATCATTTATTTCTTTGGAAATCCAACCAACAGCTATTCTTTAAAAGTAAACTTACTACAAAAACAACATTGTCAAAAGTAATAAACACCACGCGATTAAAACCGAAAAAATAGTTTAATTTCTATCCATCATCGCGAAAACAGAAGAAAAGTAGAAATTCACCTATTTTGAAATTCCTTTATCAGACCAATCCCCCAGTAGCTCATGGCTATGACGTCAAAGCTTTCACGTGACCAGCATACTCACGTGAATACATAATAATGTATATCTTTAATTAGTATTAAAAAAAAGTCGCTGTATTCACGTCTGTCTGTGTGTTTATCTACTAACTATAGTAGATAGATACCTACAATTTTGCAATGCAACGCAACGTTGGGGCTTTGGAAAATGCTAAAAATTATTAAAGCAACGCAATTAAGCCGCAATTATTTAAATTAAATCAAGTTAGAGCTGTGCCAACTATAGTTATTTATTATGCAAGGCTGCAAAGTTGGTTTTTACAGCGAGTACTTGTATTGAATGCTGAACGTCGCAAAGGTTTCAAGGTACGAGATGCAAAAAACTTTGCTGCCGAGTGAAACACACAATTTTTCACCTCACTACAGTGAGGAAAACGCTAGGTGCATTTTTCCGGTAGAAAACTCAATTCGGCATTGTATACCGCTTATTGTAAAGTAAATAATAAAAATAAGCAAACAATCTCTAAATTGAATAATTCATGAAAAAACCTGCTTGATACTAATGATAATAAACAATAAATATTACATTGGCAATATGCAACAATACTTCGTGCTTCGATGCCATGAACAAAAAAAAAGAAATGAGGTTCCGGTTAGCGCATTTTCAAAGGACTTGCTCTTTAAAAAAGTATCGAGAAGACAGATTCGAATTTTAAAATCTCTTTCCACGCTAGGGCGCAAAATGCGATTTTGCACGCAGAAATTAGCGTGCAAAACGATCCTTTCCGAGGTTGTGAGGTGAAAAAATAATTATTAATATCATCAAATTCTATACTTCTATCTTAAAATTGAATGAACGTAGCGCAATTCGTAACCTACTCACTATTATGTATTCTGTGCTGCTACGCCGCTACGTCATTTACGAGTCGCTACGAACTAGCTACGAACGTTCATGTGCTACGAAAGTAACGTACAATTTGAAAGAGATTCGTAATTTCGACCCATCGTACATCGGCCCATTAGCTCAGTTGGTTAGAGCGTCGTGCTAATAACGCGAAGGTCGCGGGTTCGATCCCCTCATGGGCCACAACTCTTTTTGCTTATTTTTATTTAATTATCATGGACAGATCATGATGGTTTTTTTATTCTTAGATAACAAAAAAAATTGTACGTTCGAATTGAGAACTTATTTTTTTGAAGTAGTAGGTTAAAAAGGACGACGTTTGAAACAGGTTCATTCAGAATCTATTTTTTTATAAATTTAACACAATAACACCGCATATTCTTCCGGACAGAAATAGAGAGTGTTTAATTTCACCCACTAGGTAGGAAAGTCTACCTAGTGGGCGAAAAGGTGGAAAGATTCCCTACGCGATAGAGACATAACTACTTGCGCCATCTATTGGTAGCATTTTAAAACAATTAATTTCATGACGTCTCTTGACCAAATGACCATTTGGAAATAGCTATAGTGTGGTATATATTACAAAAAAATGAAGAATATGAAGAATAATATTTTGAAATAAAACAGTCGGCACCTTGACTAAACAAAAAAAACCCGGCCAAGTGCGAAACTCGCGCACGAAGGGTTCCGTACCACTATCACAATTGGGTACGGAACCCTAAAATGGTTTACAACAACTTTGATTCAAAGAAAATCTGAAACTTATAAGAAACTCTTTGGTCAGTGAAGGCAGACTAGTATATTTGACAGATAGGGCAGCCATTTTGAATTCCATGACCAACTCGATTTGACGCGACCAATCAGAAGCGACCTCACATTGCCTTGTAGTTTTTGAAACACGTTTGTTGTATGGGAGCCCCTTTTAAATAATTGTTTTATTTTGTTTTTAGTATTTGTTGTTGTAGCGGCAACCGAAATACATCTTCTGTGAAAATTTCAACCTTCTAGCTATTACGGGTCATGAGATACAGCCTGGTGACAGACGGACGGACGGACGGACGGACGGACGGACAGACAGACAGACAGACAGACAGACAGACAGACAGACAGACAGACAGACAGACAGCGAAGTCTCAGTAATAGGGTCCCGTTTTTACCCTTTGGGTACGGAACCCTAAAAAGAACTAAATGCAATACTATCACAACGTCACTGTCAATGTCATTTATGATGACAGATTCCATCAAAAGTTTTTGTTTGCTTTTTGTAATGTAATGTTGTTTTTTGGATAGTTTCTGTATAAAAATTAAAATAGCCATGGAATCTGATTGTGAAAAAGATCCTTTGCCTCACCACGAACAACAACCGCTGTGTACCTCACGCCTGCCTTACAGACAAGGACGAAAACTTACTGCTATAAAGGTACCAGAACGTTTTATCATGTCCTAATCTATACTCAAGTAAAAGCCAAGCAAATAATTTTAGGTTGCTGAAATGGGCCCTCTACTGGGTCTCTTAGAGAGTAGTAACACGCCACGAGTCTACTCCGAATTGGTTATTATCGCATGACATGTCGGTTTCCTCATGATGTTTTCTTTCACCGTAAGAGCAATGTTAATAGCGTGAACTTCAGCATTGAAGGACCCATAACCATCGGCATTAAAGTCAGGATATCTATCACTAGACCAACACCGCTCCGTTTATAAATTACAGCCTTAATGAAAGAACCCATCAGCATCTGTCTATGAAACAAACTAACATGAAAACAGATAACATCCTATAGTGTCACCTTCATAAGTCTTGAACCTGTAAGATCATTGTGCTTTCTCTTTTCCTTTGCAACATCCTGAAATATTTATTAATAATTTTACAGGTGTATACAACCAACGATGAATCCAATCACCTGCTCGTCTTCGGTGTCCCATCAATCAACCTACGTCAAGAAACTAAAAACTTATTCATGAAATTCGGCAAACTGCTCAAGTTTAACATCACAAAAGAGCACAAAAGTGAAAAGTTCACTGAGACATACCATGCTATGTATGAGAACATAAAATCAGCCCGTGTTGCTAAAAAATTCATTGATACTAAAAACTTTTACGGTGGAACTTTACATGTTTGCTATGCACCTGAATTAGAAACTGTTGAAGAGACTAAAAAGAAATTACTTTTAAGAAAAAAAGATGTATTGTCTCGTTTAAAAAACTTAGAAACAGAAAAAAATACTAAAAACAGTAGTGATATTACAAACCCAACTGTTGAAAATAAAATAGATACCACAATTCCAAATATAAATGAAAACAAAATGTTAAACATGGGTAATGAAAACATTATTTATTTAAATAACAGAAAAAGAAAATTAAATGAAAATAAAATAAAGAAAATTAAAGTAAATACTAAGTTAATTAAAAATCATATTGAATTCATTAGCAAGGATAATAAATTTAGTACTTGTCATAATAAACCTAGTAGCAGCCATAATGACCATAGTACAGCTCTTGTTAAAAATAGTACTAGATATAATAAATCTGGTAACAACAGTGAATACAATTCTTCAAAATTAATTGCTGGACCAATTTATTATGACAATAGTACTATCCTTAATGAATCTGGTACTAACCATAACAAATTTAATACAAACCTTAATAAATGTACTAAAACAGACAATGTAGAAATAGTAGATTTTACATCAACTGAGAAAGAAACTATTTCAAACATAAATGAAGCATTAAATTATAATAAATTTGGTAATGAAGTGATAAGAAAAGTAGAAAATAAAACTTTAAATAGAATTAAATTTCATTATAATAAGTAAATGTTGGTTTATTTTATTCTAAAAAGAAGTATTATTTAGTACCTACATCTGATTATTTAATTTAATATTATAATAAGGTAGCTATTTATTTAAAAACTACTGAACTGATTGTGATGGATGAAATTAGAACCTATGTAGCTAGATTTATTAAATAACACATAGACCACAGGGAGGATGGTGACTAAGGGATGGTTTATAAACCAAAGTGGTTGTTCTAAACCGGGGTGGGGCGGGAATAAGCTACTTTTGTATGAAGACAGCTTTTATTTGCATGTTGTCTGTGGTTCCCAGTCCAGTTTAAACCAACCTTAACACGGGAACCACGAGGTTATTATTATCAATAAAATAACTATTTAGATAACATAGTTATAATAGAGTAGATGTTGCCTCATACTGTGGGATATAATATTTAAGTTCTTCAGGGATGCTGAATAGAGTCAAAAATAATATATTGTTAAAGTTAATTATGCAGAGCCGCTCGTAGCGTACCAACTAGCTGCTACCAACTAGTAAGCTGTGGTGTGGTTATATAGCAAGGTACTTTATAAATAAAAACCACAAACATCTCAACTAGATGATTTAACCAACCTTGGTGTTTGGTCAAAGTTCTAGTTTTAACCAGTTCTAGCTAGTACTTACCTATAGCGCCTATAGTGTATTTACTCTAGTTCCACTCCTAGCCTTGACTTTGCTTTGGAGTGGGTAAATATATACCTACCTATGCATACTAGATACATTCATCTACTAAAAGATCTAATAGGAAAAACAAGCGTTAGGTTTCCACTACTTCAAACGCTCGCCTATATTTAAAAAAAAAAAAGGTAACAAGGTTTTATTATTTTTTTAATAGCGGACTCATCCGTGTACCTATACTTTGGCCAGTGCAGCCACTAAGAAAATCGGGTCTGCAGGGGAATTCACAGCCTTTCGGTCCGATACCGATATCGGAAAGGTTATCTCTGTCTCGCTCAGCACGATCCAATAAGACAGAGACAGGCATGTCAAGTCGATCTTCGGTTTCGGACCGACGCTTTCTGAATAACCCTACTGATCTTGTTTCACTGCCGTCTTCCTTGTTTTAGATGAGCGTGCTACATCTTAGCTTAAACCATATCATGACTTACCATCAGGTGAGATAGTGGCCAGACGCATATTCTTTTAAAGTAACAAAAGTTATTTCTTTTTTGTTTTTATTACTCAACGCATTTTTGCTAGAAATATTTTACAAGGAGAAATGCATCATCAAAAATTCTCCTTCAGGACAGGTTTCGAACCTTTGCCGGAACCGGAAGAATGCGCCACACGAGAACTCACGTGACATAGTGAATTAACGATTATGCTTTCTCCCTGTTTTGTTTGCCGACTAAGGCTCGGCCAGTCAATATTTGTAAAACTGTTACTGGTAGATGGCGTTCAAACCGAGTCTTAGGCGGTATCGATGCATAACATAATAGTTGTTCAAAATATCTTATTAGGAAAGGAATAAAACACAAAATAATGAAATAAAAATAATTATTTTTGCATAAAATGTTTTACATTTCATAATATTAAGTAAGAGTCTACCTTCTCTTTCTTCATACAACCATGTCATGGTCGACTGTTTCCCTCCTGGATAAAGGCATTAGAGCAAATATTCCATGAACATGTCTCTACGTTTTGTTTTTTTTTTTTTTTCATTTTCTAATTAGAATATAATAACATTAAGAAAAATTTGAATACCTAGGTATGAAAAACTCAAAACGTAGGGGCATGGTCATGGCATGGCTGATATAAGTTTTATGGCATACTAAACATTATTTACTCTAATGTCTTTATCCAGGGAGAAAACAGTCGACTACGTTTGTAAAGTTAAGTAGATAGACTTTCCCCTTGATAGAATAATAGGTAGGTAGGTATAATTACAATTTACAGAAATCCACATAAAGCACAGAAAATAACAAATTATGGTCGGGCAACAAAAATGCATATCCATTCCAAATTTATTACTTTTGGAATGTTTCCCATTCCTCTGTCTTTTCATAAACTACATAGGTCGGTGAAGCCACAAAGAAAGACGGCTAGGAAGAAACTTGTTCCACTGTTAAATACTTTTACTATGAGCCATAAAATATTAGGCATGCCATCGCACTAACCTAATTCTTCTCCTTTTCGTATAGTGGTTTGGCTAAGAGTTTTCAGGTCGCCCTAAGGCCTCTAACTTGAACTAACGACTGCTATCTGCGATAACAACCGGGACCGACTACTTTAATGTGCCTCTTAAAGCACGGAGGAGCTCGATAAAACGATTTTTTCCACATAAATGATCAGTCACCCATCCAAGTAATGACCGCGACAAGCGTTGCTTAACTCGCACGACCGTTCAAGATCGGTAGGTGCCAGAAGAAGAAGCACTAACCTATAATGCGATAGTTTAAATATTTGTCTGTCAATCACGCAGCTAACGGATTTGGCTGAAATTTTAGTTTAGGCATGCATTTTTGTTTACGACTTAATTATGTTACATTATATGCATTTATTTTTACAAACAAACCTACATCAAGTTAAAGATATCTATAATTTTGATAATATCATTTTAAATTTGTTTAACCCATTATTTGTATACAAAAATTACATCTTTTCCCGGGTCCTTCTTTATATGACATTATTTATTTTATTTAAATGACTATAGAAACCTAAACCTAAAAGTCCGTCGGCAGCAGGACATTATATTATTTATTAATATTTATATTTAGTATATAAATTTATTTATATTCATACCTACGCGTTTTGACTATTTTACAATAGTCTGACTGAGAGGAAGTCTCCTCGCCACCAAGACTAAAAGCCAAAAAGTCAAGAAAAAAAGAAGAAGAAAACGCAAATTAGACAGGGAAAAAATGTAATATAAGTAATAGAAAACAAAACCACATTATTATTACTTACTAATTGAATTTTATTCAAAAAATATATACAGCCGGCCGACTGAATAGATAACCTTCTCGTTTTCGAAGTCGGTTAATTATACATCGTTTTACTTAGGATTACTACATTTTTTTCGAATAAAGTATAGTGACCGGCACGAAAGTTGAAAAGTTTTGTCGTGGAAGGGGAAAGTTCGCGCAGTACATTTTACATGCGCTTTCTATGAAAAATCGACTTTTGCGTATCCGCCGTTTTGTTTCATCTAATCTGCCGCCTACTATACCTAGCTTCTTTAAAGAGCTAGCTGTGAATCGATAAAACTTAACTTAATTAAAAACATATAAAACAGATCTTCACGTAAACCATTTACATAGTTATTATACACATTTTATTTTACATAATCAAGTAAAATTACCGCCGTTTTCCTTCTAGCGCGAGCGTGCTACAGCTTACACCATACTTACCATCATGTAAAATAGTGCTAAAATGCTCATCTATCGTTTATTAAAAAAAACAAGGCTGCGTTTCTTACTGTTCTTTTCTATTTAGGATTAGAGCTAAATTACATTAGAACACAGACCAGAAAACCAATAGATAGCTAATACCGTAAAGACCAATGGCGGTAAATTATTTGCACTACAAAGCTTGTGACATAAAAACATATACCTACTGTAAAATGTACATTACTAATTCCTAAATGCATAATAGGAAATATATTCTCGGTGGTTAAAAGATATGGAGATTTATTTCACTCAAACAAAATGATGTATGAGGATCTGTCACGGTTCTTTTCTACAATTGTTCAGACAGGAAACGAACGAACCGGCATCCTACTGTCAGATATTCGCCCGATGCGCCACAGAAATCGTCAAATAAGAGCAATACATAACAGTTTATTGGTTTTCTGATCTTGTTGGTAGCTTGTAAACTGTGCAGTGTGCGGCTAGGTTCAGTGCAGTGCTAGTGGCCGAGCACGAGCCAGCGGTGTGAAGTGTGCTCCACTTGCGGCTGCAGCAGCGGCGTGCGCACGCGCAGCTTCACCTCCAGCGACCCGCCCGCCGCCCGCCGACCGTCCATCAACTATTATACACATTATGGTCTAATTAGTATACGTTAAGAACGTGGCGACTGTTACCATTTCCATACAAACTTTCACATTCAAATAAAACGGAGAAACATTTATCAATGAAAAAAATGTTTCTACGTTTTATTTCATTTCGAATGAATATTTTGGAAAACCTTGCGGTGGGGACCCTTTAAAAGTAAAATCTTAATCCGAATAATATCGATATTAAGGTAGAAGACTAAATTTTTCATAATTTATTTTGGTATTAAGTTTGTATGGAAATGGTAACAGTCGCCACGTTCTTAAGGGTCCATATAACCCCAATTGCGTGACAGGGATAGTGCTAGCGAATTTCAGATGTGTTAATGAAGATGCCAGTACGCAAAATTTTAGGGCGTAAAATCAAACAATTGGTAATTACACGATAATAAAACATTAATTTTGATTTCAAATAACTAAGATCAGTTCATCTACATAGTTTTATTAGTATAGTAATATATTGACTGACTAATTGTAAAGGGTGAAGGGTATATTTAAATTTAGAAGCTGCTCAATTATTTAAGTACGCCTCAAATTTTAAGTGGCGCTTCTGTATTCGGCTGTAACAAACTCATAAATTACAATACAAATTTTAAATTTAGAAGCTGCTACCCCTAAAATAATTGTCGCGTCTAATATTCGGCTGTTTGTATAGTAGTAGTAAACAAAACTCACCGGGAAACTCTCATGCAGAGTGACCTGCGTCTCCAGCGGTGCGAGCTTCACGTTGACGACGCCGAGCGTCGAGTCCGCGCGGAACCAGCCGCTGCAACAACACGCGCCGCTACACAACCCGCTACGCACACAGTACATGCTACTTACTACTGGTTACTACACTACTACTGCTACTGCTACTTGTTACTACTAGGTTACTTTACTTACTACTTATATACAGGGTTAGGGGGCGTCCATAAATTACGTGAGATCGAGTCAAATCTCATCTAATCTTACGTTGGTGAGAAGGAGGGACTCGGCAAATATCACGCATTTTTTTTTATTGAAACAAAAAAAAATTATACTATTTTGGTCCATTTAATCCAGATTGTACACACTGAAAAATTCTGCTACCGAAGCTATATTTTACTGCTCCAGTAACTGAACACACTACAGTTTACACGATGCAATTTTTTTATTCTTTTTACAATAACAATCCAACGCGTTTACGTAAGAAACCCACATTTTGAAAAATCTCACGTGAGATTGGAGGATGGGGGAGGGGGTTGAATAAAATCTCACGACATCTCACCAGGGGGGGAGGGAAGGACAGAAAATTTCAAAAAACACCTCACGTAATTTATGGTCGCCCCCTTAGGTATATTGTACAAGGAAGGCTTCATCAAAAATAATAGTTCTAGTAGAATGGTTTGAGTAGTAAATATAAGAAATGTTTTATACAGGATTACTATGCAAATTAAAAAAATAAAAATAAAATAAATAAATAAATTATCTGAACAACACACAGCGCCATCTAGCCCCGTGGTAAGCGACTAAGCTTGTGTTACGGTGACTAGACAACGGATATAAATACATACAAACAAAAACATAAACAATTGTACTTATACAATTGTTTGTAAATACATACATATTATACATAGAGGAAAAAAAAAGGTGGAGGTGGTTAATATTATACTTACCTTTTAATTTAAACTAACACGATTGAAATATTTTTTAAATAATACTTTTTAATTTTAAACACATGCTACTTATATTTTATAAAGGTAAAAGAACAATGGCCATAAATTATTTGCACTTAAAAGAAAGTATATTTAAAAATAATCTCGTTTTTTTTCATTTTAATTACTATGAACATTTAACTATTTTTTAATGCACGTAACAACCCATTTTTAGTCAAATAAAATTCCGTATGGAGATTGGTTACTACTACAAGAACAAACTATCAAACTGTTTAGACGCTGAAAACCTTGAAAGCTCTCTAGCTACGCTCGAAGAATCACCTAGAGAGACGGTACAAACAACTTACAATATCATCGAAAATAGCATCAAAAACTGTTCTTATCACTTAAAGCTGCCGAAACATAAAGAAGAGCTACAAGCTATTATAACGGAAGAAGTGGCTAATCTAATACAGGAAAGACATCTACTTAAGTGTAAAGGAAACAAAACAAAAGAAGAAAAACTTACACTCAGTAAACTATACAGAACCATAAATAAAAAGACGAAGCAAAATAGAAAAGATTATAGAATAAATATCCTACACTACTATCTAAACACAACCGGCGGACTTAATAAATGCTACAAAAAACTAAACAAAAGTAAACAATTGATGACACATTTATACAATGCATCTGGAAACATAGTTACAAACAGGAAAGACCTAAAGAACATAGCTACACTGTATTACCAAGCCCTATACAGAAAACCAACATTGGAAATACAAAGAGGTACAATGGACTATGACACCATCGAAGACCCAATACTACCCTTTCTGGAAAGCGAAGTAGACCTTTCAATAAGGAATTTAAAAACGGAAAAAAGCCCTGGATCAGATGGTATAACGAATGACATGATTAAAAAAGGAATACACATTTTAACCAAGCCACTGACAAAACTATTCAACCTAATAATGCACGAAAAATACATACCTGAACAATGGAAATGTTCCGAAATAGCCCTAATTTACAAAAAAGGCGATCCAAAACGTATTTCAAACTATAGACCAATTAGCCTCTTACCCTGTCTCTACAAAATCTTTACATCTACGATACTTAGACGACTAACAAAAATAATAGATGATAACCAACCAGTAGAACAAGCGGGCTTCAGGAAAAACTACTCTACCTGCGACCATTTTCACTCTCTAAAACAAGTAATTGAAAAATACACAGAATACGATAGACAACTATATATAGCCTTTATAGACTACTCAAAAGCTTTCGATTCGATTACGCACGAGTCTATATGGCGTGCATTAACAGAGCAGGGAGTTAATCAAGAATATATAGACATACTAAAGATAATCTATAGAGATAGCTCTGCGAGGATAAGACTCGAAGAAGCAGGAGACCCGTTCCCAATAGAAAGAGGCTCAAAACAGGGTGACCCTCTATCCCCAAAACTATTTATTTCTGTACTGGAAAGTGTCTTTAGAAGGCTGGACTGGACTGACATGGGAATAAGGATAGACGGAAGACACCTAACCCACCTGAGATTCGCTGACGATTTAGTTCTGCTCTCAGAGGATCCGAATCAACTCCAATTCATGTTAGAATCACTAAACAACGGAAGTAAAGCAGTAGGACTTGAAATAAATGAAGAGAAAACAAAAATGATGACGAATAAAGAGACAAAACCAATCACACTAAATACGAAAGTACTAGAATACGTTGAAGACTACATCTATCTAGGACACCTTATTTCATTCTCGTCCTGTAACGAAAAAGAAATTCAAAGAAGAGTCAAACAAACTTGGAACAAATACTGGGCAATGAGGGAAATATTTAAAGGAGCTTTACCAACCAAACTAAAAGCCAAAGCAATGAATCTATGCCTAACTCCATGCCTGACCTATGCCTGTCAGACCTGGGTTCTCACCAAAAGTTCAAAGAACAAAATAGCAATATGTCAAAGAGGTATCGAAAGAAGCTTTCTGAATTTAAGACTCAGAGACAAAGTAAAAAACACTGAGATAAGGAAACGAACACAGGTCAATGACGTCACCAAATTAGCGCATAAACTGAAGTGGAAATGGGCAGGACATATACAAAGGATGGATCCAAATAGATGGGCACACACTCTTACGAACTGGGCTATACGTGACTCAAAACGTAAAAGAGGAAGACCCCCAACAAGATGGGCTGACGACATAATAAAGATCGCCGGAAAACTATGGACGAGACTAGCGAAAGAAAGGAAAGACTGGAAACATTTGGAGGAGGCTTTTACCGCTTAGCGGTCCTTATTAAACTAAAAATTAAGATTATACAAAAATACACTAACATACTTAGATAAGTTTTTTACTAACATACATAAATAATAAGTACTAACTAACACACCTACATGTTTTAATATGTTCACAATACGAAGTTACCTAATTAAGCACTATCACATTTTTCGTAAGAGTAAGGAAAATAAAGCTATTTTTATTTTATTTTATTTATTTTATTTATGGAGATTGGCCATTGTCCTTTTGTGTGTAAGAAAGTAAGTAAAGTATGTTTGGTACTTCTTCATGCAAAAATCACAAAAACAATTTTGATGAAACTTGGCATACAGATCTCTTTATCCCTTTATTCCCACGGGATTTAGTCGGGTGAAACCGCTTGTAGCTTGAATAAAAGTTACCCTTCAGAATAGACTTCAAGTTTGATGCTGTGCCGCTTGAAGTACCGTTGGCAGGCGCGGTTGGAGCGCTGTATGGACAGCGGGAACACGGCGTTGTACGCGGGACTGTTGGTGTCCTTGACTGTCACTGTCTGTACGGTCGGCAACATCAACTTACCCTTTAGAATAGACTTCAAGTTTGATGCCGTGCCGCTTGAAGTACCGTTGGCAGGCGCGGTTGGAGCGCTGTATGGACAGCGGGAACACGGCGTTGTACGCGGGACTGTTAGTGTCCTTGACTGTCACTGTCTGTACGGTCGGCAACATCAACTTACCCTTTAGAATAGACTTCAAGTTTGATGCCGTGCCGCTTGAAGTACCGTTGGCAGGCGCGGTTGGAGCGCTGTATGGACAGCGGGAACACGGCGTTGTACGCGGGACTGTTGGTGTCCTTGACTGTCACTGTCTGTACGGTCGGCAACATCAACTTACCCTTTAGAATAGACTTCAAGTTTGATGCCGTGCCGCTTGAAGTACCGTTGGCAGGCGCGGTTGGAGCGCTGTATGGACAGCGGGAACACGGCGTTGTACGCGGGACTGTTGGTGTCCTTGACTGTCACTGTCTGTACGGTCGGCAACATCAACTTACCCTTTAGAATAGACTTCAAGTTTGATGCCGTGCCGCTTGAAGTACCGTTGGCAGGCGCGGTTGGAGCGCTGTATGGACAGCGGGAACACGGCGTTGTACGCGGGACTGTTGGTGTCCTTGACTGTCACTGTCTGTACGGTCGGCAACATCAACTTACCCTTTAGAATAGACTTCAAGTTTGATGCCGTGCCGCTTGAAGTATCGTTGGCAGGCGCGGTTGGAGCGCTGTATGGACAGCGGGAACACGGCGTTGTACGCGGGACTGTTGGTGTCCTTGACTGTCACTGTCTGTACGGTCGGCAACATCAACTTACCCTTTAGAATAGACTTCAAGTTTGATGCCGTGCCGCTTGAAGTACCGTTGGCAGGCGCGGTTGGAGCGCTGTATGGACAGCGGGAACACGGCGTTGTACGCGGGACTGTTGGTGTCCTTGACTGTCACTGTCTGTACGGTCGGCAACATCAACTTACCCTTTAGAATAGACTTCAAGTTTGATGCCGTGCCGCTTGAAGTACCGTTGGCAGGCGCGGTTGGAGCGCTGTATGGACAGCGGGAACACGGCGTTGTACGCGGGACTGTTGGGGTCCTTGACTGTCACTGTCTGTACGGTCGGCAACATCAACTTACCCTTTAGAATAGACTTCAAGTTTGATGCCGTGCCGCTTGAAGTACCGTTGGCAGGCGCGGTTGGAGCGCTGTATGGACAGCGGGAACACGGCGTTGTACACGGGACTGTTGGTGTCCTTGACTGTGGCGGTGCGGTCTGATAGCGGAGCGTCCTGGGAACCATAGTACAAGAGGCTAGAGTACTACTGTTCTTTTTGAAAAATTATTTTTTAAAAAAATCATTTTCTAAAAGTCGGATTACAACATTGCTTACGAGATTAGGATAAAAACCCGGCCAAGTGCGAAACTCGCGCACGAAGGGTTCCGTACCACTATCACAATTGGGTACGAAACCCTAAAATGGTTTACAACATGTATGGGTTCGTAAGTCCCACACACATATACTTAGTTGGGAAAAGATTAGGGATCGATAAATCAAAGCGCCCGTGACGAAGGTTGAATGAACACTAATTTATTGAAATAAGGTAAAACGTGAGTAGCCGACGGTGACGCGTGCAAACGCACCGTCAGCGGAATGTACGTTCACTGTACATCTTGCCCTCTCAGATAAGGGGGACCGATTACACAACAATAACAAATACTATAGATAAGAGTCTTATTTTGATTATATTATATCATGCGGGTATTTTACGCGAATTATTGGGCATCGGGGAAGTGCCCACTCCCACATTCACTTTAAGACGATCACTTGTCGCACACACATTATCACACGATTGGGCTCGTGAGTCCGATGGTTGTACATTATTAACACATACACTTTCACATGATTGCATCTCAATTTGATCTCGTGGATGCAATTCCGACGACGGGTCCGGCACCCGCTTAGGCTTCTTGCCCCATCTTACTCGCAGCTTGGAGATCCCAACGCATACTCCTACGATCAGAATGCAGGATATGACGACGTATAATACAGTGTAATGATGGACATCATAAACAGTCAGCTCCTTCAATGATTGTTCTTTCAAGTTGGCAATTTGAGTTGATAGTTCGTTCCATGTCTTAGAACTGTGACCTTCAAATTCAAATGATTTATCAGACACCGATGTATTGATGAGTGTGTTCAATATAGACACCTCTGGAACTTCAATGTCCGCACGAGTGTTAGTTCGACTGACGTAGTTGTTGTGTGCGTATAGGCTAAACGCGTTAGTTTTTAGGATACAGCCTTCCTCTATGCTAATAATGCCTTTGCCCTTCAATTCTCTGATAGCCATGCCAGATGAGCAATAAATGCGAACGTGGCATTCTTCACAGCACGCGAATAGCCAGTCATTGCTCCGGTGCAACTTGATCCAGGTATCTTCACACGACGTTATCTTTGTAACACACGTGGAGGTCTCCCGGCCGCCGCTTTGTAATTTGATATTGCAAAGTGATTGTTGTAATTTTAATTGATAAAGAGGCATGTTCAATGAACATAAAATAATATTGCTTTGTGAGATATGTAAACATGTTTGAAAGTCAGTTTCGGATAGTAGAAAAGCAAGGTCTTTGTTCAGGTTGTAGGCCATATAAGGAAGTACTGGAATGATGCGAAATGTTTCAGACCCTCGAGTTTGAGGCACCGTCAAAATTTTGTCTAATTCGAAGAGATCAGTGCTTAAAAGTGGAATTTTGATTTCTATGATTAGATAATTCGTTACTATTCGAGCAGAGATTTTAAACAATTTGTATATATCCTTGATATTCTTCCCGTCTATAGGCAGCATTAAATCTCCGTGTAATTGACCTGAAATGATATTCATTTGTAGTTGTATCTCTTCGGGCAGTATTAAATGTGGGTCGATGTGTCCGTGTGAAATATCCGTTATAGTGTCGATTAGGGTTTGCTGCATGCGTCGTAGTTTGGATAGAATGATGTTTGCTGTTATGGCAGATGATAAGATGGTAAATCCATTTTCGGTATTGAGAACGACACGATTTAGTTCAGTTGAGGTATTTCGTATATGTTGCTCAATAAATGCGAATTGTTTTTTCATATAGGCTTCATTTCGTCTTAAAATGTTGAATTCCGACTCCAACACTAAAGTTTGATTTTTTAATAGATTTTGAAGATGGTTTTCGTTAGCCGTAATTTTTTCTATGTCATCTTTGTATTGGTCGGCGAATCTCTCGTCTAGAACGCCAAATAACGTGTTTGCGAGGTAGCCAACGCCGTTAACTAGTCCTCTTTTCTGTCGATGAACATACGGATCCCTAGTAAGTATTTTATTGTAGTGATATAATTCGCTAATTTCATGATCAAGTTGTAGGAACATATTGTTGTAGTGGCTGGAGCCTTTGCTGTTTTCTCTGATGTGTGCTATGTATGTTTTTATATTAGTCACTCCTTGCCAATATGTAGACATATTGTAGTATACAATCAACTTCCAATCATCCTTTATGTATCTCAAGTTAGCTACTTTGTCAAAGAACAGTCCTTGGTTGCTCGTTATAGATGAAATATTTATATTATTCGGTTCTTGAGTTTGTTGATAGGATGGTGTAAAAGATAAACAAAGGAGAAGTAATGTTGTAATGAAGAAATTATTCATGAGACGCTTTGATCGACGTGTAGTTTGACTTGGTCTGTCTTGAGTGGTATCATTTGAAGAAGATGGAGGCAAGGTAGGTACCTGTTGAGGTTGGTTTTGATCCCGTAGCGTATCACTTTCTTCCATTTTTACCGGAAGTGGAACTAACTTAACGACCGGGCGTTTCATAATGGTACCGTTTGTTCTTAGTGTGACGACTCTTACGAATCCGTCAGGACCGGGATGAAGTTCTTGTATACGTCCTAGGGCCCATTTACCCGGCGGTAAATTGTCTTCTTTTACAAGTACGACATCTCCTATTGTGAGATTTTTATTTGTTTGTCTCCATTTTGTTCTTGCCTGCAGCTGTTGAAGATACTCACTGGACCACCTTTTCCAAAAATGTTTGTTTATTGATTGAACAAGTTGCCAGCGTGTGGACAGAGTGATTGATTCTGGTTCGGTTTGTGGCCGAGACAACAGTGGTCCGCCTATTAAAAAGTGACCAGGAGTTAGATATTCGTCTTCTGGGTTTTCAGTTAGCTCGCAGAGTGGTCTTGAGTTTAAGCAGGCCTCTATTTGGGTAAGTAACGTTGCGAACTCCTCATAAGTCAACTTTTGGTCGCCCATAACTCTCCGCAAATGATATTTAGCACTGCGTACGGCTGCTTCCCATAAACCACCTGCATTTGGCCAGCAGGGTGCGTTAAAGTGCCATTTGATGTTAAACTCGGAGAAGTTGTTAAAGAAGTTCGAATTTTCTAAATTTCGAGTTATTTCTCTATATTCCTGCTTTAATAGACGATCTGCTCCTGCAAAGTTGGTTCCATTGTCGCTGTACATGTCGGAGGGCGCACCCCTTCTTGCACAGAATCGGCGAAATGCTGCTAGAAATGTGGGGGCTGACAAGTCGGAGACTAATTCAAGATGTGTGGCTTTCGTAGACAGGCACACAAAGATAGATATGTATCCCTTGCACGTTTTTACTCCACGACCTTTGTTTATTTTCAGCTCTATAAAGCCAGTGAAGTCGACACCTGTGTGAGTAAAAGGTCGCGATGGGGTTACCCTGGGACGAGGTAGATCTCCCATGATGTGGCAACGGGTTTGACTGTTGTAGCGTCGACATTTAACACACTGTCTTATCTGACATTTAACTGTTCGCATGCCGCTAATTATCCAAAATTGATTTCTGATGTATGATAAAGTTAACCTAGGGCCGCCATGTAACGTAGTAATGTGAGCTTGCTGTATTATGAGATGTGTAAGTCGACTATGTGAAGATAAAATTATGGGATGTTTTGCTTTATCTCGCAGATTCGAATTGCACAGTCTTCCTCCCACTCTCAAGAGACCCTCGTTGTCTATAAATGGATTTAAGCTCATAATTTTGCTTTTTGAATGTACTTGTCCCGTCTGTTTAACATTATTTATATCTTCTTTGAATTCACTCTTTTGAGTAGCCTTTATAATGTAATTAAGTGAATTTGTAAGTTCTTCTGACGATAGGTATTTGTAGCGTATCGGGTTTTGTTGCTGGGCGCGAGCGCATGTTGTGAAACGGAATACCCATCCGAGTATCTTTGTAACTCGAGTTATTGAATTATATTGATGTAGTAGTTCGCTGATAATTGTAATGTTATTGTCTTGTAAAGTAGCGTTCACACTTGCCTTTTTCTTTACCTCTATTTTCGGACTTTGATAGGTTTGTTTTTTGGATTTTGTTGGATCAAATGATAATATCCAGTGGGGACCACGCCACCACAATGTGTAATCTGATAGTCGTTGCTTCGATAATCCACGTGTTGCGCAATCAGCTGGATTTTCTTCCGATCTCACGTGATGCCATTTAATTGCCGGTATTACTGTTATTATCTGTTGTACTCTATTTGCAACGAATGGTTTCCATCTCTCGCATCCCCCATGAAGCCAGCCCAGTACAATCATTGAGTCTGTCCACGCATGGATTTCGAAGTTAATTTTTGAGAATGCATCTAAAACCTTTTTCATTAGCTGTGATAAAAGTAACGCTCCACAAAGTTCTAAACGTGGTAACGATATTTTCTTTGATAGAGGTGCTAGCTTTGTTTTTGCTGCAACTAATGTCGATGTACAGTCTCCTTTATTTTGTGTTATATAGTAGATTGCGCATGCAAACGATTTTTCTGACGCCGCTAAAATATTTTTATTATTTGTTTGACCTATGTAACGTGGTATTTTTATGTTTTCGAGGTCCTTGAAATCGGTCCTTAATTGTGTCCACTGTGCATGGGTACTTGTTGATATCTTCTCGTCCCATTTGGTGTCTGATGTCCATGTACTTTGGAATATGAGTTTTGCTCGGATTGATAACGGAGACAGCCAGCCCAAAGGATCGAAGATTTTTGATATGTCAGACAGAAGTTGTCGTTTTGTCGGGATTTCGCTTAAGTTTTCTTGATCAAAGTAGTTTATAAATGTAAATGTATCTGTAGTAGGGTTCCATTTGAGTCCTAGAGTTTTTCTTGATTCGTGACATTTAAACTGAAATGTTCCGCTAGATAGCTGATTTGCTGATAAATTACGTAATGCTTCTGGCGTATTACTTGACCATTTTCTTAAATTAATATCTGATGTTTGGAACATATTATTTAGTTGATTTATTAACTTTATTACATCTTGTAGTGTATTTTGACCTGTCAGAATATCGTCCGTGTAACAACTGGATTCAATTGCTTCAGCTGCCATAGGATATTTGGTGGCTGTGTCCCTGGCAAGCTGTTTTAAAGTACGCATTGCTAAAAATGGTGCGGCCTTAGTGCCGTAAGTCACCGTAGTTAGTTGATATTCTTGAAGTGGGTCAGCTGGAGAGTTTCTCCATATGATTCTTTGCAGATGTTGATCGGTATCTCTGACGTACCAGCATCTGAACATCTTTTCAATGTCTGCGGTGATGACGTATTTGTAAGTTCTCCATCTCATGATTATAACTGACAAATCTTTCTGCAGGTTAGGGCCACTGTACATAAGGTCATTTAAGCTGTTGCCAGTTGATGTCTTCGACGAGGCATTGAACACTACCCTTAGTTTAGTTGTTTCGGAGTCCAGTTTAACGACCCCATGATGGGGTAAGTAGTATGGTTGCTGACGTTGCTGTAAGCGAGTGTCATTGACCGGGCGCATGTGTCCCAGTTGTAGATACTCCAGCATGAATTGTTTGTAACTATCTGTGAATGCTTGATTTTTAGTGAATTTTCTTTCTAATTGCTTAAACTGTGCGACTGCTTTGTCCTTTGATGATCCTAACTGATTTTGATATTCTGGTTTCATGGGAATCGCTACTTCGTATTTTCCGTTTTCCAATCGTCTTGTTGTTTGTTGGTAGAAGTTTTCACAATATTTATCTTCCTCTGTTGCAGTCGATTCTTGGTTATTAATGTCCTCGACCTCCCAAAATTTGGAGAGGTCCACTGTTTCTTGTAACATGACATGACACTGTAAAGTTTGAACAGTACCCAAGATAACCCAACCTAAGCTTGTGCATTGCGCAATAGGTGCGCCTTCAGGTCCTTTTTTCAGCCCATGTTTTATAATTTTTGAGTAAATATCTACGTTGAAAAGTAGGTCGACTTTTCTTGAAATGTTGTAATCAGGATCCGCTAACGGTAGACTTTCAAGGTGAGTCCATGTTTTTTGTGGGAATGATACGTTGGGTAGATCTCTAACGACCTTGGTAACAATGTAGGTTTCTGCTTCAAATTGGAAATTTGGATCTTGTAACGATTGACAGTTGATATAGGCCATACCTTTACTTTGTTTTGTGCAAAGATCGATTCCTGAGATTGATAATAATGGTCGGTGACGCTTTAAACCTAGTAACTGAGCAGCTCATTCTGTTATGAGGGAGACTTGAGATGCGGGGTCTATTAGTGCCCGGAACTTTACAAAGGTCCCATCTGTTGATTGAATGTTAACAAGGGCGGTTGCTAACAACGATTCCTCGGATCCTGATGATGTATGATACGCATTCCTAACTTGAGATGATGTTGGTTTCGATTCCTGTGGGTTCGATTGTAGTTGCTTATTCGCTTGGTATGACGTCACGATATTATTAATGTTGGTAGGTATATTGTTATTTAAAAAGCATTGGTGTAAAATGGTATGATGATTCAAATTACATTCTTTGCAACTCTTGGAAGAAGTACATTCTTTTCCATTATGATTGAATAGGCAGTTTCGACATATCTTCAGGTTTGAAATTGTTGACAATTTATTTTCCGGTGTCATATAAATTAACTTTCTGCATTTAAATAACTCATGCTGTTGATTGCACAATACGCATGGCGTGACATATGTAGCTAATGCTTGATAGTTCTTATGCTCTTGATTGTAAGGTGTTGATTGCCACGTTTTATTTTGAAGTGGCCCCGTATGCATTGTCTTGTTGTAGGTAGGTATGAAATGCTTTGGTTTTTGCTGATTTGTAGCTTGATTTTTGTTCTTGTTATAATTATTATTTGTAAATGACTTCTGTCCGATTTGTTCATAGTTGGGCTCTTCTATAGAGGAAAATTTCGTTTCTAAGAATGACATGAAGAACTCCTTTATCGATGCTATTTCCTTCGGATTGCTTCGCGATGCTTTATATTCAGTGCGTGTTTTCGGGTCGAGTTTTTTGCAGAGGATGTGAACTAATAGTGGATCCCATGACTTAGTTGCCACCTGTAAATTGTGGATAGCATGTATGCACTCTGTTGTTACGTCATATATTCGTTTGAGCTCGTTAGCGGTTTGTTTGAATATTTGGGGTTGATTTAATAGAATTTCTATTTGTTGTTCGAAAAGTACCTGTTTGTTGTTATATCGGTTGATCAAAATATCCCAAGCAGTTCCATAATTCTCTGCTGTAATATGGAGATGAGAGATAAGTCGTTGTGGTTCACCTCTCACCTTGTTTTTGAGGTGTTGTAGTTTTTGGGCGTTGGCTATTGCTTTGTTGTTATGGATAGTCTCAGTAAATAAGTCGTAAAACGTAGGCCAGTTTGTATATCCTCCTGAAAAGAAAGGAACTTCTAGTTGTGAGGTTGCCTTTTGTATGTGTTGAGTATTTTGCAGTTTAGTATTTAGCTGCTCTTTCATGTCTTCGTACTTCGCCTCATAATAATTGATATCATCTTCATAAGTAATGTCACCGCCTTCCAAAATGTGATCAATCTTGATATGTAGATCTTCAATGATGGACCATGTCGTTTTTATTTTTTGAAGATGATCTTCAATTTGCCACGTTTCGGTAGTGAATTCAAGGTCAATATTGTTAAGTTTTCTTGTTAATGCTCTGAAATACGTTCTTTGTAAGGATAGTAACGAATCTATTTCTCCACTTGGTTGAATTGCTTTTTCCACTGCGGATGCGGATGCGGATGATGCTTCAGCTTTACCGAAGTAACTCAAGAGGTGACGTATCTGCTGGTAAGTATCCGCTGTTTTCTGGAAGACTTCGTCCTTCTCATAGTCAGCATCTTTTTCGGGATCGCGTTCTCGTGAGATACGATCATGATTTACTTTAAAATTGTTCCAGAGGTCCTCTAAAGATTCTAGTCTGAGCTTAATATATTCTGGTGTCTTTCTTGATTTTGAATCTTTCTTAAAATTGATTAGTATTTTTTCTATCTGGTCACTGAGATTAAGTTGTTGTGCAATCAAGGAAGATGCCATGATTATAAATGGAACGAACTTACTTGAACACTGATGAGTTATGTGACGTTTGTTGGAGTTGTTGAGCCAGTTACTGTCCCTGGCTGCTGTGTCTGCGCTTGATGATGAAGGTGAGTGTTCGAGATGACGGACCGAAGCTGTTGCTGCAGGTTGACGCTGATAGTGGGGCCTGTATTGAAGGGCCCAAGTAGATGCTGCTGGTTGGTGGATATATGTAAACCACCTGATAACGCACTGCAATCCTGGTTTTGTACTGCACTGATGCTAGTTATAATTCACCACGGAGAGTTCCACGAAACTTGAACTGTAGGTATTGTCAGAATTGCGCAATAGGAAATGCTTTCTGAAATATACTGTTGCGGATCCGTGGTCCTGCACCGCGGTGTGCTCGAAGGACCAAAAATATGTATGGGTTCGTAAGTCCCACACACATATACTTAGTTGGGAAAAGATTTGGGAAAAGATTAGGGATCGATAAATCAAAGCGCCCGTGACGAAGGTTGAATGAACACTAATTTATTGAAATAAGGTAAAACGTGAGTAGCCGACGGTGACGCGTGCAAACGCACCGTCAGCGGAATGTACGTTCACTGTACACAACAACTTTGATTCAAAGAAAATCTGAAACTTATAAGAAACTCTTTGGACAGTGAAGGCAGACTAGTATATTTGACAGATAGGGCAGCCATTTTGAATTCCATGACCAACTCGATTTGACTCGAATTCCCTTGTAGTTTTTGAAACACGTTTGTTGTATGGGAGCCCCTTTTAAATAATTGTTTTATTTTGTTTTTAGTATTTGTTGTTGTAGCGGCAACCGAAATACATCTTCTGTGAAAATTTCAACCTTCTAGCTATTACGGTTCATGAGATACAGCCTGGTGACAGACGGACAGACGGACAGACGGACGGACGGACGGACGGACGGACGGACGGACGGACGGACGGACGGACAGACAGCGAAGTCTCAGTAATAAGGTCCCGTTTTTACCTTTAGGTACGGAACCCTAAAAACATAACGCGCTCTCGTGCAATCTAGAGGGACACTGCAAATTCGTGTTTCTTGTATCGGTAGGTTTGCATAGGCATATACTAAATACTAACATAGTTGTATGGTATTGAAAAACTGTCCTATATTTTCGAAATGTATACTATGTACAATTTAATTGGCATGACGTCACTGACGTAAACAAAATGTCATCTTTTAAGACTTCTAGATGCATATTAAATAATTTTACAAATCAGTGTTATTAAATATGCCTTCCAAAGGGTTATCTCCGTGGAAACATACCAATAAAAAAAAATTACACCGCGGTATTGTTCCGTTTATATATTTGTTGTATAGAAGCCCCTTTAAATATTTGTTTTATATAGTTTTTAGTATAATTTGTTGTTATTGCGGCTACAGAAATATATCATCTGTAAAAAAATCAACTGTCTAGTTATCACGGTTCATGAGACACAGCCTGGTGACAGACGGACAGACAGACAGACAGACAGCGGAGTCCCAATAGTAGGATCCTGTTTTTCCTTTTTATACGAAACCCTTAAAATGTAAGGGAAAATTCACAAACTAAGTAATAACTTAGTTTGTGAATTTTCCCTTACACTTACTTACTTGAGGGTAAGCGAACTCGAATCTGACATAAGTGTCAATTTCCTTAGGGTTGGGCACGTTGAAGGCGATCCCGCGGACGATTGTCAACTCTAAATCGTTCTCGTTAAGGTCAGTATTGCATTGCACGACGGAGAAATTGCGCGTCTCATAATGGAATTTCGGAGTTTCACCCGTACTGTAAGATAAGGACACAAGAAATACTGTAAATAAGAAATACTATAAGTTCACTGTGGTTATACCCGTATAAGACGCTACCTCACGGGAATATAGGAATACAAGTAGTCTATGTGATATTCCGGAAAGCCAGCTGTCTATGTTTCAAGTTTCATCACAATCGGTTCAGTCGTTTTAGGATGAAAGAGTGCCAAACATGTTCATATGCTTCCATTCTCACACACTTTTTAAGTTAATAACATTAGTAGGATATACTACCCACAGCGCCATCTAGCGCTCAAAACTGGGCTTGTATGTACTATACTGGTAATAGAAACTGACCTATTAGCCAAAACCACTACATCCAAGTCCTGTTTCACAGCCACAGCCATGTGTTTGAATCTGAAAATTGACAACTTACGTTTTAATAACTCAATATTTGTTTATAAAAGTTAGTGAAATTCAAAAACTAATAAATTTTGAAAACTGATCAATTTACATAATAAACTGATCAATTTACTTGGAAAAAAGCTCAAATTATTTAAGAAATAGATTTAATTATTTAGGAAACTGATCAAGTAATTCAAGAAACTGATCAATTTATAAGAAACTGATCAATTTATTGAGAAAACTGATCAGTTTATTAAATAACTGATTATTGGTAATTATTGGACTTCCGAAACTGGTAAGCTGATTAGTTATGTCAAGGAACTTTAGAGTCCGCTAACTTTAGAAACCCATCAACTTGAAAACGGGCCTATCATCCCTAGAAAACGTCTTATAAATAAATAATAAATAAATAAATTCTGTGAACAACACACAGCGCCATCTAGCCCCGTGGTAAGCGACTAAGCTTGTGTTACGGTGACTAGACAACGGATATAATACTTATATTTATTTTTCTTTTGTAAATACATACATATTATACATAGAAGGACACCCAGACCAGACACAAATATTTATTTTTAAGCATAAATACTTGCACCCGGCGGGAATCGAACCCGCAACCTCCTGCATTGCAGTCGCGCTCTCGCACGACGCGCCACAGAGGTCGTCATCGTCTTAGACGTGTGATGACGTCATCGTGACATATTACCCTCATTACTCTATAGAAAGTGACCTGTTAGCCTCAGCGACGTTCCCCAAAGCGGTATTATGTTCCAGGTTTGTCTGGCACAGCTTCAGCTGGGAGTTGAGTTGTTGCCTGAGACGTGTGATGACGTCATCGTGACATATTACCCTCATTACTCTATAGAAAGTGACCTGTTAGCCTCAGCGACGTTCCCCAAAGCGGTATTATGTTCCAGGTTTGTCTGGCACAGCTTCAGCTGGGATTTGAGTTGTTGCCTGAGACGTGTGATGACGTCATCGTGACATATTACCCTCATTACTCTATAGAAAGTGACCTGTTAGCCTCAGCGACGTTCCCCAAAGCGGTATTATGTTCCAGATTTGTCTGGCACAGCTTCAGCTGGGAGTTGAGTTGTTGCCTGAGACGTGTGATGACGTCATCGTGACATATTACCCTCATTACTCTATAGAAAGTGACCTGTTAGCCTCAGCGACGTTCCCCAAAGCGGTATTATGTTCCAGGTTTGTCTGGCACAGCTTCAGCTGGGAGTTGAGTTGTTGCCTGAGACGTGTGATGACGTCATCGTGACATATTACCCTCATTACTCTATAGAAAGTGACCTGTTAGCCTCAGCGACGTTCCCCAAAGCGGTATTATGTTCCAGGTTTGTCTGGCACAGCTTCAGCTGGGAGTTGAGTTGTTGCCTGAGACGTGTGATGACGTCATCGTGACATATTACCCTCATTACTCTATAGAAAGTGACCTGTTAGCCTCAGCGACGTTCCCCAAAGCGGTATTATGTTCCAGGTTTGTCTGGCACAGCTTCAGCTGGGAGTTGAGTTGTTGCCTGAGACGTGTGATGACGTCATCGTCCGAAGGTGTGATGGCGGAAGGTCCCGGGTCGCAATCTTCCTCCGATACTACGTCGAAACTGAAATAAATAAAGATCTAGGTTGTATTTTTGCGTTACGCTGGCGGAAGGCGAGGTATCTGCTTTACAAAGAGGTGGGCAAGCTACGGTCGCGACAACACTCAAAATCCCTCTCGAAAATAAATGTAGGAAGATACGACTTTTCCAAGGTGTTTAAAATTTACTCATGCAAAGTTACAGCTTCTTAGTACTAAGTGTGTCCAAGCTAAGCCGCGGACAGACAGACAGACAGCAGCTAGCCCCTCCGTTAAAAAAGTTAAGAGTCGCACGTCTGACGTGTGACGAAATAACACGTCCCACGTCTCGACAGGGTCCGTTCACACAGACTGGCTCGGAGAGGAGAGCAGATTTTTCATCACGTTTAAAACAGAGTTTTGAGTTATTGTAATAAGGTTTATTTTTACATGTCACTTCTTTCAAGGATTGCTCTCAAGCAATCTCAATAATAAAAGAAGTGACATGTAAAAATAAACCTTATTACAATAACTCAAAACTCTGTTTTAAACGTGATAAAAAATCTGCTCTCCTCTCCGAGCCGGTCTGTGTGAATGGACCCTTACACGTGCCACATCTGACCATTACACGTCCCACGTCTAGACATAACATGTCCCACGTCTGGACATTACACGTCTCACGTCTGGACATTACACGTCCCACGTCTGGACATAACACGTCACACGTCTGGCCATAACACGTCCCACGTCTGGACATTATACGTCCCACGTCTAACCATTACACGTCACACGTCTGGACATTACACGTCCCACGTTTGGACATAACACGTCCCACGTCTGGACATAACACGTCCCACGTCTGGACATTACACGTCACAATCTGCACATGCCATGACCACTGTAGAAATATCTTACGTTTTGTCAATATCAGCTTGTGCCTTGGGCGGGAGCGGCAAGGACTTGAGGTCCACGATGAGACCGCCGCGCGCCGCCTCGATCACGGAGTCGAAACCTTTCGCGGCGCGCAGGTACTCCTTAGCTTCCTCTATCTCACCTGGCAATGGACAAAGATCATTCATATGGCAAATACTATTGTAAATTAGATAATGTTTATATCTCGAAAAGTATTGATCCTAGACTAAGTACTAGTTTCATTGCAGAAGTGATAGAGCTCATCGAGTTCTTCATTTCGGATGACAGCTGTCAAAATTTAAATGCATATATCTCGGAAAGTATTGATGCTAGACTAAGTACTAGTTTCATTGCAGAAGTGATAGAGCTCATCAAGTTCTTCATTTCAGATCATCGATCTGAAATTGACAGCTGTCATCCGAATTGAAGATCTTGTAGAGCTCTATCACTTATGTTGAGAAAGTAGTGGTCTTAGAGTTATCATTGGTGTAAGTTTGACAGGCTGTCTATCTGTCACACTTTATATCTGTTTTGGTCGTCTTTTGTTTCAATGCAATCGTCTTTTGTTTTCGTTTTTATCGTGTTTTTTTCTAATTCGATCGTCTTTGACTACAGAGTTACTTTCGCTCTTGTAATGCTAGTTAGGATTATTATAGTATAGATTATTGCTCCAGTTCCACTTTTCTTCAATAATATATATGCGACAATGTAAATCACATGATTACTGCAAAAAAAAAATACAAAAAAAAAACCCCATGAGTTTCTTGTGTCTTCTTCTCATGTCATGGAGGTCGCGATCCGAAGACACAGTAGAGTAGATTAAATATAAAAAAATGACATTTCAAAGAGATATCTTGCTAATATCCGAATAAATAAACGTACTTTGATTTTGATTTTGTACCGTCGCCTCATTCGATCCATACCGGTAGATTGAAGAGGATAAAATTATCCATAGATTCACCGGTGGATTAGAGGAAAAAAAAATGTATAGATGTGAATCCTTGTTGGTGGATGCTAATGGAATGAGCCCATATTCTATGTTCCTTTTAAGCGAAATAAATATAATAAAGCTTTTAAAAAGCCGCTGCAGCGTTGACAATATTGATTTACGTCTATTGTAAAATTGAAAGACAATCGCTTCGGGCGCTAAAATGAAGTTGATGAATGACGGTAAAACGTCAAAAGTATCTTTAAATTTGTGGGAGCGTTACTTCAGAGGATTGATTTAACTGTTTTCCTTCTGATGCCATATCTACTGTAAATGTTAAGAGGATAGTCTCCATTCTCTTTCTCCATACAAACGTAGTTTAAATTTTCCTCCCTGGATAAGACATTAGCGTAAATATGTTTATGCCATAAAACCTATATCTGTCATGACAATGCATCTACCTTTTTATATTTTTTTATTTTCTAATTAATATAACAATAAATTACATTTAATGAAAAAATGTTAGAGAAACCTAACAATGGTTTTCAAATACCTATTCGACGATACCCCACTCGACATAGTCAGACAATTTTTCTTTTTTAGGGTTCCGTACGTAAAGGTAAAAACGGGACCCTATTACTGAGACTTCGCTGTCTGTCTGTCTGTCTGTCTGTCCGTCCGTCCGTCCGTCCGTCCGTCCGTCCGTCCGTCCGTCCGTCCGTCCGTCCGTCCGTCCGTCCGTCCGTCCGTCTGTCCGTCTGTCACCAGGCTGTATCTCATGAACCGTAATAGCTAGAAGGTTGAAATTTTCACAGAAGATGTATTTCGGTTGCCGCTACAACAACAAATACTAAAAACGAAATAAAACAATTCTTTAAAAGGGGCTCCCATACAACAAACGTGTTTCAAAAATAACAAGGAGTTTAGTACTACAATGTGAGGTCGCTTCTGATTGGTCAGGACAAATCGAGTTGGTCATGGAATTCAAAATGGCTGCCCTATCTGTCAAATATACCAGTCTGCCTTACTTACCAAAGAGTTTCTTTTATGTTTCAGATTTTCTTTGTGCCAAGGTTTTTTTTTTTTTTTGAGTGATTCGGTCGTTTGATGGGAGTAAGAATCGAAGATAAATATTTTATATATTCCTATAAAATTGAAAAATTGGTTGTTGTAAACCATTTTAGGGTTCCGTATCCAATTGTGATAGTGGTACGGAACCCTTTGTGCGCGAGTGTCGCACTTGCCCCGTTTTTTTCTTTTTTACAATATGGCGGCTGGTGGACGCCATTTTGAATTTTGATAAATGTCATGTCATTCAGTGACACTCCCAGGATTAAGACGAATCGATTGACGTGCGATTCATCAAAATCGGTCCAGCCGTTTGGCCTCTGGAGCGCCACATAGGAACAAACATACAAACAAACAAACATACATAGACTGATAAACACATAACCCTTCTTTGCGTCGCGCAGTCGGGTAAAAATAGAAAATTAATAAAATGAAAAAAATAAAAAGGTAGACGCATAGTCATGACAGATATAAGTTTTATGGCATAAACATATTTGCTCTAATATCTTTATCCAGGGAGGAATATTTAAACTACGTTTGTATGGAGACATTCCCTTCGTTATACATCTATGAAATTGCAATTTACGTAAAAATGAACTTACAC